>JAJKFY010000343.1:0-228789 GCA_021066465.1 Trichoderma asperelloides | reverse complement strand
TTTGCCGCTGGCGGGGATTTTTTATTCTTTTGGGTTTTTTAATCTCCATTCGTTTTTTTTTTTATTTTTTTTTTTTTATTTTTTTTTTTCTCTTTTTTTTTTTTTTTTTTTTTTTTTTTTTTTTTTTTTTTTCACATACATACAATCTTTTTTTCCTTTCGCTTTTTTATTACCATGATTGTCATTATTAGATACTATATTGTATGGGAGCACCTAGCCCACTGTTGCTGAAGGATGATGGGCCACGTCTTGATTTATTGGGCTATTTGATTGATGAAGGATGTTACTGGAATGAAACCCAAGAAAATTACGTTGCATTACATGTATACATAAGGTACGACGTTCGGGCAAACCACATACGTAGGCTATTTTCTTCTTCCTTGGTGGCAGTTGATGTTGGGGTGGACTTTTTACTTAACCCGGTTTTTTTTTTCGTTGGATTAGGTAGTTTATTTTAATTTGATACACTTTATATATATATCATATACCTAAATAGTACTTTACCACGTCGCAATTTAATTTCCCGGCAAAGCGCCTTGAGGCTGTAGATTTGCTTGCATGCATACTTACACGTCTTCTGCAGCGGCAACGCTTCTTGATGTTACTAGCATGGAGAACGGACGAAAAGGACAAAAATAAACTTGGCAGATGAGAGAACGCCTCATCACCGTTTTTGGTCTCCCCCGTTTTCTTTAGGATGGTCCCGTGTACATTACATTGCATTAGCATCTACAGAAGCGAGAGAGCAAGGTGGTAAATGCGTGCATGTACGAAGCGTAATCGTCAACGAAGCTGTGTACATAGTACGTCTACGGAGTAGGTAGTAGTAGGTATTATCCACATTATTCAAAAGACAAGGGGAGGGTGGTGGTTGTGCTTGTGCTTGTGCTTGTGCAGTACGCTGTATGCAGAGAGAGGCTTGACTCAAGTGAAGAAATGCATGATACGATCTCCATAGATGGCGCGTGCGATATATCGGTAATATGGAGTCAAAAACATCAACATGAAGCACGACGGACCTCTGTAGTGCTTGTAAGTGGCAGGACTAACAAAGTGGCTAGCAAAGCCGCCCCCCCCCTCCCCTAAATTCATTAATGCTTTCGCGTACGGCGTGTGTTGCTGTTTATTATTATTGATGTCTTCTTTGATTGAAACACATTGATACTTGCCTGACCGCTTGTTGTACATGTCAGTTGGTCAGACCAAAAGCTCCTCAATGGAAAACGCAATGACCTGGTTGTTTTTTCTTCATTTTTTTTTTAGTCATCTTGTTTGTCCCCAAAAGAATGGGCGACTCTTTTTTCTCCACTTTCCTGGTGGTCTTATGAGCTTTGCTGCGGGTGGAGGAGGGCTGTCAAGGTGGTTGCGTGAGTGTGTGCATGTAAGGTTATCTTGTTGTTGCGATTGATGCCCAACCTGCGATCACGGGTTGGTGGGAACCGGGCCACTGCTTCTTCTCCTTCTTTCAGAGGTTTGTTTGGGGTCTGTGTCGTTAGTATTTCTCGTTTTGGTGAGGAGGTTGTTACATAACGGTTGCATGTATGGCATGCGGGCGTGTACAGTATGTTTGTGTATACAGTAAGGCGGTGAAGAAGAGGGCGGAGAGCGGGTGCTAGTTAAAAAGCTGCTGTAGGGATACTATGGAGAACTGGAGACAAAGCTTGAGTAGGGGTCTTGTGAGATTGATGCTGTTGGGGGTGGTGATTCTTTTTTTCTTTTTTTCTTTTTTATCTTTTTTTTTTTTTTTTTTTTTTTCTTCCTATATGGGGTACAGGCGTGTATGTAAGTGAATAATTTTTTTCTTCTTTTCCCCTTTTGCCGCTTTATTTAGTGTTTGAAAAGCTAGCGGAAAATCAATGGCCGGTGGGGATTGACGGCTGAATAGGAATAGATGAGCTGCGAAGAGGCTATTTCAGTTTGGTATAATTACATTACGGGTCTATCAAGTACATATCATAGGTGAATAGATAGATATCATTCTTGAATAGGAAGACGGCTGTCGCGTACAAGTGTGGCGAAAAGTGAGATCAATTCATCCTTGCGGTTGATCAGGCAGTAGCTCTTTAGGATGTGATGTGAGTGATGATCATGTCGGATTTGCAGAGATCGCCTTCTTGGCCTCCATACATACGAGAATATTGACATCTCTGGCTTTGAGATATGAGATATAGGGCATAGGGGCGGTTATGGCGGTTATGGCTTATGCTGCTATGTATTCACCACCAAGACGTTCTCTGCATGTACATAATGAAACAACATTTGAAGCTTGGATGTTTTACGCAATCTCTGCGGTATCGGCGTAGCCTGTAACGCAGAGCACGCACGAGCACCTTTGTAGCACCATGGTTCTTGCTTGTCGTTCAAGCCACGCTCAAGGCCCTTCCTTGGTCTCGTTTTCGGCTCCAAGCCGACTCGACCACTCCATCTTGTCCTGCTACTAGTCTAGTACTTGCTTGTACAGTAATTAATACCAACTAGCACTACATCGGCAGCCTGTGTCTCGGCAGCGGGCGAGCCTTGGTGGGACGACATGGAGGCGTGGTCACCTGTGCGGAAGCCTAGAGGCTTGATAGGCCTCCTGGGCAATTCGCTATAATCATTGGCCTACGGCTATGTGCGAGCATCTAGATGCGGTGGTGCACGAGGTGGAATATGGAGGTGCACGAGTGGTCTGGGATATCGGGAGCCGTGATCTAGCATAATATGTGGGTGAGTGGAAGGGTGGCTGAATAAGGGATTCTGGCGGTAGCACCAGTCAATATACCTACTTACTCTGTACGTCAAAGACTGGTGTTACAACGACGTTTGCTTAGTATTATGTAGTAGTAATTCTTAGGGTAAAGTACCCCTGCCATGTCTGACTCCAACGCGGTGGAGGTATTCCGAGTTTACTGGGCAATATGCGGGTATTCGAGGGAGTACGACTGCGGCCAAGCTGCAGGCCTGAGCAGAGCAGAGCATGCAAAATTCAACACCAGCCACATAAAGCTTGTGGGTGCACTACAGTAATACGCGCTATTCTCGCCGGATAAAAAAAAAAAAAAAAAAAAAAAAAAGTTCAATAGGGATAAAAAAGAGAGAATCCAGCTTTCCCCCATCCAGCTCTAACGGCTGCTCTTCTGCAAGCCCCCCTCCAAAGCGGGACGGCAAGGGGCAAAAGGCAGTTAGGGCGCATGCGCCTACTATGGAAACATGGACAGGGGTGGCCGTCTATCGTGTCGAGCTGTGAGAGGCTGGCGGCAGAGGCTGGCGGCAGAGGCTGATGGGAGAATCCTGCTGGGGGACCAGCACCAATAGAACCAGTAGTACTGGTTGGGGGGTGTGCGAGAGTTCGAGAAAGGATGCCCACTGCAAAGAGAGAGAGATGTGTGGGCTCATCTCTCGTTGTCAGCGAGAGCGTTGATAAGAGTCACAAAAGAACGAGAAAGAGAAGAGCCAAGAGAAAAGAGAGGTAGCAGTACCCAGTAATCTGAGAAGGACTTGTCCGGTGATCACAAGTTGGAGATGCCATCTGTTTGATTGGAAGTTGAGGGCGCCATCGCCGTGTTGCGAGAATGTCATCGTGCGCGTAGCAATCCCGTTATAGGAACGAACGATGGCCTTTGGGTGGCGAAGATGAGGATGAATATGGTGATGATGAATGCGCTACTTTGCACAGCATTCCTTTTGGTGTTTAGTACGACGGAGTAGGACGGACATCCACCGGATCTGTGTTATAGCAGCACTACTAGGTACGTGTAGCATCTGTCGTATGTTTCAACGGAGTAATTGTTACAGTCCATCTATTCGCCAGATGTGATGGAGAATCCAATCTCACATCTCGACGGGCGGATGGAACGGGACGAGCCCGAGCACTGGGTAGTAGTAATGGCTGTGACAGCCTAAACAGGCCGATGCGCTGTCCTAATTAATTGCTTTACGTAGCATTAATCTCTGTAAACACCTCCAGCTGTTTCGTTTATATGGACAGCCGTCCATCCATTGGGCCGCTACCGACAACCGTGCTGCGCTCGTCGTGTGGTCGTTCCGGTTCTTTCCATCTCGCCTGACGGGAGACAACAAAAAATCTTTGCACCTGAATAGGGCTGCCGACTGAGCCATTTAATATCTGTGAGTGCAACTGCTGGTACGTCTTACAAGTATGAAATAGAGTGTTTACATGACTTGCGCGCGCAGGGTCATGCAAAAGGGAGCCGAAGGAGAGATGCGGTGCTCTGGCCAGGCATGACTTGCACGCGAGTAAGGGAGGCAGGCCGTTGCAGTGGTTGATGACAGGGACGGCCCCTGGCGCAGGCCAGCCTTAGCCCTTCTGGGCTGCTGTGCAATAAATCCTGGGGAATGGATCGGGCATGCTGAATAGAGGCAATCACCTCTACCTAATCTTAGGCGCCATCAAGCATCTGGTTATGTTATGTACGTGGTAGAGTATCAGTAGTACTGCTGTGTGAGATGCCTGTTGTATTAGCCAAAGTCCATGTAGTACATACGCATTACCATCAGTCAGCATGAACTCAGTCACAGACTTGTTGAACCGATTCAATGCGCTCCCCGGAGCAGAACCTGCGGTCAGTTTGAAGGTGTCTTGGGGCGCATGGGAGCCGCTCGCCTGCTGGTTGGGGGCCCCTGTGGAACGCAGTTTCATGAACTAGCAATGCACCAGCACTGCACTCGTACATACATACAGTGCATGGCATTAGCATCTCCAAGGAGCCCGCCCGTGGCGTTGGTCTTGTTAATCCAGAGGCTAGACATTTCCTAGACATTGGGCGATTCGGCAAGGCAAGAAAGGGATTTCCGCGCTGCCGAGCGGGAAAACAAAGTGATACCAGCGCGGTGGGCTGTTGTTGTTCTTGCTGCGCAGTCCATGACGTGTGTGGATCGGGCGTCGCCGCCAGAGCCTGTGGTTCTGCACCACCCATCTTGCATCGTCACGGACCTGTGCAGCTGCTCTGATTCCAGGTTTTCGTTTTGGGGGCCAGCAAAGCGAATTGGACGGCCGTTGCTTGCGTAAGGCTGGTTGGTGCCACAAGAGGTCAGAAGCGGCGTGTCTCCTCCGACGCTGCTGCTCGAGATATGCTCCATGACGTGCTGATCTCTGCTTCTGGCCTTGTGTTGCTTCAACGGGGGTTTCAATGCTTTACCGGTGTTGCGACCGTCGCATTGGAGCTTGTTGAGATGGTGGCATCTTGACTTTGGAGGCGTCAAACCGAATTGATCACCCGTGGTCAGTTATAGAAAAGTGACAGCAAAGACAGCCGATGGTCAATAGGCTTTCCGTAGTAGGTAGCTTTTTTGTCTCCCGCGCTGCTAGCAGTTGCAGAGGTGCAGAGGCAGCTCACCACCACTGCCTGATAGCGGATACCTGCCCTACTCACTGCGAATTGGGCCACCAGCAGCGCACCGTCTATTGGCTGCGGACCGACTACTAGGTAGTAGCTGCAGGCTCTTTCTGCCTTCCCGCATCCAAGGTGCCACCTGGCAATGTTGTGCTGCGGCTGGGGACTGTCGAGGTGCTCGGAACCAAGCACAAGCTGCCACCAGGCATGCTGGTCGAGGTAGACGAAACATCAAGCCACATGCTGGCACGAAGCTGGTGCAGGTAGCCACTGCTTGTGATTTCGGCAGTAGTACAAGGCGCTTTTGGCCCGGAATAGCACACAGTCAGCAGACCAGTGCGACTACGGGACCGCGGCACTGCACATGTCTCTCTGCCTGGCACCGAAGAGGCTGGGCTTTTTTGCTCCCATCTTTTTGCTGCTAGTGTTTGGCGAGACGGTGCTAACGCGGCAACCCCCCCGGCGTTCCTGGTTGCAGAGCGTGAGCCCTAGATATCTTACCTATCCAGGCCAGGTCTCTTTTTTGTTGAGTCGGTACGAAAGTACATTGGAAAAAACAAACAAGCCTAGCATCGTTTCCACTGGCCATGTTCACCGGCACTTTGCTTTGCTTCGTGCGACTTACACATAAGCACACGCAGCCAACACGGGCATGTCGTGTAGGTACTGTGCATACGGAGAACAGAGGTGCCACGTCCTCAGATGGAGCCCCAAATAAGGCCCCAAACACATAGAAAGGGAGCCTTTTTCTTCTGCAATTTTTTTTCGTCTTCCTCTTCTGGCCCTTGTAGCCCTATCGCTGGCACAGAATCGGTGTTGCAACAAGGTTTAATCGACCGACCGCCTAAATCTCCTCGACGTGTGCCAATCAGCATGACAAAAGCCAGTTAGCAGGTCGCGCTACAGCAGCAGTCTGGTACTTTCCCCACAGTGGGCAGCACTGTACATTGGTGCTACCTCAACCGCTGGCCAGTCCGCAGCCCCCGGAGCGCTTCCTCCCCATGTCCCCAAGTACCAGCCCGTACCGCCTCCCCATCGTCGGCGGCCCACGCCCATTTTTCGTTTTTCAAGCCCTTCCATCGTATTCCCACACCCTTCCATGCCTTCCTGCTCCTGGCTCTAGCGCGGCCCTGAGCAAAGTCCCACCATCTTGGCCGTCAACCTGATTGATTGATTGTGTCATCCTTGTTTCCGCCCAGCGTCCCCATCTCAGGCCCGTCATCCTCTCTTCCCCGGCTCGAAGCGAATATTCACCTTTTCCTCTGCCATTCTGCTTTGTGCGAGCCTGCATCCAAACACCCTCCCTTGGCTTCTGGCCCCGTCAGCTGCGACACGCCGCTCGAGCTCCGCCGAGCTTGCCAGACTCCAGCCATTGGCTCGCCGCATCCTGCCAGTCTCGCAGCCTCTGCGTCGTCGTACATAATACTCGCTCGCAAGGGCTCATACATAGTACCGCTCGAGCACAACGTTGGGCATCGCGCGCCCATCCGATCCTCCCGCAGTCTCTCGACGGCCTGCACCGCTCCTGTATCCGCGAGCCAACCACAATGATCTGGGCCTAAGACCAGTTCCCACTCGCCATCGGACCCTGTATTCGTACACGCACGCAGTCCCAGACCAGTAGAGGCCTGCCCCGTTGGCATGCATGCTCTGCGAACACCCCACGACGACTCTCGCTATCCACCACAGCCATGAACAGGCCACCGGCTGCTGCTACTGACGGTGGTGAAGGCGCCACACTGCCTGCCGGCCCCGACATGGCGAATCATCAGCCCACACCTGGTGCGCCTGCGTCCGGTGCGACGTCCAGCGCCAGTGCCACCGCGGGCCAGACGTCGAGACAATCATCCGCCAGCAACTCCGTCACTTATTCACCCATGGGCTCCCGAGACCCCTCTCCGACCCGTCATCCCCGGAGAGCAACTTCGTCGTCGGGCAGGATCAACCGTTCCAGTTCACGGAACAGCAGCCAGCTGGATCAGAGTCCATCTCGCCAGCTCAAGTCATCTCTTGGCGGTCCTGCCTCCGGCACTCGAAGCCTCTCCGCGACCACTACGCCAGTCCTCGTGCCCGTCACCGCCAACTCCTCCCCAGACTCGCAGTCCGTCCAGGCACCAGAGCCGCAGAAGCCTGCACAGTCGTCCGAGTTGAGAGACAACACGAAATGGCCCGTGTCGCCGCGTGTGCGCTCCCCTCCGCTGCAACTGCTTAGAAACGGCAGCACTACGCCTCGCCCGAGTGAGCAGGACCCTCCTCTTATCAACGTACAGCACCCCAGTCCGTCTGCCCAGCCAGCAGACTCATACCAGTACTTAACTGCCAGCGAAAGCGAAGCCGAAGACTTGCAGATGGCTTCCGGCCTCCGAACACCGGCCCGCGGGCCTCTGGAAACTGTTCAAGAGGTTAGCCAGCCCAACTCGCCAGCCCGCCGCCGTCAGCAGCAGGATTCGTCCCTTCTGGAGCACGTAAGGGAAAAATTCTCATACGACAATCAGTCAGATATTGATGGCGGTCGGACCCTGCGAGCCAGGCCCATGATTCCCAGCCAAGAGAATGGCGGCGATAGCACCGGTGCCAGGAGAACAACCTCTGTTCCTCCGCCTCTCCTCTCGAGACAATCCAGTGCGATAATGCTATCCAAGCAAGCAAAAGCCCGACCTGAGGGTTCTACGCAGACCATGACGGTGGAGACTGAGACCGTGTCCAGCATTCCCCAGGTGGCACTTACAGTAGGCCCAAAGCCGGACGGCATGAATGGTACCCTGAGAACGAAACCAAGCAACGAGACTATCAAACCTAAAAAAGAAAAGAAGAGATCTCGCAAACAACCGGTCAATAGCGGAAATGGTGAGCTTTTTTTTTTTCCCCCTTTCTATTTCGGCTTTTTTTTTTTCGGTTGTGTTCTACTCATTACGATGGACAGCTGTGCTAAAAAAATCTTTTAATTGCTAGGATCATCCAAAGCGGATATTTTTGAAGCCAAGATCGCGAACGCTGTTGATGAAGCTAATACCTCTGATTCAGAGGAGACGTTTGTGTATGATTCTAATCCCCCAGATGTGGGAGACAGGGTTACTCGCCGCTTCCACTCTCGCACTCCCAGTGCAACATCTATCGTTAGCCAGGGAGATCGCCCCAACTTGCGCTCCATATATGGTATCATGGACAACCATGTTCCTGCGCCTAAGAAGAGCATGAAATTCTCCAATACTTATGGCAACGGTGCCATCGATGGCGGTGTATTAACCGGCGACGAAGATGGCAGAGGAACGGGCCGCAGCGCCGGTGGCTCTGGCCGTGGCACCGTTCGACAGCATCACCACATAGGACGCTGGGGCCGACAACCCGGCAATGGCCATCCCTCACTCTTTGACAACGAATCGCCTTTTCAGAACACGCCAAGGCCCAAGTTGGCCAACTCTCGTCATTCTTCTGGGCCACCTAGCCCGAGAAACCACCCCTCTATGCGGGGACCCCTGAGCTCTAAACGTTCAGCGATACACATGTCATCGAGCTATGATTTGGACGATACTACTGGCGCAGATGACGAACGCACGCCTCTGATTGACAACGGCCGCAGGGGAGGACGATTTAGGCGTGGTCCGCATAACCTGCGGCAGGCGGAGGCGCAGACCTACACTAGGAGGTCGTCTTATCTCAACCGATTTGCCGCATGCCTGGTCCTTACGATGATGTTCCTCCTGGTCATTACTGGTGCCATTGGCTTCATGTTTGCGACTTCCCAGCCCCTGAGTGACATTGAAATTGTTTCCATCCACAATGTTGTCACCAGCGAACAGGTTCTCATGTTTGATGTCACTGTCAAGGCGCACAATCCCAACGTTGTGGTTGTCACCATCGACCATGCAAACCTTGAGATCTTCGCCAAATCGGAGTATGGAGGTGTTGACTCGGATTGGTGGGATAATCCGGATGGACTAAAAAACAATTTGGTACGTCCATACGACGACCCCCCGAACGATCCCACTACTCCCGGAGGAGAGGATGAGACGAAGCCAAACATACTGCTTGGACGCATTACCGAATTTGACAGCCCCCTGACTTTCGAGGGATCACTGTTCCACCAAGGCCTGTCCTCATCAACAGGCGAGATGCAGCTACCATACCCTGGCAACGCTACTGCCGGTGGCTCTAAGCGTTGGGAGCGAATTTATCAAAACGAATTTGATCTTATTGTGAAGGGTGTTGTCAAGTACAGCCTTCCCCTGAGCGCACATATCCGCAGCGCTACGGTTTCCGGACGAACGACAGTCAAACCAAACTCAGCGAATAATCCTCCATCGAAGCCCAATGTTACGGCAGTGAATTTTGAAGCATAAGACGCGCAGACTCATACATTTCTCTCTTCATTCAATACCTGTTACGTCATTATTACCCTCATCATTCTATTTTCTCTATTTCCTTTTTTTTTTCACTCTACTTCCTACAATTTTTTTTTCTTTTGGCTGTGTACATCGAGCGCGCATAGCGAGGTTTTCTTTTTCTCTTTCTTATGGAGCAGAGGCGTTGGATTGAATCTTTCCAACTACAGCATGGCTTGTTCGGTTACTGGTAAAGACAAAGTTGGCTCTGCCAAACGGTGTTTTTTGGGTGTCTTTGTATGTGTGTATGTGTCCAGACGCGAAAAAGAAGTTGAGCGAGGAAATGAATATTTCACCCCCCTTTTTTTTTATTTTATCTATCTTACTTTGCTTCATCCCCCCCTCTCATTTCTTTCTTTTTTGTTTTTTTGGAGGGCTTATATGTGGTCATGAAATCTCCCTGGATTGAGAAGGATTCCACACTCTCTTTAAAACTCACAAGAAACGTACAAGAATGAAAAATAAAAAGCAGGGAGCACGAATGGCATTTTCTTTTAGGATGGAGTTTTTTTTTTTACGCAACATAGATGAGAAAAAGTGGCAACTACCTTTTTTTGTAATTGTAACGGGTCATTACTTCTTCATGACGAGCAGGTCGGGATCTCATTCAACAGGACAGCAGCTATTTTACTTATTTGTTGTTTTTACTCTGAGAAGCAAGGAGGCAATAAGAGAGAAGTATTTTAAGGGATATGCGTTAGAATTGAAAAGGGTCAGTTGATTCGGTAGAAGACAGATACTTTAAAGCATAGGGCGCAAGATAAATACAGTGATACTAGGATGATTTTCAATAATGGCATTTTTTAGAGGTTGTATCTTGTGCTCTTGAGTTATAATAATATTTCTTTCCAACTACCTAGTAAGTACTATATATGTAAGGTTGCAGGCGCATAAACGTGATGCTTCTTCGATGCCCAGTGCAAGATGGTTTTTAAAACTCCAGTAACGCCCACTTTCCCGGCTTTTATTGCGAACCATGGTGTAAAATAAAAAAAATAAAAAATAAGAGTCTTCTAACGGAGACATATTCCTTCATAACTTCATATCTCTTTCAGATTCACCACCTCGGTGACCTCAATCAATAAGTAGAAGAAAAAAGAAACAAAGAAAGAAAGAGACATCTATGAAAAGTGAATGCCCTCCTCGTTGAAAGCAAAGAGCAGACGCAAAAAGTCGTTTTCGTCACATTTGCCGGCTCGCTTATCTGCGAGTTCGGTCACGTCTTCGAGGACCTTGCGGATCTTCTCGCGGACGAGCTCCGCAACCTTGGTCTTCTTGCGCTTGCTCTTGGTCTTGGGAACGTTGGCGCTGGCGGCCTTGAGGTCTTGGAAGAAACTGGGGGTATCATCGCCGAGGTCGTCGACGTCCATGCCGGCGTCTTCGCCGTCGTTGGCGCCACCGTCATCCATTTCCATGTCGTCCTCCTCCTCTGCACCCTCGACGACGCTCTCGTCGATGGGCACGCCGTTCATGGCGCACCAAGTGCGGTAGTTGCGCTCGACCATGGCGAGGACTTCCTTGGTGCCCAGCCAACTCGCGCGGAGCGTCTTGTTCTTGCGGACAAAGCACACTCGCAAAAGGCCGTCCCACTCGTCCCAGCTGACGTTGGGCCGGTCCTTGCCCATCTTAGGCTCGATGCGCACGACGGAGGACTCGACTTGCGGGGGAGGCCTGAAGTTGTTCTTGCCGACCTTCATGATGTGGGTGATTTTGGCCCAGAACTGGGCGTTGACGGACAGGCGGCAGTAGAGGGCGTCGCCGGGGCGGGCTGTGAGACGGAGGGCAAATTCACGCTGGAACATGAGGACGGAGCATCGAGGAGGGTTGGGCAGGGAGAGTAGCTTGAAGACGAGGGGACTTGAAATCTATTTTGATATGATACAGTTAGCACGATGTGGTAAAGCCGATTTGGGGAGCCTTAATGTTGAGCATACCTGATAAGGGGTATTTGAGATGCAAACGTCAAACGCCGGTAGCTCTGTCTTGATCACATCTCCCAGCAAAACCTCCAATTTTCGCTGTTCCGGCTTTCCCTGCACACGCTTGGTGACTTCGGCCGCCATTCGAGGATCCAGCTCGACGCAGATGCATTTTTTCGCCTTTTCCAGAATGCGGACTGTCAAGTTGCCAGTACCGGGACCGACTTCAAGGACGGTGTCTGTGGGCTTGAGAAAGGCCTTGTCGACAATGGCGTCTGAGACACCGGGGTTCTTCAGAATGTGCTGACCGAAGTTGGTGTTGAACTTGAAGACATTGTTGGTTTTTGAGTTTTTTTCACTTGGCTTCTCGTATGGGCCATTGGAAGCGTTGTTGCGCTTCGCTCTGTCGGCTTTGGCCATGGTTGAAAATACTGCCCGGTTGGCGCAATTTGGGTATATCTGCAGGCGTTGCGATATCGTGGAGACGAGGGGCGATGGATGGTGGTGGGAAACTTTTTTTTTTTGTCCAGGTGGAATTAGTATCGATAAGCGGTCTGGCAAGTACCAGAATTTTTCAAAGCGGGTGTAAATTCTAGCTGGGATCCACTTCATAAGCTTCCCAAATTCACACCTGTTCCAAGCTCGCAGGCTAAGTGTTGCCTTTGGCTCGCGACAAGGCCTCTCTCGCCTTGATCAACCTCCATCTTGAATTCCAACCATCCCCTCAGAATCCGGCCGAAACGATGTCAACCAGACGCGACTTTCTGAGCCAGCCGGCTCCAGAAAACTACGTCGCGGGTCTGGGTCGAGGTGCCACCGGTTTCACAACCCGATCCGATCTTGGACCTGCTCGTGACGGCCCCAGCGAAGACCAGATCAAAGAGGCGATTGCGAAGCGCGCTGCACAGCTTGGACTCGTGCCTGAAGGCAAGAAGGGCAAGGATAAGGAGGATGAGGAAGACGACGAAAGATACCAGGATCCTGATAACGAGGTTGGACTATTCGCGGGCGGAGTCTACGACAAGGACGATGAGGAAGCGGACAAGATCTGGGAGTGGGTGGATGAACGAATGGACCGACGAAGACGGCAAAGAGAGGCTCGCGAGAATGCTGAGCGCGATGAATACGAGAGGAATAACCCCAAGATTCAGCAGCAGTTTTCAGACCTGAAACGTGCTCTCGCCTCGGTCTCGGACGATGACTGGGCCAACTTGCCCGAGGTGGGAGATTTGACTGGCAAGAACCGGCGCAGCAAGCAGGCTTTGCGGCAGCGGTTCTATGCGGTGCCAGACAGCGTGCTCGCGGCCGCAGGGGCCTCAGGAGAGATGGGCACCACGGTCATGGATGACGGGGCTGCGTCAAGCACGACGGACGCATCTGACGGCACCATGACCAACTTTGCAAAGATCGGTGCTGCCCGCGACAGAGTCCTGAAGTCGAGGCTGGAACAGGCTTCACAAACCGCTGGTGGCGACTCGGTCATTGGAACTTCAACTAGCATCGATGCGCAGGGATACATTACGAGCTTAAACAAGATGCAGATGAACGAATCTCAGGCGCAAGTCGGTGATATCAACCGAGTGCGAGAGCTGCTTCAATCTGTTGTCAAGACCAACCCCAATAACGCTCTAGGCTGGATAGCAGCCGCGCGACTGGAGGAGTTGGCAGGCAAAATTGTGGCTGCGCGGAAAACAATCGATCAGGGTTGTACGAGGTGCCCCAAGAGCGAGGATGCGTGGCTTGAAAACATTCGACTCAACCACGACTCGCCAAATACCAAGATTATTGCACGACGAGCTATCGAGGCCAACAACCGCTCAGTTAGGCTATGGGTGGAGGCGATGAGGCTGGAGACTATACCAAGCAACAAGAAACGAGTTATCAGACAGGCGCTGGACCATATTCCGGAGTCAGAGGCGCTATGGAAAGAAGCAGTAAACCTAGAGGACGACCCGGAAGACGCGAAGCTCATGCTGGCAAAGGCTACAGAGCTCATCCCGCTTTCTGTAGACTTATGGCTGGCGTTGGCACGACTTGAAAGCCCTGAGAATGCACAGAAGGTGTTGAACAAGGCACGAAAGGCAGTTCCAACTTCGCACGAGATTTGGATTGCAGCTGCTCGTTTACAAGAACAGCTGGGCCAAGGACAGAAGATTCCCGTTTTGAAGCGAGCTGTTCAAGTTCTGGCTAAGGAATCGGCCATGCCAAAGCGTGAAGAGTGGATTGGTGAGGCGGAAAAGTGTGAGGAAGAGGGTGCTATTATTACCTGCCAGAACATTATTCAGGAAACTCTGGGTTGGAGCTTGGACGAGGACGATGACCGTAAGGATACGTGGGCGGAGGATGCCAAATCAAGTATCAATAGAGGTAAATACGAGACGGCGAGGGCCATCTACGCCTACGCCCTGCGCGTCTTTGTCAATAGCCGGACGATGTGGATGGCTGCAGCAGACCTTGAGAGGAATCATGGAACGCGCGAATCTCTGTGGCAGGTCCTAGAGAAGGCGGTCGAAGCCTGTCCTAAGAGCGAGGATCTGTGGATGATGTTGGCCAAGGAGAAATGGCAATCGGGAGATGTGGACAATGCGAGATTGGTGCTCAAGCGAGCATTCAACCAGAACCCCAACAACGAGGACATCTGGCTGGCCGCCGTCAAACTGGAGTCTGAGAATGGCAACGAAGACCAGGCTCGGAAACTGCTGGCGATTGCAAGAGAGCAAGCACCTACTGATCGTGTCTGGATGAAGAGCGTTGTCTTTGAGCGGGTCTTGGGCAATGTGGAAACTGCGCTGGACTTGGTTCTACAGGCATTACAACTCTTCCCCGCCGCAGCCAAGCTGTGGATGCTGAAGGGCCAAATATACGAAGACCTGGGCAAGACTGGCCAAGCTCGAGAGGCATACGCCACGGGAGTCAAGGCGGTTCCCAGGTCCGTGCCTCTGTGGCTTCTTTACTCTCGCTTGGAGGAAAGGTCTGGTCTGACTGTCAAGGCCCGTTCAGTGCTTGACCGAGCCCGTCTGGCTGTACCCAAGAATGGAGAGCTCTGGTGCGAGTCTGTTCGCCTTGAGCGTCGTGCTGGCAACCTGTCTCAAGCGAAGTCTCTTATGGCCAAGGCGCTTCAAGAAGTCCCCAAGAGCGGCATCCTCTGGGTCGAGCAAATCTGGAATCTGGAGCCTCGCACGCAGCGAAAGCCTCGCAGTCTGGAGGCCATCAAGAAGGTGGACAACGACCCGATCCTCTTTGTTGCCGTCGCCCGTATCTTCTGGGGCGACCGTAAACTGGAGAAGGCGCAAAGCTGGTTCGAGAAGGCCCTTGTGCTGGACGCGGACCAGGGCGACAGCTGGGCTTGGTACTATCGATTCCTGGTGCAACACGGCACAGATGAGAAGAGGGCGGATATGGTGACCAAATGTGTGCTTAACGAGCCGAGGCACGGCGAGGTGTGGCAGTCTGTGGCCAAGAATCCCAAGAATGCGAAGAAGAGCGTGGAGGAGATTCTGAAGCTTGTTGCGGCAGAGCTAGAGCAGTGATCTTGTTCGCGGATATGAGCAGAGCAGGGAGGGCGTATTATACTGATTTTAGAAATGGCAAAGGAGTTTGAAGAAGGGCTTAGGATTCTTTTGATATTGCAAGTATAAATTGGTATGTTTCTTTTTTTGCGGTGTATGGGTGGCTTGGAATATTCTTAGTTGCACAGTTTCATTGAAAGAGAGTATAATAGACTCTAGTTATGAACCAAGACTTGATTAATATTTCTTCTCAACAAGGGTTACGGTAGAAACAAGATGAGAAGATATACTGGTATTAGGTTTAAATAGACACAGCCTTGCTATTATGTCCTTTCATCGGCTTTAGCTTCATTTTTTCTCCTACTCTTCAACCACAATCTGCAATCACAATGGTCCTTCTTATTTGCTACTTCCTCCAAACCAGCCTGAGATGCCGCTCTTGGCCTTGGCGGCGCCGTCTTCGACCTTTTGGTCAAACTTGTCGATGGCTTTCAAGGTTTCGCTTTTGGCGTCCTTGGCATAGGATTCTGCGTTGCTCTTGAGCTTGTTGGCTTCTTTATCGGCGTCGGCCAACTAAGAGAAATAGTCAGTTTAAATTAATTCAAAATTTGTCAAAGGGAACGAGAAGGCGACGTACAGCTTTGTCGAGCTTGGCGCCAGCTTCTTGGCCTACGTTCTTAAAGCCTTTTTCGGCATCGGGAGAGTCACCGGGGAGCTTGCCCTTGATTTTTGCAGCTGCTCGATCGGCATCGCCTTTATTGTGAGAGCATCAGTAAGAAAAAAAAAAAAATAGACAGGTAGATTTGATATGGAGAAGGCAATCCATACTCTCGAATTTGGCCTCTGCGGCCTTGGCGTTGCCGCCTGCACTGTAGAGATAGTAGCCGATACCACCGGCGGCACCGAGGCCGAGGACTAAGGGCATTCGTGATCTAGACATGGTTGTTGAATTGGCGATATGGAATGGATGAGGTGTTTGGTGTGGTTTTGATGCGCTGTGTAAGATGCGCGAGGGGGATTCGCGATGATGGTGGTAGGTGGCGAATGTGTGGGAGGATTGGATGATTATTTTTCTGGCGAGAACACCAGATCGGAAAACAGAAAGGGAATAGAGAGCTGCTTGATGAGCTAGAAATGGACAGGTGAGGAGAAGAATTAATTGGAGGAAAAGCTGTGTGTGTGTGTGATGCTGCTAAGCTGGAACCGTTTTGGCATCGGCAACAAGCTTAGCATTATTTATCACTCTTACGCGCAAGGCATGCACGAACCATCTACTTCATTATGACGCATCGTCTATGGTACTTTGGGCTTTTGGCATGCTGAGGCAACCTGCTGGGAAAACTTCGTGATGGTGATGCAAAAGCGTCGACCTGAGAATACATGACGTAGTGTGGTCGTGAGAGCGGGGCAGCAGGTAGCAAGTACAAGTACCCCGGATTTCTACCATGGCCTTAGTAGGTAGGCAGAGACTGAACTTTAGCGCTGTGAATGGCAGAGGATTGGTCAATCTGATTTGCGCTGCGTGTAAATGGCTGCTGATTTGAGATTTGTGGCTGGAAAATCATGATTGGAATGCAAGAGGAGATGCGATGGAATAGAACGAGGCCCCATGGAACAAATGTTCTAGAGAGTGACAGGGGCTATATTCTACATAGGACGATAATGCAGCATAAATGGGACGAATCTGCGATCTGCAGAAGAAAAAGAGCCCCATGCATGCAGCAGTGCGATCGATCACTAAGAAGAAGTCGACTCCACTGAAGTAAATCGCTGAAGCAACACCGTCCACGGTGCCTGTTCGGGCAGAGACATCCGCCAATCACGCTGTAAATTAGCGATCTAGCGTGCGGCCTGTAGGCTGTTAGTCGCTCTCAGTTGCTGCTATTACATCATCGACAAAGCAACCTCTGCGGCCCAGTTACCCGCCACTAGCTCGCAAGGCACGCCGTAGACGAGGCTCTAATTCTAACGATGCCTTCATCGGCAAGACCTGAGATGTGGGATCACCAGTACCTGTACAGCGGCGTGGGACAATATCAATGTACTGTATGAACATGCATTTATAGATTTGACAGGACCATGTGATAGACATGGCCGTGCGCTTTTAGAACTTATGTAATGGTGCGCTCCGGTGGCATGCAGGGCAATCGGCGCATCTCCCCACTTGCGGGTCATTTGGCCTCCCAGGCAAGTCGCGCTATCGCCTGGCTGGAAGCAGTAAAACAAGCTTGTAGCTCCGCCTGCTTCATCCATCTTTTTGTTCTACTCCTTTTACACGGACCAACTTTTTGCTTCTGTTGCTCGCGAAGCGTTTCTGGTTCTTTCACGTTGGAGCTGCCTCCTTCTTTGATTCTTTCTGTTTCTTTGCTATACTATTTTTTATAATACATTTGATATTGCAAAGTCTCGAATGCTGTAGCAAAATTCTCTTGTCTGGCACATCAAAACTGCTAAAATCGATGACGTGAGCTCCAACACACTCTCGAATCATTACACAAGTACTTCGCCCCAAGCGATATTGCCATATACGCTCCTTCTTTCTGTGACTACAATCGACCCGGAATCAACATCCTCATGATCTGCCGACGACCATAATCAAGATGCACGGCTCACGCCGCGTTGCGACCTTACAGCCGGGTGACTACGATCACGAGATTACAATCTTGGACGATGAGGCCGAAGGAGGATCGCAACGAGCTACAAGCTCAGAAGGCAGAGCGCTCGTTGCCTCGAATACCGCTTCACGCCTGCTATCTGACCAGGAAGCAGAGACAGAGGATGGCCAGGAGCGGCCTTCGCACCGCGGCGAGAGACAAGGCCAGGACGACACGCATCTGCAGCCAAGCAGTGCGTTGAAGGCGAAAAACGCCGAAACTCATATTTATCAGCTCCCTACCGCGGAGACGACCAGCGATTTACGTCCTTCAGTTTCCGGCGAAGGACCCTCAATCGAAATCCGAGGTGGGTAGCTTGTACCTTTCATTTCGCCCATGATCCATGCTAATTGCTGCTTTCTTTTGAAACAGTCGGTCCAAGTCTCGACGCCGTTTCGGAACGCACTTCACATTGGGATAAACGTTCAAGACCCAGGTCAAGAGACAAGCGAGAGACAGCTATAGATATTTTATACGAGAATGAAAGAGGCGGATTTTTATGTTGTGGCGTCGGCTTGTTTTCTGCCGCAGCTCTCGGCGGGCTTGACCCCACCCCTTGGAGTGAGTTATACCTGCGAATCGTGACATTGTCCGACGAACTCAACTAACCAACTATATGGTAGCCAATGCTTATCACAATCCATCTCCCACTGATATTCATACTGCGCAGGTTCCCGACCCGTCATGGGAGTGGGTATGGCCTGAATGGCGGATCAATGAGCAAGACGGTTTGGATGAAGGAGGCTGGGAATATTCTTTTGCCTTTCAAAAGGCATTCTCATGGCACGGACCATCGTGGTGGAACTCGTTTGTTAGACGGCGTGCATGGATTCGGAAGAGGGCAAAGAAGCGGCCTGAAGAAGCAGCAGTTGGATCGAATCCTCTTACTAGCTTCGACTATTTCCACACTGGGCCACCATCCGTCCTAAGCCCGCAAGGTAGCCGGGTCGGCAGCAGAGCTCCAAGCAGGGCTCCGAGCCGATTTAGTACGACGCAGGCATCGTCTGTTGGACCAGAGCAAGCTCGACCCGATATCGAGGATATACACATGCTTCTTCATATCCTCCGCACTGCCAGGATTGACCGAGAGCGGCGAGAAGCTGTCGAAAACTATATCGAGCATGCGATAGACTTGTCAGAACTACAGCATGAGATGCACGAAATCATGTCCCTGTTCATCTTCCAGCAATCGCGCAGGCAGCTGCTATCATATCTGATGCATAAACACGACGAGACGGCAAAAGCATGGGAGGAAGACAAGAGTCCAGAATTGAAGGCTCGCAAAGAGGCCCTTGATGCCGCCGTAAGGCATGCTGAAGAAGAGGTTTGCAAGCTGGCTTACTGGAGCGACGTGAAGCAGATGGCTGAGAGCGGAGAATTGCGAGACGTTGTCGGCACCTGTGAGGGACTGGGTGATGATCCATGGCAAGGTCTAGACAAGAGCGCCCCGGAAGCCCCTAGAGATGGCAAGATGCCAAAGCCGTGAGACGCTTTTTTGGAGTTTACGGTCTTTTTGCCTTAAGAGAAACTGCACAGGTTAATGCATATACCCCTTTTGTGTTTGGAGGAGTTGGTAAAGCAGGAATTTGAAAAAAATACAGCCCATACGATTGATTATACCTGGCTGTGAAACTGGCGCTACTTTGGGACGATTGAAGGGGGGACTCGACTGTTAACTGTTTTTGGCATCTACTTGCATGGGAGCGCAGCATCTGGCGCTTGGGTTTTGGGCTGGAAATCAAGGATTTACTAGTAGAATTATGAGACAAAATATCTGACTCTTAATAAAGAGCCTCTTTTGGTTTCGTTCGACCGAGCGACTCGTGTAGAGAAATGATCGTTGCAAGTACAAGTGGCACGTGACGGTGCTAAAATGCTGCAGAGGCAACCGAAATTCCTTTATCGGAGCTTATCGGCAGCGCATTTCCTATTGCGAACTCTGCCTCTGTACTGCCCTCATATAAAGCAGCAACATGTGCACCTCATGACCAATGTTCCAAGGGATCAAGTCGATTTGGAGGACTCGGTCCCAGTTCATCGGCACGCCTGGATCTCGTCCGACTCGAGCGCTATCATGGCGCACCGCAGCGTCTCCTAGGCCCGCACCAGCCCTGGCCTCGACCTCGCGCTTTACATCTTCAGCTGCTTCGACGAACAAGTCTGCTGTTGCCGAATTGCACAATGCCTCGCCTGTAGATGCTGAGACGATATTACCCGCTTCGGAAAACTCGTCTTCGAAAGCGGCACGCCCCAACAATGCTCGAAATCGCATGTTTAGGGAGACTTTTCGAGAAAAGAGTGCGGCACAGTCAACAGATGTACAGCGGAAGCTCGCTTCGCCGTATGTCCCTACGGTGAGGGGCTATCCGCTGGCACATGCAGCGGAAGAGAGCAAAGTGCATGCGTTGCAGGTGGCCAAGGTGCAGGTGGCGTTTGACATGATATGGCGGGATTTCGGCCAGGAGATGCCGGACTGGTCTGAGACGTTTAACCTGCTGAAGAGAATGATGACAAAGAGGAGCGAGCCGTTGAGCATGGCGGCGATGAGGATTGTTCTGCCCAAGTCGTGGGAGCTGGAGCTGGACAACAAGAAGGTTGAGTTTGTGGATTCGACGACGGGACTGCTCGCAAAGCTACGGGTTTCTTCGGATCATCAGAACCCTTCGGCGATCATTCTACGTGGAAAGAGCTCAGTGTTGGCCAGTGCGGCGGAGGAATTGGTAGCCGCGTGCAAGGACGTTGAAGTATATAAGCTTGGAGAAGTTGCGGCATTTGGCTACGAGGTGAAGCGTCTCTGGCCCGCAATTGAGGATGCCGTGGATGGTGGCACGTTCATTCCGGAGGACAAACTCGACAATATCTGGGTGCATCAAGAGCATCAGACGCATTGGATCGAGACGCCGTACGAGCAGACCCCCAAGCCGGAGCAGTGGACGATTGAGAATCTCGAATCATACATCACAACGCTTGTTTGTGGCCGGCTGCGTCCGCATCTTGCACTACGCTACTACGTAAAACCCGAAAAGGACGGCAAGTTTGTCGACACGGATGGCATTAGAATTCGCATGATCATGGATGCCCTCACAGACCCCGAAGCAAAAGCCTGCATTACACCGTCGATGCTAAAGATGGCCATGTCATTCATGGCTCATAAAGGAGGCCATCGGGCAGACGCAGACCGACTGCTAGCCCTGGCAGAAGAATGGGGTATCCCTCTAGATACAGAAGTTTTCAACATCATGCTCGAAGGTTACGTCACTAAACGCGACGTTGGCTTCTTCCACTGGCTGCTTCGAAAGATGGAACAGCGATACTTCCATCCCAATGCGCGGACGTGGCTACTATTCCTCGAGCTTGTCGAAAAGGAGACTGAAAGAAGACAAATTATTGTAGCCATGTACGACTTGGGGCTATTCAAGGATCCCGCCACACGCAGGGGAATCGCGCGGATCATGGCCGCCCATGACGCCTACGTTGCTTTTAAATCAGGAAAGAGGCTCCCTATCTTCATGGCGGAGCAGAAGTCGCGGTATGGTGATGACTGGTTTACGGCCGATGCTATAAAGAGCATATTAACAGAGTTCTTCCGGTTCCACGAGCGGAACAATCGTCGCTATGACGAGTTTAAGAGCCTCATCGAAATGCAGTCTGAAGATGGCCGCAAGGTCGGCGTCGACACCATTAACTTGGTTCTAGAAAAATGCCTGTTCTACAAGGACTGGGATACAGCCATTTGGGCGCTTACCAAGTTGAAGGAGTCCGGGTGTGAGGCAGACGCGACGACGTATCAATACATTATTCGGCTGGCTATCAGGCTTCAGCTGCCGCACGCCCTTGGTGTGGCTGTCTTTTACGGAGCGCTGGAGTATAAACTGCAGTATCTTACGAGAATCATTCTGCGCCGTCATCTGGCAAATCATGTCAAAGATACATTCTGGCTGCAGCACAAGCCCAGGATGCTTTCCAAAGAGATGGGCCGCCTCCTCCAGGACAACCGGAGCAGAGGGATATCCAGGATGCTGTCCCGCGTGGAATGGGCCATCAACCAAGCCTGTGAGGGATACAAGCCTGCGAAGCCTCTCGTAGAGATGCTCGATCTGGCTCAGCGGACCAAAGATCGGCCGCTGCTGCTGCGGCATAGATATCCCAAGGACTTCCAATACGAGGGCGCCGATACCCCCAGTGATGATTTGGCGATTAAGATGGTCGGGAGTGGGACGGCGGATAAGAAAGCGATGTATGTGCATTTGAACTGGCATTTTGATCCAAAGACAATGGTGAAAGGGTGGAATGAAGAGAAGGCGAAGAAGTCTCAGGAATGGTTTGATCGGAATAAAAGGATACCGGGTGACTTGGAAAGGAGTTCTTGAAGAGGGAGAAGGGGCTTTATATATATATATAAGGCTGTGGGCACTTTTATATCATTTTGGCAAGATCAAGGGATCTCTGTAATTTATATAGAACTCGGGAAGGAGGGGGTTTGTTGGGTAGCATGGTATGTATGTATGACACACAGATGAGCAGCAGTTCTGCTTTTTACGGACATTTACGAATATCACAACTGTACACTAGCAGATGAGCATATAATCTCATGTATAATATATTGAAGACATAGCGTGTGCTAAAAATTGTCTACACCATCTACCTGCCCATCCCATCCCCCCCCCCCAAAGCGCCAATACTATTACCTCAGCAAGAGTGAGTGGTCTTTTCCACTCTCACTTTATATCCTTATAACACTTTCCTACGCTCTTCTTCTTCTACCATCCATCTACAAGCAAGCGAAGCCTAGAGTTAAGTTCCACACCACCACAGCTCATATTCCCCCCAGAAAAAGAGATGAAAATCTAGTTTCTAGAGAGAGAGACTTGGGGCAGAAAAGGTGATATGTATACATACCTAGGCAGCAGCAGCAGCATGATCAAGGAAAGAAGTCAGCCCCAGTACAGTATCCGAGAAGCGAACCCGTAGCGTCTCGAGAATTTATAACACGAACGGTACCTCATTTCACCAATTTTTTTTTTTAAACATCACTCGAGCTTGAAGAATGAAAAGCGGACGTCTGTTGGAGAAGGTTGGTTGGGTATCAGAAATGATAATAAATGGGTCTGGAGCAATGCGAAAAAGAATTAATAGAAACAAAGGATCAAGCTCAGAGTGGCGGTTTTCCTGTTCCAAGACGGAGGACGGAGTAGTAAAAAAAAAAGAAGATGCGCGTCAAGGGGGGGAACCGTGTGTATGCTGCAAGAGACCCAACTCTCCTTGATCCAAATATTATACCACCGGTACACCAAATATCAACAACGATAGAAAGAACCGTATAAGAGGGGAACACTCAAAATGTCTAATCGCCCCCTAATCCTCTGCCCTCTCTCCCACGACGTTTGCTAAAACCTTTCCCTTTCCCTCTTCCTGGCTTACCTAGGTAAGGGTACACACATTCCTTCACGCCTGGTTCGAGATCGAGATCACGCCTGGTTCGAGCGACAGCCAAAAAAAGAATAATGACACATATTCATCAATCACACAAAGGGCGGGTTTCAAGGCGAGCTACCTGAGCAGGGCGAAAGGACCACCTAATCCTTCTTACTCTCCTCGGGTGCCTTCTCGTCTTGCTTCTTCTCCGCCGGTGCAGACGCTGACTCGGGCGCTGGCTTGGACTCTGAATCTTCCTTGGCCTCAGACTCTTTAGGGTTCTTTGAAATCTGGCTGGGAAGATCCTTGTCCTCGTCAGCATTATCAAACATCTCTGTGTCGTCAGCTCCGGTCAGGACTTCTGTGCCGTCGCCAAGGAAGATGATCCGACCACGGGATCCCGCGAGGCTAAACTTGCCGCCGCTCTCCTGGTCAAGATCATAGCCGCTGTCGCTGTCCTCGTAATTGTGGTGGACTCCTGGGCCGCGGAACTCCGCTGATAGTGATATTTTGGTTAGTCTTTTAAGGTTCCCCCTCTAGGCTTGTGTATTGGAATTGGAAGCTGGGGAATGGTTCGCTCGTACCATATTCCGGGGGGGCACAAGGGCCATCACCGTCAGCCACTCTCTTGGCGATCTCATCGTACCACTGCTCCTTGGTCTTGCCGTGCAAGAAGCCAATGATGATCATGGTCATGTTGTCGCAGCCAACACCGCCGGTTTCTGAGTTTGATGCAAGGCAGTTGTCCATCATGTTCTCGCAAATCTTGTCAAGGTCTTGTCTGGCAGCAATGCCTCGTCGCACGAATTCGACAACAGCCTGGGAAGACTGGCAATCCCAGATACCTAGCGGCGGAAAAAAAAGGTACATGTAAGCCTGGTGTTTCTTCACGCCTATAACCAAATTTTGTTGACATCATTCCAACTCACCATCACAAGCAATGACCAAAAATTCATCTTCCTCTGTGAGATCGTGCTCCTCGACATCGGGGTAAGCGGTAACGATTTGATTTTCGGGGGAGAGCTCGGCGCTCTTCTTAAATTCGAAGTCGCCGATGGCACGCGACAGTGCCAGGTTACCGTTAACACGGCCAAAGTCGACAAAGCCGCCTGCTGCTGTGATTCGGTTCTTCTCCGCTGTAAATCGCAAGGTAATGGCAATCAGTATTCCCAGTCTTCAAATACTGATTGAACGGGTGTACAAACTTTCAAGCTGAGGCTTGTGGTCGTTAGATAGGGGCTTGGCTCGGCCCTTGATGCCCAGCACACCTCGAGAGTCACCGGCATTTGCCTACGATATTTTTGTTAGTCTGAAAAGGCTTCCATTTCCGTAAGCCAGGCAGACGTACGACATAGATCTTGTTTCCAGCGATCAGGGAAACGCAAGCGGTGCAGCCAGAAACTTCTTCCTCATACTTGGGGTCTGTAAACAATGTCGCACAAGGCATGTTAGCACAAACTTATTCTTCCATAAAGGACGATTCTAGTATATGCACTAGAGAAGCGATAGAATTTTAGGCGTTATCCATATTTGTTCTGCCTCTCTCCTGCTTCTTCATTGTGTCTATCCTTTGCGCACAAACTGGCAAATGTATGTTTAGTGGGGTTATCATATTCGTACCGTTGAGAATAGCCCGATCCGTTGCAAGGAAGCCGTCCTTGAGGCCCTGAGCATAGTTGCCGGTCTTGAAAGAATCTTGTTTGAATACGATGTTGTGGATATTCTCGCCTGCGAACAATGCGACTTTGTCTCCTCCGTGTCCGTCATAGACTCCGAAAAATGCCAGCCGGTCAGGGTGCGTCTTGGTGTCGTTGTCAGGTGCGGGTAGGTTCAGCTCAGCCGTGTGGGCATCTTCCATGCTAATGCGCCAGCCTTGCATGGCCGAGACACCGTAGAGGAGTCGGTCATCCTCGCCTTTTTCGGAAGTCTAGATGTTGGAGAAAGGAGGGGCGGTTAGCAATTGTGAGGGCGGCTTGAAGGAGACCTCCAAGATGGCATCTAGAGGCAGAAACACGAGGCAGAGAAGAGGAAAAGATAGACAGCCATGCGCGGCGGGGTTGTGCATGCGCTCGACGACCGATTTTCTGCTCCTCGAGGCCACAATGGCGGGACACACGAGGCAGGGCAGAGGCAGGGAAAGAAGCAATACGAGGTGGCACAAGAGCACGCAGGCATGGATTTTTATAGCCCGTTGAAGCTATCGACTCGCGGGGCCTCCAGCCGCGGCTGAGGCATATGACGAGAGCATCACGGTGCGCTCAAGGCATGACGGGGACAGACAGCGGGCACCTCACAGACGAGGCGCCCGCAACGCAACGCAACGCAACACACCTTTTCGACGACGGGCTCCGAGAGGGTCTGACCCATGGCTGCGGAGAGGAGTCCTGGCTCACGAGGGCCAGCGAAAGATTATATCGATATGGGCGAGAGGCGAGGCTCGAGGGTGCGGGCGATCGTCGAGAGTGCTTTGCGTGCGGCACGAACAAAGGCGAGAGAAGAAAAAGAAAGGGATGCGGGGTCTAGGCGTCGCTGAGGCAAGGCTGGACACCTCGCAAAGAGCCTCTGTTTGGCTTTAGATTCCAGGAAGTGGTAGGCGTGTCAGGAAAAAAAAAAACCAGAGGTCAGGTGGATGGAGATTTGTTTGTGTGTGGTGGTTTTGCCAGCGACGCAAAATCGGTCGGCTTCGTAGGAAGCGGGGTACCAGAATACATGGCCAAATCGAACGCCACACTTTTTTTTTTTCTTCTTCCATCACGTCTGCACTGCAAACGGGCTCCCCGGGCGCTATGCTACAGGCTGCGTGATAGCGCTAGAGCTGTTCAACCCCCTTAGCAGGTGCTGTTCACTTCACCTTCTCTCTCCTGCAGATAGGCAGCCAGATGTGGCGAAGCAAGCTACTGCAAGCTGCCTAGCGAGAAGCCCGCTATCTGTGCGAGTCTCCAAGAGGCAAAGGGCTTAATTTCCTTTGCGTCTCCATGTCCGTTAGCACGATGCGGAGCAGTTCTATTTTATGTTTAGTTTAGTGCCCCGTAGCGGAGATTTGATGTTCGTTCTTCTCTTGTCTTGGACAATGGTAGATGCAGAGGTGAGGCTTAAAATAGAAGCATACTTCCATTGCATATTAGAAAGCAGAGTGGCATTGATGCTTCACTGCAACCAACCCCTCTATCCATCTTCAGCGGACGGGGGGGTTTTTGTGGCTGGAAAAAAAAACCGATCAAGTGCCAGGTAGGTAGATGCACATGTACCATGCAGCCGCGATTACTAGGGCCAGGTACTCGGCACTTAACTGTGCCTTATCATGCCGCGCGGCAATCTCTGTGTGACAAATGCGATGATGCACATCCAACGACTCAATTGGCTCTTTGTATCCCAACTTTTCCAGCGGAAAGCCGAGAAACAGGAACCGGCAATATGAAAATACACACACAGGGAGGAATAAGAACACCGAGGTATATAAAGAATCCTTTTATATTATATATATGTGATACAAGCAATGCAAATGCAGAATACCTCCGCGCGTGATAATAGACCTGCCTGCTTATGCTTGGAAGATTCTCTATTATTCTTTTACTCTTCGCTTGCCTCCTTTATCCCCAAGTAATTCCATGGTATCGAAAAGCAAAACTCCACATAGATAGCGGAAACCAAAATCAACAAGCACAGCTACCTCATAAGAAAAAGGAAACTTATCAACGTAAAGCAGTTGTGCAAACCCGCCCTTTTTAATTTATATAAACATCTTGAAACTCCTCTCCGACACTTTAGCAGCCGAAGCTTCGCTCTTCCAGGTCGCCGCCTCTCTCTCCCCAAACACAGACGACGTACCACCCTCGCTCACCGCAGATATCGCAGTCGTGGACCGCATGGGACGTATCGTGCTCTTCCTCTCATCCTCGCCCCATTTGCTTGGCGACATGAGCTCCAGGCTCCGTCGCTCTTCTAGCTGTGACACGTTTGTTCTCGATGCCGATCTGGACGGGAGGAAAGGCGTCTCGTCTACGAGCTCCAGGTATGCTATGCTTGGATCTCGTTGGGCGAGGGCGCGCCAGTTCTCGTTTGACCCAAATGATGGCTCTGTTTGGAAGCTCTTGGCTCTATTCGATATAGAGGCTGTGTTCATCCAAGAAGAACCGCGGCGGCTGAGCCATTTGTGGCTCGATAGTCGCGCTTGGCTGGGCTGTTTCAGCTCTGAGATGCTTTCAGCTGCTTCGCCATCTGCCCTTGTTTCTGTGGCGGGCTCCTTTTCTTTCGTGACAGGCTTATTGGCGGGCTCTTTTGCTCGACTAACAAGACTGGGGTCAAATGGCTCTTGAATGTCTTGAACAGTCGAAAGGACCGACGGTAACGCGGCAGAGCTGGACGTTGTAGCTGAAAAGGCCCCCGAGAGAGTTCGCTCGCTTGAAACGTTGTGAGGTGCAACGGACATGGGCTGTATGTTGGCCAAGTCATCAAAGGACGGCAGCGTAAGATCTAGTCCGCTCCTGAATGCACTCCCTCCAGCTTCTGTGAGGAAACTTGATGTGGGCAAATACAACTGAGCGGCTTCGGGCAAGGTCGTGTCTGAATGGCAGCTGTCTGTTGCCTTATGGCTTCGTCCGCTAGCTGTGGTTCTCTCTACGGTAAACCATGAGGCCTGATCTTCGTCGTCCAGCGGACTAACGCTCCTGGCCGTGGCAGGCCGAGCTCCCGATGCCATTGGCGCTGTAGGAGTACGCCTGGGTATGGAAACACCGCGCAAAGTACCCGATCTTTTTGACCTTGATGATATTTGTGATGCCACCTCTGCAAAGATACCATTGCCTTTCTTGAATAGCTGTAGCTGCGTGTTGGATCTTTTGGAGCCTATAGTCTTCTCTACGTGGTAGATTGTTTCCTCGTCTGACTCGTTATTGCGCAGTGTAAAGCGTATCGGGTCTGATATCTTGGGCCGATGCTTTGCTGACGAGATATAAGTTCGACGATGCCGCCTTCTGCGCATGACGCATACAATGAGCATTATGGCAAAGGTTAGGAACAGAATTGGTAAAAGAGTAGCCAGGAGAATATCGGTTGTATTCAGACGGTGAGGGGGGGCATCTTCGGAACTCATGCCAGCCGGCATCGTGGAATTTGATGTATGAGAACCGGAGGACGACGACGTCGCTCTGTCTGGCGAGAGAAAGGCGGCTTGCAATACCTCTGATTCGCTGAGACCAGTGCTTTTCGACGTAGCTTTGAGTGACATTTTGAATTTGCCTTTTGCCGTTTTGGGGGCATTGCCTGATATTTTGAGCCCATCAACATGTAGCCAGCCCGGTTCGGGATCCAGATCAACTTTTAGGTCTATATCCTTAGGGTCGCGGAAATATGACGAGAGGTCAAGGTTAAATTCATCTCCAGGCTGGATTTCGATATCCTTTTGGAGGTTTGACTGGAATAAACCAGTGCCCACATCAGCTCGGACGTGAATATTCAGAACATCTGCAAATGAATCATGAATGATGATTGTAAAACTGGCAGACTCGTCGTTGCTTGTCGGCATTCCTTCCAAGAGTAGCGTCTCCGGATCTAAAGACAGCCAAGACGGCATATTTTCAGTCGACACATTAAGAGAGTTGGGTTTGATAGCTTTATTGTCCAGCTGGATCCCATTTGCCAGTCCATCATAGCTAATCTTGGAGCCTCTCGTAGCATTCAGCTGAATAACGGGGTGGTCCGTAGTAAGTTTGTGACTGCCGACCACAATAGCAAACGAGAGAGTAGTTCCCGAGAACCCGACAATATCAGAGGCGACGAGATTGAAATCAAACTTCTGGGGAGGTTGGACCAAGGACTCAAAAGCTGGAGTCCTCCCAGAGAAGGTCAGCGTTTGCTTATCGAATGTGATCCATGCCGGCAAAGGAGTGCTATCATTAGTTGAAGCGTAGTAACTGAAATTGTTCCCAGCACCAAACGTATCCGGGTCAAAAGTATACCGAAAATCGGTTGATGGGTAGGATAAGAGCGAAGACGGGGCTGAAAATTGTCCCAGGCTGTCCATCTGCTGCGAAATAGGTATTTTTACTGAGGGTGGCGGATTGCGTGATATTACAATAGTAGCATTCATAGAGGCCGAACCGATACTATCCGTCGCAATAAGATCAAACTGCTGGCCTACGACCTCTCCCGCCGGGATATCGTCATCTTTTGGCGTCCCATATAGACGTCGGCCGCCTTTCTCGAGAGATAACCAGCTTGGATGATGACCTAGAGAGTAGGTGATATTGGAGTTGGATGTGAATGTATTCGGGGAGAAGGAGTACGAGAAGAGCCGATCTATTCTGGCGGCAGGAGGGAGTTGCGCGTTGAAAGGATATGAGGGTGCAGGCTCAGCCCAAGCGGTCTCTAGGAGGCGAAAAGCATAGAGAACCGCGAAGAGCGAAGCCATCGTGTTACAATCTTGCGCCAGAAAGCGCTGGATAGCTTCAAAAGCGCAGCACAAAAGCCATGTGGCATAGGAGAAAGAGCTCTAGCTAAAAGTACAGCTTGGAGAGTATCATGGAGGTAAACATGGAGTAGATGAGAAGGAGAAGGACTGGAAACTGGAAACTGGAAACCCAGCAGGAAGAAGTCATATTGAATTCGTCTTGGAGATGGCTGGGTATAAACCTGGGTGCAAGCCCCCCCCCCCTTCATTCCACTATAGCTGGCTCACGAAGCCATCATGGGCTCAACCTATCAATAGTGCCGAGGGAATCACGAGAACGCACAGCTGGTCCATTACGATGGGAGGCGAAATGTTTCAAAGACTAGACAGAGGAAGAAGAGTCTTCCAATAGAATAGGCGGGTCTCACCGTTGATAGAGCGTCAAAAAGGCTGGCCAGAGAGGCTATGGCATTCCAGAGTCGAGGATACCCCGCGCCGACGGTGCTGAAGACTGAGACATGGGATGCCACCCAGAAGAATGGCCAGGCAGACTATTTAGCATCTAGAGAATGGAGGGGATCGGCGAGAAACGCGTAACGCGATATCCTCCCTTGACAATGCTGCAACCACTTTAACAGATCGTTGATCACGCCTGATCCCGAGCATAGCTCCTTGGCAGCCTCCGAGCAGCTGGACCGTTAGACCCACAGCCGGCACGATGTATACATACACACTTGATAATCCTTGCCGCGCGTATAGATGGAGTAGTCCAGTTGATCCATCGCGACAACGATCGTCGGTGCGGCAAAAGGCGACCAGAGCAGGTATTCATTGGCGTTTTGCAGGAGCAAACATCCATGGGCGTGAAAATCGATTGTTCTTCTCCCGGCGGCCATCTGCGGCAGGCCGGAACAATTGAGGGTCTTTCCTTCGGAAACACTATCGTGGCCAGGAAAAACATCACTTTAGGGCCATCACAGATAAGGTATCAGAAAAAAGAGGGACAGGCTGCTGCGGGGGAGTCGGACAAGGTCGTGTGCTCGTACTCGTAGACGCCCTGCCAGATCTTAAACTTTATCACAACCGCCTCTTGTTTCATCTTCTCTCCATCCTGCCAACATTACACTCTGGCCTTCAACCTTCATCGCACCAGCACAGCTTACAGCCATGGAAAGCCGTAGTCCGTCGCCTCCCTTGGACCCCGTGGCGGGCGTCACGGAGGACCTCGTTTCACTACCAAACTCAAAGGTGGCCGGCGACACACATCTCGACTTTGACGGACTGCTCGCACAGTCTATCAAGCTCCACGAGGACGTGCGGACAGGCTGCGGTGGACAGACGTGGCCTGCGGGCTTGGTGCTGGGCAAGCACATGCTGCGCTACCACAGAGCCAAGCTGGAGACTGCCCGAATGTGAGTGGTTTTTCCCTTCCCTCTACTTCTTTCTGTCTTGTTCTACCGAGAGGCGCTCGGCGTTTTTTTTTTTTTTTTTTTTTTTTTTTTCTGCGCCCAAGATGCCCACCGCGATGCATGACTAAAGCCACTCCCAAAGAATGGCAGAATGGTTGCTGACTCAGGCCTAACGCAGACTGGAATTGGGCGCTGGTGGTGGACTAGTCGGACTGGCTGTGGCGGCTGGTTGTGACCTCCAGGCGCCACTCATCTTAACTGACCAGGATGTGATGCTAGAGCTGATGAAGCATAATATTCAGCTGAACGAGCTTGAGGGCAAAGCTACGGCCTCAATATTGGACTGGTACGTCGTGACTTGAGATTCTCCGCTTCTGCGTCTTGGTATCCGCCCAGCAGACACACTTGGAAGGCTTGTGCTTGGCGGTGCTACATTGCCATACCTCCAAGTGGCTCTATTTTCAGCGCCGAAGCCAATACTTGACTGACCTAACACAATGTGTGCAAATTCCCAGGGGCGAGACGCTTCCAGAGGCCGTTGTGGCGCACAAGCCGGACGTGATATTGGCAGCTGAATGTGTGTACTTTGAGCCGGCCTTCCCGCTACTGATGCAGACGCTCAAGGACCTGTTTGAGCTCAATGAGGATGCAGTGGTGTATTTCTGCTTCAAGAAGAGGAGACGAGCGGACATGCAGTTTGTCAAAGCAGCCAAGAAAGCGTTTGTGGTCGAGGAGATTTTCGACGAGGACAGGCCCGTGTTTCAGCGAGAGTCACTGTTTCTCTTCACATTTAAGAAGCGGGCAACCAGTGGCACCACTACGAGCAAGAAGAAAAGCGGCACGATAGCAGCCAACCATAATGGCCAAATCCAAACCGAAAGATGATGCCACCCAACCCCATGATTGGACCCGACTCCTCTTTTTTTTCCTTCCGTGTTATTGCAGGACATCGGCAGCACGAGGCTCGTCGGCGGTTGCACCAAGCAGAGTATCCAAAGAAGAGAGACTGGAGGGAGCCTGCATGCACTCTTCCTCCCATGTCAAGCGAGCACGGACGGACTGGCTGGCATACGATAGGGCAAATAAAGGTGCGGGGGGACAAGGCCGTGGAGCAGATGCGGCTGTGAGCTTGACGACTGAGCGAGATTAACGGTTCAGCATGGCTTGTCTCCATGCTGCGAGTCGGGCAAGCATACGCAAGCCTTTGACGATGGCCTGAAAATTTTTCTGACGCGTGGCGATTGCATTGCTTCTTTTTGTTCCTTTTTTCCTTTCGGTTCTGTACAGTACAGAGGCAATGGTGCTGCTACCTGGGCTACTGGCTACTCATGTAGCAAAGGTTCCATATTTGTCGTCCACACGGCTTCTCAATATGCCCATCCGGTTGGTACAGAGCAGACGCGTGGTGGAGACAGTCGGTGAAGTTAGACGACTGGCCACGACAAAGCAGGGAGTCAACCGCCACAAGTTTTAGATCGAATGAGCGTGCCTTGGGTCGGCGTTGTCGGAGACACAAGCAAACGCAGTTTAGTCGGAAAAAGCCTAACTTCCGTCGACGCCGCCAGCCTAGTTCAAGTAGCACCATACTGTGCGCTGCCCCTGCCGCATATTGAACATGTTAATCACATTAAAGTGCCCTCCACATCAGCGCAGTACTGTAGCATTCGGAATGAAAAGAGGGGCGGATCACCTCTGACTCGCCTCATCTCCGACTGCCTTTGGAATGAAAGATGCATTGACGGCCAGCACGTGGAGGCGCTCTCCATTGCACGAGATGGCGTTGAATAGCGCTGTTCCCCTTCCCGGCGCACCCACAGCGGCACAATGGATGGGTTCCTTTCTTTGGAGAACAAGAGGGAGAAAAACAGCGCACCGTTGTCGAGTCCCCACGGCAGGCAGCATCTCGATAGCCGGACGGCAACAAGAATGTCAAGATCCAAGTGGATGGGAGACGAAGCGGGTCTGCGAAGAAAGAATTTCCCTCAAGTGTCGGTCGGCAAAATGCGAACATGGGGGGTCGAGCTAAAAGAAGCGTGAACAGGATCAAGCAAAAAAACTTGCATGACAAGGCGCATTTTCTTTTCTTCTCTCTTGCCCGTGCGTGCGGATCCACCGAGATGGCGAGCGAGTTTTTGCAAAGCAGAGGTCCACCGCCCATGTTTCGAGTTTTGCGAGTCCTGCCAATCTGCGTGCGAGGGCCCGCAGCGCCTCAGGCACCGGCCAGCGCCCATTGGCTGGTCAGACGGGTACCTGGTTGGCACTGCGACGCTGCGACGGGTCCGGATGGCGGCCCCTGCAGAGCCCGCGAAGGCTATTCGCCCCTGTAATACAGGCGCTACAGCAGGCCGGGGGCCAATGGCAGCGCGCAGTGGCGACGTGGCAGCGGCGACTGGCTAGCTCGGCGCGGCTGTGATCCGTTAGGGGTCGCCGTTCGCTCTTTTTTTTGAACAGTGTGCGCACGCTTCTTTTTTGTCTCAGGCCTCCATCCATCCCTCGGTTCCGCTGCCAACGCCCTTGCAGTAAGCAGCAGCTTTATCGGCACTGGCTGCGTTGTGCGGCGCTTGGCTTCAAGCAGGGCTCCAGCAGGACTCCAGCAGGGGCTCCAGCAGCTCAGCGCGGACGGCGCCAGGCTAATTGAACAGACGCCCACAATGACCACACCAAGCCGGGCGATTGAGGCACCCCCGGCTAGCGCTCCGTATTAATCCTGGGAGCCCAGGTAAGCCGCAATCCCATTAATAAATCCAGCCTCCTCCCCCTGGCCGATTGTTTCGTCTTCCTCTTCTTCCCAAACGAAACAGACTTACTTCATAGTCGATCTATTTCCCACCTTCGGAGCAGGACTCTCCCTTCCTCTTGCAACCCACATTCCTTCAATTCACTTGCACTTTCGCCTCTACGGCACTTTGCTATATCAGGTCCTGTTGAACAGAACAACATCGCGACACCACCGCTCCTTAAGCCAAACAGTTATTCAAAATGAAGACCTTTACCGTTGCTTCTGCCTTCCTCGTTGCGGCCGCTGCCGCCAAGCCTCACCACGGCCGCCACGCTCACCACCACGCTGCTCGTGATGCCGTCGTGACCGAGATCGAGTGGCACACGGAGTATGTCACCCAGACTGAGATTATCGACTCCACCACCACCTACTTGGTCCAGGACGGCAAGACCACTCCTGTTGCGGCTCCCACCAGCAGCGGCCTTGCTGCCTCTGCCGGCGAGTTCCTTGAGCCTTCGTCTTCCACCGCTCCCAGCTCCTCGACCACTCCCGCTGTTCCTACTTCCAGCAGCCAGGCGCCTCCTCCTCCTCCTCCGACCACTGCTGCGGCCTCGTCTTCGTCCGTCTTCACGCCGCCGCCGCCTCCTCCTCCCCAGACCTCTTCTCAGGTCTCGGTCCAGGCTGTGCCTGCTCCCGCGCCCTCAAGCTCCTCTGCGGCTCCTCCTCCTCCTCCGGCTTCGACTCCTAGCCCCTCTCCTTCTCCCTCTCCTAGCCCCAGCCAGCCTGCTGCTGGTGGCAGCAGCGGAAGCAGCAGCGGCGGCAGCTTCCACGGCGACATCACCTACTACACTGTCGGTCTCGGCTCTTGCGGTGTTGACAACACTGGCGATGACACCACCCAGAACCTCGTCGCCATCAACTGGGAGCAGATGGGCACCCAGTCCAACGGCAACCCCATGTGCGGCAAGACCATCACCATCAGCGCTGGCGGCAAGACCACCACCGCCCTCGTCGTCGACAAGTGCATGGGCTGTGCCTCCGGCTCCATCGATGTCAGCGAGAAGGTCTTCACCGACCTCTTCGGCAGCCTTACCGCCGGCCGTGCTCCTTGCAGCTGGTCTTTCAACTAAGCTGTCTCCAAGACAATCTGTGCATGATGGGTATATGTATCCTCTGCCAGGCTCTGCCTCAAATCTCAAGGCACACATATACCCTAGACCATCTTTTGGACAAAAATTCACGTTATACCCTACATTCGTTTGATTTAACTTGTTTGGATTCACCATCCCTGGCGTGGATGGGAATGCGATATGGAATAGGAAAATGATTACTTTATTATTTTTTATTTATTCTTCACACATTTTTTTTGAAATTTTGTCCCGGAACGGAAAATAACAACAGATCCCCTCTTGAACGCAAGTTTCGAGGAGGGAAATACAAGGGAACGGGAAAAAAAAAACTTTTTTCTATTGTACATATAGACAAAATTTTTATAGACATGTCCTCTCATATTGGAGACAACGTGGAATGACATACCCTTTTAGATGCCCATCAATATCTGATATTCTACATATTTTATTCGTGATGACGCGTGATTTGGTGTGAGCTGTGAGTATTGTAATGTAATGTTTACAAGCTAAGCAGTACGTATCTACTAGGTAATAACAGTGTGTCTGTCTAGTCGGGTCACTAAAATTCACTAAAAGTGTGCTCATTTGCGCTGCGCTTAATTACACTATGCTATGTATGCCTCCAAGTTGCGCCATAACATATACTAATTACTGGGTAACATCGGCAACAACTCTTCAACGCAATTTTGGGTAATTGTGATAGCCATTGTCACCTCGTATCAACGCGAGCTCAAATCTCTATTCAACTCGCCAAAAACTGGGCATTCCCCATACGATAGGCCGCTAACTACAAACTGTCATATTATTCTTTTTCTTGGTCTCTTCTTTACAACAGGGTCAACAGCTCTTCGATATATCGCCTCGTATCGACGCCAATCCCCTGCGCCAACCGGCCCATACCTTCTCCACCCCCGGAAGCTCCCTCGTCTGAAGCAATACGAAAGCCGATGTGGTCACTTGCGCGTCGGATAAGGAATATCTCCTTGTCGACGATGGGGGGAGGTGAGTGGGAGGATGTAGAAGGAGAGGACGAGCGATGAGACAAAGGGGCCTTATCTTCGAGGGCAGCTTCTTCTTCTTCTTCTTCTTCTTCTTCATGGTTGCTTGCGTGGGAATTCGAGTTCAGGGATGATGACGACGCGGACTCATGGATGGTGGATAGCGGCAGTGCCGCCGTGGCAGTGTGGGTTGTGGAAGGGGTGGCGGCGGTGCGCTGGAGGACCCGCGTCCAGACGATCCACCACCCGCGATTTGTCTTTTGCGTGCGCTCGAGGTTGGTGATGCGGGAGCGCGTCGCGGCGTAGATGTTGAGGAGATGGAGGTGTGTACTTACGGCATCCGCGCGAGACCACGCGGGTGAAGGAGACGGTGAAGATGCAGTAGCCGGGTCGGGGAAGAAGTCGGGGATGTTTGGTATGGACGAGTGCACGGTGAGCGAGGGCGGATCCCATACGAGGTCTTGGATGTGGGATGTTACAGGGCCAGCGTCTGGGCGCTCGGGACGGTATTTGGTTGACGCCAAGAGGGGCTTCCTCAGCGGAGAGAGCTGGTAGTGCAGGGAGCGGTAAAGGGTGTCCCAAGCCAGGGAATCCGTGCGGAGGCGGAAAAGAAAGGTGAAGATGAAGGGCTTGTTGACGTAGACGACGACGCGGAGCTTTTCCGCCATGTTGGCGTCGTGAGAGGCATAGTTGGGGAACATGTTTCCCACCTCTTGGGATGAAGTCAACGGATTGGCAGGATGCTCGAAGTCTCTGACGATGGCACTGTCAAGGCGGTTCTCCGTAGCGGATGCACTTTCCAGCTCAACATGGAGGGTGCGAAGAACGGTACGAGAGTTGTTTTCATCGCCGTCAGGATCGTCTGAACCCAGAGCCCCTTCTGCATCATTCTCAGCCATCTCCTCGTCTTCAATATCCCCTCTGAGGCCAATCAAGTAGTGGCCAGAAGCCATAGAAGATGGTCGTTTCAACAACTTGGGACGCGAGTCCGGTACGCCTGTGGCATTTGGCTTACCATCAGCGGCAGCTTGCTGTTGATCGGCCGCTTCTGACGAATTGCCTCCAGCTCCGGGAAAAGACCAGTACGACCCGTAACCCAACGTTAGATAGCTGACCATCTTGTCAAGTCTTCCAGCCTCAGGCTCTTGGGCTGCTTGACTCTGTTCATCTTCTGATGCTTTTGGCTGAGCATCCTGTACATCACTCGTAGATGGGACACTTTCTTCTGCAGGCTCCGTTGCCTTGACTGCTGCATCATCTTTTGGGTGCTGGATGTCATCCGGAACCACCACCTTTGAAGACGACTTCTTGCCTCGAGCGCGCCGTGTTGAGGTTGGACTCTCTATGACACCATATGCGTGCTCGCCCCAGGTATAAAGATCTTCCATCCAGTTTGTCACGTCCCGTAGAGACTTCCGTGATAACGCCCCCGTCCCAAGGAATATGGCACCGTCTTCAGCTCTAGGCTCCTTACCGCTGCCAAGCCAAGGCTCTACCTCCGTCTTATTCGACTTGCCCGGCTCTGATTCGACATCGTCAGACCCGAATCTTGAGACGACAAGATCAACAAGGCCCTCCACTCGGCTGACCAAGCCCTCGAGCACCTCTCTTTCACCGCTTCCTCTGTCTTCTTCACCAACCCCTACCCCGAGCTCTCCAGAGGCAGCAACGTTGATGCCGCCGAAAATGTCCCTTGCAGGGTTTCCGTGCAGCATGACGTTCCAGGTAGATAGAAACAGGTCCCAGTAGCGGCTTAGCAGCGCGATGAACTTGACTCGGCGATGTCGCACAAACAAGGCGCTTAGTGATGATCCATGATGCAAGAGGAAGATGCTGTGCGCACGCAGCAGATCCCTCAGCAGCAGCGCAGCTGGCTTCATCTCCCGAGTCGAATACTCATATCTTTCCTCCTGTTGCTCTCCAGTCTTGGTAGGTAGCCTTGGAGGGAGAGGCACCTTATTCAGGTCGATGCTCTATTCGTGTCAAGGTCAGCAATCGTATCGTCTTTAACGGGCGCTTTTTGCGCATCATCAAGCCAAGAACAGGCTTGTGCAAGGCTCACCGCAAGAATCCACCATCCCGGCTCCAGCTCATGGGCAATCACCCTTGACTTCTCTGTGTCGATGGCATCTACCGCAGCCCCATCAGAGAAACCGCGGCCGAAGTTGACCATTCCTTGGGCGAGGCCAATCTGTCGCAGCCGCTCGTGGCGCTCCTCTTGGGAGATGCCGTCTGTCGGTCTCGTGCGCGCACGCCTGCGTCGGCGGCTGGAGCTCTGTGTAGAAACAGAGGCATAGTAAACGATCTGGTCGTCAACTGTCTCATCCGTCTGGCCCAGCGAAGGATTGAACAGGGCCAGGAAGCCCAGCTGCGCGGGCACAATGCCGCTCGTGGAAGCATAAGCAGCCATACGGCCGACGCTGGGTGACCCAACCGATCGAGCGAATGGACAGCTATGGAGTGGTGGAAATAGGCATAATCAGCCAAATCTGGGGATCTACGGGTCAAAGATCTGCCCTTTAATACGATAGCTTATGGTTCATGGATATGATTGCCGCGCGGCAACGAAGACGTTACGAGGGTGAGCTGTAGATCCAGATTTAATAGAGGGGAAGTTTTGCATGTGCTTGGGCTCTCGAAGCACCAGCGTTTAATGTTGGCAGTAGTAGCCCCTCCAAAAGCGCGCTGCGTCATTGCTGGTGCGATGAGAGAATCAAGCGGATCTAATGACATGCATCGGCAATTTAAAAGTACGAACCGTATTAATTGACCAAAATTGGGGGTTTTTTTTTTCTAGAATATTTATTAACTCATCGACATACGCTATGACAATTGTATAGCATAGGTAGACGATAGATAGTATGCGTTTTAGCAAGTGTTATCAATCCATTTCACCCATCAAGGTCACCTAGCAATGGAGAAATCGCCAAAAAGGAAAAAACAAAAAAGAAGAAAGAAGAAAAGAAAAAAAAGAAAAAAAAAAAAATCAAATCCAGGAACCATACTCAGAGAGCAAAAATGAGAATAGAATAGAGACTCCCCCCATAAAAAATAGATAAAGTGAAAAAGAGATTCGTTTTCATCAAAAAGATGCCTATTGTGTGACCCCTGTGTCGTTCCGTAGCCTTGCCATTTGAGTCAAGTTCAGCTCTGCTTTTTCTTCCTCTGAAATGCGTTCAAAGTAACTGTCTTTTATCTTATCCCCCATCTTCTTTTGAACATCATGCCGCAGTTTTGTTACCCACAGCCACATAAAGAAGAGCATGAAGGTTATGATGGTGAGCGGGATAGTAATGATCCAGTACAGTCCAAACTGAGGCAGCGGCCGCACCCCGATGCCGTTCGATGATGGGCTGACGCTGTCCCAGTCGAACATTGATGTTGAGAATAAGGCAGAAACAAAGCTTCCTGGGAGAAAAAACATGGTGACGATGGCAAGGGTCTTCATCGAGAGTGAGTCGCGATGCTGGGACTCGGCCAACATCAGAGTTGCTTGAAAATCACTTCTAGAAATGATGCCAGCAAGCTTTTGGATGTTAGTTAATCTCCCGCGATACAAAGAAGAAGTAATGAAGACACTAACAATGTTGATCTGAAGCTGGACACGCTTCAAAGTATACTCTATGTCCACAGCTTGCATTTCCAGCCGATCCTCCAGAAGAAGCACATGGCTCTTCAGCAGTTGACAAGCTTCGGCCGACACTGATGTGGGTGAAGCTCCATGGCCACTTTGTTCCGATATGTTCTTCAATATGAATTTCAAAGCCTTTTCCACCATTTTGCTTTTTCTACTCAAGCTGCCCAGCTTCACAGCACATCGATCTGCTTCGGTGGCTAGGCTAATAAACAAGCTCATAACACTTTTGTCGTATCCTTGGTGAGGCATCTGAGTCGACGAGCATCTTTCACTCGCGCGTATCTTGAGCTTGACCTTCTCTTCCCCTTGGTGGATCTGCGTGCTGAGAATGAGGGTGAGGAGAAAGGCTGGGAACATCGGGCTTTCATAGAGAAGTGCACTCCAGGGTGTGCGGAACACCTCGGAGAGGAACAGCATGTTGGATTCATCGAGGAATATCACGCCTTGAGTAAGATATGACCGGTCTGTTGGGCTCTCTGCATCGAAGCGGCGATGTGCCCACATTGCTGCAAGCTTTGGCATGTAGCAGAAGGAATACGCCTGGTGCTCGTTTGACTGCGGCGGAATGGCGGCAACGTTGGTGATGCAGCTCTGAGAGTATTTATAGGCCAGCTCGAGGTCGAATGATTTGAGAAGGGTTTTCATCACATCGCTGGAGAGCTTCAGAATCCTTTTCTTGATATCGCAGCCTATCAGAGCTATTCGCAAGACGAGCGACTTCGTTGTGTCGCCTTCGCCGTCAGTTTCATCGATTAGCCAGTCATCTAGCTCTTTGACAGAGACAGGCTTGCGGCTCATGTGGATCTGCCCAGAGCTGTGATGAAGCCATGCCTCAATCACCTCGAATGAGGGCTCATCTGAATTCCTGAAGCCTTGCCATAGATTTACTACGCTAAGCTTCTGGTATATTTCCTCCATGGGTACAAATCGCTAAACAAGCAGCAAATGACGATGGAAGGGCAGTAATTGTCGACGCTTGGCAGAGGCTGATTAGGTAGCGACAGACGCATCCAGGATCTGCGTATTTGAGGAATTATGTGGGTTTACTGAGCATTTCTAAATACAGCGCGCGCGTGCGGGTTTGCATGGTACCACCATCTTTGATCCAGCCGTAGCCTGATGAATAAAACAACATTCTGGGAGGGTGGCCGGCGGCGACCAGGGGGATCGCTTGAAACTAATAAGCGCCGGCCATGCCTGCAGGACTGCGAACCGAAACGGATGCTGGGAATAATCAAAGCGAGACTACGACCGCTCACTGAAGGCCGTCGCGGGGATTCTGGCTATTAGCTGTTGCCCAGCATCTGCACTTCGCCGAAGAGGGTTGTGCAACATCAAAAAATGGCCAAGACAGGTAGCTGCCGATAGGGAAGTGGCTGAAGACAACATTGAATACAAGGTGTCATGATCTCGTGGGGACAAACGAATTCGGCCAGGATGAAATAGAGCATCATGGCCCCGGCCCTGGATGGATAGGTACTGACATGTATGTTCTCATCCATCCTTCAAAGCATAGTATTGGACAGGTTCACCACCATCTGCTGCGCTCGCAACGGTGGTGTGGCTTAGATGCCCCTCTCCACGAGCTTTGTATGACCAACAGCGGCTTACTTGACACGCATGCAGGGGTATAGATGCAGGAATTCTGGCGTTCTGTAGGCAAAAAATAGTAATCCATAAACTAGGTTGTCCTCTTTAATTGATTGATGGCATAGCTGTCTACCTCACTAGTCGCTATCATGAAGAAATGGAGCGTATTAATTCTCCAGATAGATTCTTTGCCTACAGGGATCATGAAGGCACTCTGTGGGCTGCCTCTCAACGCCCTTCAACTTGGCCGCACTACCCGGCATCTATCGTGTACAGAAAACATGCCGAGCTGAGACTATCATATGATTCTTGGCATATAGACAATTTTAGTCGGAGAGGGTAAAGTAGACGGAGTACTTGATGCTTCCTTTAGCAATGCAAGTAACGGATTTTATTAATCATTGGTCTGTTCTACCAGCAGCAGCAGCAGCAGCAGCATTTCTATTCCCCTACTTCATTCTCGCGATGCTTAGCACTCCTCCCAAGTTAAACATTTGTTTTATAAAGAATATTAAAATAAATAAATGAGATTATTAGCAAACATACGGTTTGAGTACTATACTGTCAATAAAGTGCTAATAGTCTCGATTGAATATCCTGTTGTTGTAGTCTATTAGGCCTAGCATGTGTCCCCTGTTGTTTCTCTATATTAGTACTGCCTACATGTACTTAGTGACTTTTCCCTACGCCAGATGCGCTTTTATTTCCCCAGAATCGCCAACAGTCATCTAGCAGTGTGTCAGGTGTCTGGTACGCTGCGAAGTGGCCCCCAAAGTCATGCACATATAGCGCGGTGACGTTGCCTATCCTACGCGCCCAGTCCAGGGGAACGCCCCATCCGGCATCCTGTGGGCGTTGTGTAACACCAACTGGGACATTAACAAACAATGCTGGCCCAAAGCTATCAGTGCCCACAATCTGATCGGCGAATCGGAACTCCTTATAGGTCCGTGTTGCCGGGTAAGGACCCTGGATAACGTACATCATGGCCCAGGTGATGATCTCACCCAGCGACCAGTGGTAGAAGGTCCCGAGCTCTTGCATCAGGTTAAAGATATAAAGCGCAAACCCCAGGGGGGAATCGGTTAAAGCATGGCCTGCCATCAGGGGCTGCGTAGACTGCAGAAACAGATAGCCGGCACCTTCTCTCTGGTAGGCTGTTATGTTGCGGATATACGCTGTTTCTCCTGGAGTCGTCTCATTTGCATCGAAACGCGCAATATCCGCCGCGGTGAGAGCAGGAACCCAAAGATTGGAGAGCACAGATATCACGCTCTCGGGGTGGAGAGCAGCCTGATAGGTAAGGACAAAAGACCCGAGATCCCCGCCCTGGATCACATATCTTGGGTAGGACAGTTGGTGCATCAAGGCGTTAAACGCATGAGCCACTTCGATCGGGCCCAATCCGGCATGCATGGGGGCAGGGGTGAATCCAAAGCCGGGCAGAGACGGCGCTACGACGTGGAATGCTGGCACAGACGAGTTAGGCGGATGAGTCAATGACGAGATGATTCGCCCGACTTCCAAGAACGAGCCTGGGAAACCGTGGAGAAAGAGAAGGGGAACTGCATCGCTACGACTTGAGCGGTGATGCACAAAGTGAAGCGGTATTGGCTCTGTGTAGTTCTGATCGTCTATTTTGACAACTGTGGTAAACATTGTGAAACTGCCATCCCATGTTAGCTGTGCTTTGAGTCTCTTTAGGGAAAAAGAACGGACTTTTTGTTAATTTGCTCCTGTACGGATGTCCAATTGAACTCATTAACCCAGTAGCTTTGAAGAGTTGCAGCCATCTCAGTCGAGACCCCGTCAGTAAAAGGGGCCACTCCGAGGTCATTGGCTATCCTGCCTAGCTGCACCTTGAGCCGCGTTGTCTCGATGAATGAAGGATTCACGCTGAGAGAGAATGGCTTGGGGGGAGAAGAATATGTTGCATCAATCTCCGGAATGAACTGGCCATGACCATGGGACAGAAGTAAACTGGAAATGGATGCAAAAAGCGTTACTTTACGCCTTGCGGCGGCTTTAATCGAGAAGAAAGACATTATGGATATATAAGAAGCGAGTTATTTGGTTTACCTATTCTCTACAAAAAACAGCCTTGACTGGAATGCCTATATATATGTATGTGTATGTATGTATATAAGTGTTTGTGTCTGAGTCTTCATGGTTGATTCTATTACCTAAACGCCGACTAAGGCCGACTGACGTCTGTGCTCTGTAAGACTATGTAGCATTCTAAATGCATTAGTAATTTCTTGATCTCTAGTAATTATTTTGCTAACGAATTTGGGAAACTGCATGAGCATCCACTGAACTTTAGGATAGCAGAAATATTGAGATATCATCTCATTTTAACTGTGATTTCAAATCTCTACTCAACTTTGCTTTCATCCCACTTAATGCCTAGTAAGATGTACCGTGGATTTGTAAATCTAGGATTTAGTAATAATACTAAAGATTTTCAAGGACAAAAGCTTTGGTTCTAAGTATATATTAGTACACCAGTTACAAGAGCTTACCTGCAATAAGATGGTGAAGCTTTGCAGCCTATTTTCAAGGTGAAGCAGAAAGCTGTAATGAATATATAAACTGGGCTCTTGGCTCGGCACATTAGCATATAGAGGGAATGGGTTTCTTTCTATAAGATGAGATGGGGGGCAACCACTCAAGTTCGCTATGCAAAATGACTTTTAGCTGCGGTAACAGCTTCATTTTTGAAAGAACGAGGTGGTACAAGTCAGATCAAATGAATCTGTGACTCGTTCTCGCTTCATGGTCTAAATAAAAGCCTCAGAAGCTAGATTTCTGAGGATGTGTTTATATGTAGGTATGGAAGCCAGTTCAGAGGTGCGTTCTCGGCTTGGTAATTTGACAAGCCTAAGCTTAGTCTGCGACATAGCTGAGCTGCCGACCCAATTACATGCACACGTAGGTTGCCGTTGTGGCAAGACCTCCTTACAAAAATCTCGAATGATTACTAAAACAGGGTAGGTAGGTATTAATAGAAAAGAGAATATACGTTCTTCCTGATAAAATGATTCTTAGCTTTCATGATGGCCTCTTTTCTTTGGGGACTATGCCTCCTAGGAGGTAAAACTTTTTTGCGAATGGGGCGTATATGACCGATTTAGGAAAGCAAGAGATATTACATAGGCAGTAATAATTTCATTCACACAAGCAGCGACGTTAAACTGCTTGTCCCTAATATAATAAAAATTAGTATAGATTGCCTTTGATGCCAAGGACAACCTCTGTAATGCCGTCAATGACTAGATTACGCGGCATCCCGCAAGTCCAGATACCCCCATCATTCCTTTGACATGTGTTTTGACAGGGTAAGTGGGCGCACTTCTAGAGCCTTAATAGAGCCTGAACGCCCCGCCAGCCGCGAAGCGGCACGCTAAGCCCCGCTAGCGATTGCCGTCAGCTCACCTCGATGCCTCAGTCTTAGCGAAAGGCCGTTGAAACGCACGAAGCGGCACCAATTCCTGCTCTGCTCTGCTCTGCTCTGCTCGATGCTGACTTGCATACACCAAGATGGAAAGCTGCATCATGGGAGAGCAAAAGCAGCCAGCTTTGCCATTCGATAGCCCGCGCCCCTCGATTGGCCCAGTTTGCTCCGCCTCACGCTGGCTGACAGGGTCTCCACCCGCCCTCGATTGAAGGGATCACAGCCCCCGAAGCCCACACGATCGAGACTCGGCCGCGGTCGCTACGGCACGGCGTCGAAGCCCTGGAGCTCCTTGTCTTTTGGCGTCTGCTAGGGGCTCACAAGGCCTCCCTAGTCGCCCGTCCACAGGCACCGGCAGCACCCATTACCAGGTAGTACTGAAATAGGTGCTCGTACGTCATCTGCCCGATTGTCTCTCTTCCATCCACCACAAGCCAAACCAGCGTCAGCAGCCAACCATCTTGCATCTCACTAATCCGTCCCAAGCTCCTCTTCTTGGGCTGCTGGAGCTGCTGGTCTTCCTCGTACCTCCCTTGTTATCATCTTTCGACATCCCATCGCCGCCTCAGCTGCCCTGATTCTACCGCCATCCCGGGGAAGCCATCCATCACCACCATGGAGAATATTGGCGGCACCATCAAGCGCCGTTCCACAGAGGCATGGAACGCTGCGCAAAGCAATCTGCCCTCTATGCCGGCGATGCCTTCAATGCCTGCTCTGCCCTCTCTGCCTCCTCTGCCCGTCATGCGCCAGTTCACACTCGATGCATTCCGGAGGCAGCCCAATCAAGAGGGCATGAGAGGCACTTGGGAGCGCATCGATCTCCCTCCCGTGCCTCGCTCCTCGCATTCTCTTGATATTGTTTCTGGCTGCGCTTACATCTTCGGTGGCGAAGTCACTCCCCGCGAACCCGTTGATAATGACATGCTCGTCATCCGTCTTCCCTTCAGCAGCGCCGGTGCCGACTACTTCAAAATCAAAGCAAAGCCGGATACGACTATACCCACGCCGACGTCAATTCAGGACAAGGGTAAAAAGGGCAAATTAGATGACGCAGCAGTGGATGTTGCTGAGAGTCCCAAGGCCAAGGCCAAGGCTGAAGATCTTGGCGAGGAAGTCGGAGAAGAAGAAGAAGAGAGCGATAGTGGCGAAAGCCGCAATACGGAGCAGACTGACGAGACCAAGAGCGACACCAAACCGGCATCTGTTGACAAAGGCAAGGGGCGAGCTACACAAGATCTTGGCGACGTCCCTCCACCACGAATTGGGCATGCAACTGCCGTCATTGGCTCGCGAATATTCGTATTCGGCGGCTACGCTGGTCCTGACATGAGGCCTCTTGATGAAAACGGCCGAGTTTGGATCTTTGATACTCGCACCCGTCTCTGGACCTACCTTGACCCCGTCCCTGCAGTCAAGGGCGGATCGATCATCCCTCACCCAGCACCACGAAGCTATCACTGTGCTACAGCGACGGACCGACCCCGCGACTTTGCCCCTCCCCCGCCAACCCAGGCTCAGAGCTGGCAGGAGTGGGCGCTTGGCGATACTTCCAAGACGGGCATTCCGCAGGATCCCATCGTTGGTCACGTCGCCGAAAACGCGAGTGATGAGGAGACTGATGGTTACGGTACCTTTTTCGTGCATGCTGGTATTAATGCCAGCGGTGATCGTACTAGTGACCTTTGGGCTTTTGACGTCCACTCGCGAACATGGACTGAACTGCCCGCGGCACCAGGACCTTCCCGCTCAGGCACATCGATCTGCATCAGTAAGAGCCGGATTTTCCGCTTTGGTGGATTCGACGGGCAGAGGGAGATTGGAGGCCAGGTCGATTTCTTGAACCTCGAAGTTGAGATGTTTGATGACCGGGTTACTCGCGGTGAGGTGTCGGTACGGGCCCGTGGCGGATGGCAGTCCATATATGAAAACGCACCGGAAGCTTCCTCGAAAGAATTTTCTTCGGAGAATATTCAAGCTTGGCCCGGGCCACGAAGCGTGTCTTCTCTTGAGGCCATCACTATTGGTGGTGGTACCGAGTATCTCGTCCTGACCATGGGCGAGGCAACCTCGAGCTCGGAAAGCCATACCGGCATTGGCAAGTCCCATAACGACGTATGGCTCTTCCAAGTCCCGCCGGTGGGCATGACCGCCGCGAGCTTTACGGCGGCCATGCTACAAGCTGTGGGACGCAAGACGGGCGAAGGCAAGTGGACAAAGGTGACCATGGGTCCTTATGACGAAGAGGTTTTGGAAATGCCGCGGGGTCGGGGCTGGTTGGCGAGTGCCCCAATGTCTGACCTGGAGGAAACTGGAATTGTGATTTGGGGTGGTTTGGATGATAACAACAGGAGGCGTGGAGAGGGATGGATCTTGAGGCTTGTTTAAATTATTTCCTTTATATCGTGTTTTTTGATATGGTTGCACATGAGTAAAGATTGCGAAACAAAAAAACTTTGGGCAGTAGTAGCCTTGAAATAAGCGTCTTTGTTTACTGGTTTTCCGAGGAAAATAAAAAAGCGAATGCCAACGTCTCTCGTTTAGGAGCATACACTTGCATTACTAAAATCCAATTGCATTGTACACGTCCGCCATTTTGCACAATGTTCTATACTTTTTTTTTATCTTCTTGGCATTCAACATGGCGTTATGTACATTTAAAAACCCGTGTCAAATACTGCCTTGCCGCCGCCTCTACCCCCTCCTTGATATTTTAAAAATAGTAGTTTTACAAATCCGATCTCGTCTTCTCCGCTCCCCACGGCTCTGATGTCAGGTTCGTCAGGCCGGCGCTGTTCTCGCACGACTTTCTGGAGGAAAGGGGTCCTGCGATGGGGGCCTTGCTGGTGGTGCCGGTGGCCTTGAGGTCCTCGAGCAGCTTGACGACGGTCTCCGGGGTGAGATCCTCGTAGTAGTCGTCGTTGATCTGGATCATGGGGGCGTTGACGCAGGCGCCGAGGCACTCGACCTCGATGAAGGTGAAGAGGCCGTCCTTTGTGGTCTCGCCCTGCTTGATGCCGAGGTGGTTCTTGATGGCCTTGACGATGACGTCGGAGCCGCAGCCGCCGAGCTGGCAGGGGGTCTAGAATTACATGGAGGGGTTAGTCGTATGTTTTTTAACATTTTTTTCTCTCTAAATCTTGAATAATGATGCTGCCCCTCGTTTTTTTAAACAATTGCCAAATTGATGGAATGGCATTGGAGGAGGGATAGGTAGTTGGGTAGCTTTTCAAGATAGGGTTCAATGCGTACCGTTGTGCAGGCCTGGACAAAGAACTTGCCCACGGGGGTGCGGTTGTACATGGTGTAGAAGGAAGCGACCTCGTAGACTCGCATGGGGGGCATCTCGAGCAGGCGGGCGACCTCATTCATGACGCTGATGCTGGTGAAGCCGTGCTGGCGCTGGCCGAGGTCCAGCAGGGGCATGACGGCGGCCTTCTTGTACTGGGCGGGGTATCGCTTGAGGATCTCGGCGATGAGCTTCTCATTCTGGGCGTTGAACTTGAAGGGGATGTCGGGGTTGTTGTCGGGTGTGTTTCGGTGCTGCGGGCAAGTTGAGGTCAGCGTTTTTTGTGCCGTGTTACTTTTGGATGTGAAGTTCTTTTTTTCTTCTTCTTTTTTTGTATGGCAGCCATTCTACTTGTTGGAAAAGTGCAGCAGCGCCAAATTGACAGCGGATCGAGGTAGTGGCCGGCTTTGGAGCGACTTTGACTTACCACCTGGAGGGTATCGCTGGGCCTGCTGGCTGTGATGGAGAATGCGCGGATCTGAGGACGGGCAACGCGCGAGGCGCAGCGGGCGCCGGAGCGGAGGAGGAAGGGCGTGATCTTGCTCGCCATTGTGAGAGGATTGAGGCTTGCGCGGGCGGGCGGCGGGCGGAAGAGGCTCTTGGCGGGGAGGAGGAGGAGGAGAGAGGCTGCTCGGGTGGTGGCAGATTTGAAGCTTTGAAATGGCATATACCGTTCGGGAGTTGGACCGTCCAATGCGATTGGAGCTTGCTTGTAAAATGGGCGATGGTGATTGGCTGGGACGGCTGAAGTCCGGGAAATGGGCTCATGTGTATGTACTTGGGTGTATATTTCCCTCATTGCTGCGAACGGCGCTGCTGAGTAGATTGTTTTTCTGCCTTGAGAGCAGACGTGTATATCTTTTTAGATCAATGGTTTGAAAATTCAATTCATTCATGTATTTTGCATATTTCATTCTGCTGTACGGCCTTTGTTGTTCCAATGTCGATTTGTGGTACGAAAATCTGCTGCAGGCGCTGTACCTCCACTACGAGAGACAGTTATCACTGAACCTAAAGGCTGAGAGAGTCTTGAATATTCTTTTGTATATAACGAAATTGCCATCTCTCGACGACATTTTAACTCAGAAATCTATTGAAAAATCGCTCAAAGTCATGACTAGCAATGGCTGTCAAGTCCCCGCTACGGCCCAAACGTCTGCCCTTTGTGAACTGTCTTATACGTACAGCTGTCCCAGTCGCAAGTATCCTGTTGAAAAGCCATTAGCTGATGCCTAAAAATCATTACATACTGGGAGAATAACGAACTTGATACACCGTGGTTCCCCACCAAGAGAACTTATCGGATGCTCCTGTGTAGAAAATGGCAAAAAAGATGATGATGCCTGCGATGGCAGTGGCGCAGTCCAGCGCCGAGCTGAGCACGAAATTGTATCGTCGCCACCAGCCTCTACTGTTCCTCTTGATCCAGAGGCCAAAGACCAAGCCAACGATGACCCAACTGCCGTAATTTGTCCCAGAGGCGGGAGGGATGTAGTTCAGCCCGCCAAGAAACAGGGGAACGTGAATCTTTTCCAGCCACCGCTGTTTCGGCCAGGTTTTCTTCATACCGTATACTATGATAGGCAGGATAGCTCCTACGAGGAAGAACCACAAGAGACCACGGTACAGAGTCCCGTCAGCAAAGAACCTGCGAGGCCCCAAAGCACCCCAGACCATGCTCGTGTTAAAGTGAGTACGAGAATAGGGGCATGTGAAGCCGTTCTTTGCGGTCAAGGAACAAATTTCGGGAACATGGCCTAAGGCCCAGTTTAGAACAGCAACTTGGCCCAGTGTACCCATGATGAGGCCTACGATTTGGACGACGAATAGGTGTCTTGGTGGGATCTGTATATAAAAAATTAGAATACTCTTCATGCAGTCGAAGGAGATGAGCGACGTCAACTTACGTTGCAGTAGATTCCGAGCTTGAGATCTTGGGCAAACGCGAGAGCTTTGATGCCGGAAATGTAGCCCAGATCAAAGAACCAAATGTTGGCGAGGACCTTACCCTCCCACACATAGCCAGCGATTATGCGGCAAAAGATGTCAATCTGGACTCTCATGTTTGTGGTAGCATAGACCCAAGACAGCTAATGGGGAATTAACGTCGTTATTCTTATGCTTAATATTGTGAAGAATGTGGGCATACATACCGGGAGGTAGAAGACTGCAGACACAAACATGGCAAAGATAACTCCGTACCAGCGCAGCTGTACAGAGTAAAACTCGCAGGCAAAGATGCCTAGCCCCATGGATACGAGAAAGGAAATTCCGTACCACCGTATGGGAACATTGCTATACTGAGGCTGAAGACTTGGTCTAGCATCTTTCTTGCGTCCAAGCAATGTGGAAAGCTGCGATTCTCGGAACACCCTGGCGATTTCGTGTCGTTTCTCAAGGAACATCCAGACAAATAGTGAGGAAATGCAAGCGAAGCATAGACCGAAGGAATTCAGAGCATAAGTGACCGGAAGATAAATCTAGGTATTGTCAATGAGGATTTGGGATATGAGGAGCAAAAGCAAGTTTTATCGTACATGTGAGTATTCTCCATATTTTTCAGGCTCAAATATGAAACCGTCTTTTCTGTTGATGACACGGCTGACATTGTATACTTTGCCCGTATTATCGTATATGGAGTTGCTTTGAATAGGGAGATATGCCGATAGCCAAGTATTTGTGTAGTATATCGCAGGAGTGACGACATAGATCCAGAAGACGACCGACGCAAGAGTATTGAGGATGGCCCACGTCGGGACAACGAGAGGACTGCCAATGTACGAAATTTGCGACCCTTTTTTTCCAAAATGGTATGTAAGACTTTGCATGTACATACCAGGGAAGTGTTACTGCTTACAGTCAAATGTGAATGGCAAAAGACCAATGCCGCTTTTCATGCCAAAAAGCTGGTTTACCACTGGGTTGCGAGGCGCAGTCCAGCATACCCATGTGAAATATCCCAGCGCCGGGAAGATGAAGTCTGGGAACCAATACCAGACGAATGCAGCCGAGAAGGCAATCAGAAAGAATTTGTAACGAGAAGATCTCCATTTGGCCCTGGGTATATGTCAGAAGAAGCTCTTTAAGAAAATTGTATCAATACAGTGTGTAAGAAGACTCACTCAGTCTCATCCTCTTTGCCTGCAGGATGCAGGGCTGCGTTTAGAGCTGTGTTGGCAAGCACGCCTGGCCATACCAAACTCTCCGGCTCGACGACAAGCGACCGGCCGAAACCAGCCAGAGAGAATCCAAAAAGAATTGTAGCCAGCGTAATGGTTATTTCGAAGCCCCAGTTGGTATCAGCACCGTAAAATACGCGCTGTTCGGTCAAGACGTCGGCACTTAGACGGGTCAGGTAGCTCAGGTTGGCTAGAATGTAGATGAGAATGTTTTCCTACAATAATTCGGTCAGACTCCGTTGATTAATTTTGCAAGTTTTTTTCAAAAGGAGGATACATGCCTTGTAGTTGAATGGGCCAGGGTTCAGGCTGTGGCGGGTGCCAAACAGAGTCACCCCCCAGTCCGGGACGACAAACTCCCAAGCTTTGCCCAGCGGGTATGCAAGGAACTGGATGGCAGACTGGGACAAAGTGACCGATGGGAACCGGAATGTATACAGCGTATTGACGCCGCTGCCTACGAGACAGAAGCCAATGCCAATCGTCCACATGCGAAGAGTGAGGCATGGCAGAGCAGGGTCATCGGCCCGGAGTCCGACTCCAGCGGCGAAGAGGACCTCTTGCGTCGGCGTTCTGGATTCCTCTATGGAAGAGTCTGTTAGTTTGGGAGGCTAGTTACAACAAGAACGAATGATGGAACTGGTATACCTGATGGTCGCTTGTCCTCAGAGATGCTGGATCTTCTGCTCTGACCAATCTCTCCAGTCTCGGCAGCCTCTGGCTTCTTGGACTCCATGGTAGACATGGGGATGGCGAAGGAGCCAGTAGGGCCATGGGTAAAGATTATCAGATCAGATAAGATTAGATGGGCATTTGGGGAAAATCTGATTATATATGCTAGTACGGGACATGCCGGCCATCTTGATCAGAGTATGAGGCCATTCTACCTGGTGTAAGACCCACGCCCAGCCCTAGTAGCCGGCCTGGGGTTGAGCCGTGTAAACGACTGCCCAGAAGTTGAGCGGATTATTATTACGATTAGATTGATAATAGCGCCAGACCTATGTACATATGCTTGATAAGAAAAATTTTATAGGTCTTTACGATCCGTTTTATTTTGGCATGCGCTTTTGAAGCACCTTGTCGTAAATCTACTGGAAAGTGGAATACCTCCCTCGAGATAATTACATGCAACTACTTAAAAATACTTGAAGGGTATCTTGCTCCAGCAAATGCCGTTCTTCAGTTCTTCTCAAGAAATAATATCAGAATAGTTCATTGCCTCAAGTTCAAGCTTCCGCAGTACCCGGCCGGCCCTTTTCGATAATCAGTCGAGTTTTGGATCCGAGGATGTGTGTATAGCGTAGAGAACCACTTATAAAAGACCAAGTGCCCGTCCGGAGACCAGATTTCGCCTCCGGGGTTTCAACAGAACCAGTTTTTTTTCTTCTCCATCGCGGCTAGACTGTTGGCCCGTTGGGCAAGTCAGTTGGCGGCTGTGCAAAAGTTCAGATGAGACCATTCCATTGATGGAGTTGACTCCGTAAAGTGGACTCGTTTGCGGCTGGAGACGCCGTGCCGAGTACCGTCTTGTCAAAATCAATTGGTGGCGCGCGATGCCGAGTTTGGGGCGACGGGGGAGCTACGCGGAGAATCGATCGATTGGCTGGGCAGCTGTTGTAGAACCTTCACTGAGCTGTGTGTGTTGTATCTACTGATCTGGATAACTGGAGTTGATTGGATTGGGCTGATTGATTGATTGCTTAGTGGATGCCATCTTATCAATCTAGCCGATCTTGTGGGATTCGGTGGCTTGCAGTCTGCAGCGGAGACACTAAAGGTTGCTTGTCCTGCCATGTCAGTAAGCCGATGACCTGTAGTTTATTGCCTAGTATGTGACCAATAATTCCTCTCTTCTCTTGTACATGATCTGTATATGGTTTATTCAGCTAGGTAGTATTAGAGACATCATTTTAACTATGAAATTAAGATGTGGCTGCCTAAACATCCATGCTCGTCGACGGCCGCATTGAGTTACATGGCGCATGCATCGTCGCAGCACTAAGCCAGAGCGTGGCCTCATGAATCCTTCGCAGCACTACCGACAGCATCGGCATCGCTATGATCCAGCATCTACACCGCCCGTGCTCAGGAGGAGAGGGAAACTGGGACAAAAGGGAGAAATAGAGCTGTACACGGCAAACGCTTCAACTGAACCGTCCGTCTCATCATCTGCCCAAGATGCTGTCTCGACAGATGCTGGGGCTCCTTTCGACGCTCTGGCTGATCGCTGCGACCAAGACAGCAGACTTTGAAACATCCGAAGCAGGAAACCCCTTTGTCGACGGCTGGTATGCCGACCCAGACACGCAGTTCTACAATGGCGCGTACTGGGTGTATCCGACCTCGTCGCTGCCGTACGACGACCAGACCTACCTGGATGCCTTCTCGTCAGAAGACCTGGTGCACTGGACCAAGCACTCGTCGATCCTGACGACGGCCGACTTCACTTGGGCACATCGAGCTGTTTGGGCCCCGGCGCCCATTTACCGCAACGGCACGTACTATCTCTACTTTGGCGCCAACGACATCCAGACAGACTCGGAGCTGGGCGGCATCGGCGTTGGAGTGGCAGACAAGCCCGAGGGCCCGTACACCGATCCGCTGGGAAAGCCGCTGATTGGCGCGTATCACAACGGTGCCCAGCCGATTGATCAGGATGTCTTTATCGACGACGATGGACAGGCTTACATCTACTATGGCGGGCACTCCCATGCCAATGTTGCCAAACTGAACGACGATATGATAAGCCTGGGCACCTTTGATGACGGGACCACGTTCAAGGAGATTACGCCAGAGAACTACGTTGAAGGGTCGCAGATGGTTAAGCGGAATGGCGTCTATTATCTCTTCTGGAGCGAAGGCGGCTGGACCGGGCCCGATTATGCAGTCTCATACGGCATGAGCAGCTCGCCGCTGGGGCCGTTTGATCGCATCGCCAAGATATTGCAGCAAGATGAGGCGGTTGCTACAGGCTCGGGCCACAATGCCGTGATTCAAGTTCCGGATACAGACATATTCTTCATCCTGTATCATCGGCATCCGCTAGGCTCTACGGACGGGAATGATCGGCACTTGGCATATGACCGCCTCTACTTCAACGACGATGGCACGATCCAGACAGTCAAGATGCTGGTTCATGATAACTTTGAGGACGGCAACACGATCGGCTGGCAAACATACGGAGGCGACTGGAGCGCTGCTACGAATGCACTCCGAGGAAGTGCTTCGTCGAGCAGCAACGCCCTCCTCAACACCAACTTTGCCAACTTTACCTATGAGGCCGACGTCAAACTATTAACGCGCGGTGGCAGCCATCGTGACAGCACCGCAGGCCTACTATTTCGAGTATCTGGGACGTCCAATGACACCGCCACCTTCCAAGGCTACTACGCTGGCATCAGCACCGCCGGCACTCTTTTCCTCAGCCGAAGCAATGGGTCGCAGTCCACCACTCTGGCAAGCACAAAAGCTGACGTCAAACCGGCGCAGCGATACCGACTCAAGGTGATGGCAAACGGGAGCTCCATCCGTGTGGCCATAGATAGCAAAATGCCCGCTGTTATCGCTGTGATGGACGATGCTTATGCGAATGGAATGGATGGCGTACGGGTCTTCAAGGCGCAGGCTGAATTCGATAACGTCAACATTACTCGCCTCACCTCCAACTAGGTAGATGATAGGATAGTAATAGGCAAAAAATACCTGTTTGTTGTTTCTCGGCAATGGCTCGTTTATCAATGCCTTCTTGTGTGCTTTGTGAGGTTGATCTAATCTCGGCGCCTGGATTATATGTGACATCGACTGCTGACACGTCCCAACTAGCACGTCAAACTTGCGACAGCAGCCAAGTCGCAGTGCCGACGATCTCTTACCACTTTGTCGATCCAGCAACGGCCTCCGGCCATCGTGCGACCTGCCAGGAACGGAATTCTGTGCAGATCTGTAATGGCGCAACGCTTATGTCGATCAAGCTTTTGTGGGAAAGCGACTGGACGGAAAAAATAGGCCGCGTCGCAGATATCGACGTCGAGAGAGTGTAACGTAGTCTACCTGTATGCCTGATGAATGCTGCGCTATCATGCTATGCCTTTTGAAGAGAGATTGCTTCTAGAACCCCCCCCCCCTTTAAATATGCTATTCGAATAGGTATTACGATAGTCTATCGCATTTCATTTTGTTTCAGTAAACAACTGCCGTCGGCCTAGGTCCGGCCGGTAAGGCCGCAACGCAAATATTTGGACAACCAAGCACGGAGCACCAGAGCAAATATTTACACCGAGCGCAGATCCATAATTGATGTCGATCAGCACCAAATCTCAAACAGAATGGATCCAGAGAATTATTGTGCCTGCAAAAGAGGCAATTGAAGGGAAGTGACGATTATTCCACAATGTTTAGTATATGATTAACAGGTCTCGGAATAGAATATTCTTTGACGTCGAGAATAGGCGTCTAGGACGACTAGAAATAGTAGTAGCAAGCCTCAAACCCAATTCCGGCCATGATATACCCAGGCCTCACAGCTTCACTGCCCCCTTACATGACGAGCCTGTCGTCCAAACTCGGCAAAGATCTTCAGGTCCCCCCCCCGGTCCCTTGACAACGCCGGCCTGTCAGACCTCGAGATATCTCTGCATAGCCCTTGATTGCTAATCTCTTGCTGCTGCGGGCCTGAACAGCACACCAAACAGTTTAGATTAGACGTGTTGGGACCCAGATAATACTGTAGCTGTGATTACTACCTAGGTACATGTGTATGTATGTTCGTGCAACATGGGGGTGACAAAAGGCCCTGTTTGATGATACTCCATACTGATGGGAAACGGCAAAGATGGGCAAGAGGGAAATGGAGACTGATAATGAATCAAGCGAAGAGGCGGGATATATAAGATGCCCGTGGAGGAGCTGCAGAAGAAAAAAAAAAAAAAAAGGAGAGAAGCAGCAGCAGCAGCTCTTTTGTTTCCTTTCAGACAACTAACTCTCCGAAGCATCTCACACTCTTTAAGAACACTTTAAATTGCTTCTGATATTCTCACATACTTTTATTTTCTTAAATCAAAATAAATCCCATATAAATCTATACACAATCAAAATGCGTTCTTCCGCCATCATCGCCGCCGCCGCCGCCACCTTGGCCGGCCTCGCTTCCGCCTCGCCCGCTCACAAGTTCGACAAGCACGCCGCCCACATTGCCTACACTTATCCCAACGGCACTTTCACCAAGCCCTTTGACGTGGCCACCAACGGAAAATCCCAGCAACTTCGTAAGTCTAGCCCCCCACTGTCAAAAGAGAAACAAGACAAATAGCAATAGTACATGCTACCATGTGATTTTGACTAACACGACTATTTGTTCAATAGCCTCCAACAGCATCGTCTCCGAGGTCTTTGTCGCTCCGCTCTTTGACGGCCGCCGCTACGTCCTCACTTCGTGCTCTTTCCAGGCTCCTTCTAACAAGAGCCTTGGGGCCGTTTCAATCCGCAAGCCGACCACGGTGCCTGTTAACCCTCCTGCTGCCATCGGCTATGTGACTTGCAACTCCAACTAGACGGCATGGACAGCGTCGTGTATTATATATTTTTACTTTGGGGGGATTGTGTGTTTTTAAAACTGTTGCTCTAATTCGAGTGGTTTCTTTTTCTTCTTGCTTTTCGAGGGGAGCAGTTGACGGAGGCGAGGCGTCGTATATAACGATATATACGTGAATATGCAGCTTGATTCTACATATCTTTTGGATATTATTTATACATTGAAAATGATTCGCATTTCCAGTCCAGTTGATGCCATTTGAGAATGTCCTTTATAACTCCTATAACGCAAAATCCGTTATTCCCACGGCTCCAAAAAAATCATCGCTCATGCCCAGTCCTGTTCCGTAGTCAACGTCATCGTTTCCATCGTCTGCACTATATTTCTCCTTGTCCGCTTCCCCTATTCCAGATACCACATCCTGCTGGAACCCCCAGTTCCTCGTGGCCATTAGCGCAAATGGCATCGTGCCCTCGCTGAGCTCTTTCCAAACAATGCTCAGCTCCCCCAGCACCCGGAAGCACAGCCAAAAGTTCCCAGACGACGCTCGCTGGCCACCTGATTCTTCAATGGCTAGGCAACTGAGGCCGTGTACCAAAGAGCATCGGAGTATATGCTGGACGACAAACGGAGGCAGATACTTGATTTCGTCTGTCGCTTGTAAAGCCCGGAGAAGCCGAGCGATTGCCGTGGCGGATGCAGTAGAAGATCGAAAGACTGCTGGGATGTTGTGAGCCATGCTCGGGTCAAAGGGGTTGAGGAGCGGGCGCTGGAGGTTGGTTAAGACGGAGTGGTACGAAATCCAGAAGACAACTTGGACCCTGTGAGCTTTTGTGCTACGGCTAATGTAGAGGCGTTTGTCGATTTGCTTCCGAAACTTTAGCATCTCGCTGTTTGCTTTGGCGAATATGGCTTGCTTTTCTGCGGATGAAGCACTATCAAAGCCTGCCGTGTACCTGCCATTGATCTTGATCAGAAACAGTGACAGATATACTGGACGTATGTCACCTGCAGCGCCACAACTCATGTAGCTGCCTTGGAGACGTTTCTTACATGATATCAATATATTGCTGCTGTATGTGAAACAGCCGGCAGTGATGGTCAAAGGCAAGGGCAACTATATCAACCGCATCTGGCGGTATAGTGTCAATATAAGGAGTGACGCGGTCAATATCCCACGGAATTCCAGATGGACATCCCAGCTTGGGAGTTGCGGTTCTGTATGAGGAATATAAAAACCATCGTCTAATCAGCTTCGCCTGCTGGTGTTGATTTATACAGACATAAACTAACCGGTCTAAGAAATATAGCGACCAAAAGGTTCTGATAGTGGTAATCTCGTTGGCAGTATGATCGCGCCGTGTCGCGTCTCCTATTTTTAGATGGTTGGATAAACCAATGGCCATGTCTACGAGGCGATATTCATTTCGTATATGAGCAACCGTAAAGAAAATCACAGTGGACCATACTGTCTCCAAACTTACAATGATATAGATTGCCTTTGGCAGAGTCTAACTGCATATGCTTATACCAAGCAAGAATGATCAAGGCCTGCAGCACAGGGAGGCACAAGTGCTCTAGATAACACTTCTGCACGAGACTCTCTGCGTATGAAATAAATGTTTCTGCCATCTCTCTGCTGGTCATGGGCGACGAATACGCCGCAGCGCCAAAGAGAGCGCTGTAGAGCAGCTGAAGCGCTGTGTCGTTGTGTGGGAACAGGTCAGAGAAGTTGAGCCAGATAGGGTCGACAAATTTGTAAAAGGGGTTCAAGTTCTCAAGGAAATGCGCCTTTAGATGTTGCTTAAGGCTCAAGTTGGATTCAATCTCCAGCAAGAACGTCTCAGTCGGCGGTGGCGGCTTCGGCACCCGCAAAGGCTGGGACTCGTTCTCAAACGTCGGCAGCTGCGTTTTCGAGAAGATGGAGAACCGGCCTGGGCCAGCGAGAACAGGCACACCGTCCTGGCCGATGATGGCGGCCCATTTCATGGTGCTAAAGTCGCTCAGTGCTTTGAGTGTCTTTGGCCCGTAAGGTAGCCGACTTGCAGCCTCTGACGGCGACAACTGGTAGGCTTGTGGCGATGACTTTAAAATGCCAGCATCTCTGGATTGCTCAAGGGATGCGGACAGCATGCGGACCTGGTCTTCCAGGGCCTGTACATAGTCACGATCCCAGTACTTTTGTCTATGGCGCACGCGCTATTAACTTAGCAAGCTCTTCTTTTCAAGTATCACCTCTCGTACTGTGTAGAATCGAAACAAAGATGGAAGCAATCTGTATTACATCGGGCAAGGGACTCTTACCGTCGTGCAGGCCGGGCTGACTCATAGTGACAGACAAACTGATGAGCCTGGCAGTTGCCGCAAAGGGGCCTCTCGCCATCGCACTGCAAATGGTAGCATCAGCATCGTCTATGATCCGTTCAAATAATCCTGGTCGGCAACTTGTACCAGCCCCATCGGAACATCTAACCGGTGGCAGCCGTGCCATGCCATGGTGCGTTGTCCGGTTCTTCTTATCTTCCCGCCGCAACGACAACTCCATGGAGACACCATCTCCGCATATAAACCCGTATCCCAGCTCAAGGCAGTTTGCCAAGCTGGCGGGAAAAATCGGGGCCTGAAACGGAGGGCCTCACCTTTGATTTCCTCTTGCGGCAAGGCTCGCAGGCTAACTGCGTGCGGCCCGACGTGCTTCTTGGCTGCGGCTGGCGGCTCGAAGACATCCGGACTTTTTTTGTTGGATCGTGGCGAAGCTCGATCAAGCGGAGACGAATAGAGGCAGTTGTATTACGAGCTGGGGAGCGAGGGGAAATGTTATCAGGTAACATGTACGCACCCCCTGTGGTAAAGAAAGGAGAAGCGGCAATGACTAGCGGCGAATATTGCTTGAAGCAGGGTTAACAACAATTTTTTGATTGGTTACATGGCTCTTATTAAGAGTTACAGGAGATGCACCAACAACATTATCTCGATTGGTTGCCAACGCACGGTGCTGATTGGAGGATTGAGGCTGCTGTCAATGGCCCCATAGCGGGAGAGGCGTCTAAATGCCGGGACGACGGGCGCTGACAGGCTGTAATCCGATCGAATCGGCGTTAAGGCGGCATGAAGATTTACACACGAATGAGCGACAAAGTGACGCCCTGTTATTTGGGTGGTGATGGCATGGTCTCGTGACATGATGCCGCAAAAGAAGCAGCGTATCAGGTTGCTGCCAGGACCTAGTTTACTGTATTTACTGCATGCATACTGTACTCTACGCCTTGCCATAGTCATTCTCTCCATCTGCAAATGCTGGTCATTTCGCTATCCAAAACACGGATGTCTTTATCTATGTATATATGTATCTATATATCTATGTAGCCATCGTCACGCTCAGCGCATCGCTACAGCCTCCGAGCCCGAATGTTCAGACCGCCCTTGGGTTTCAGCGTCAACGTCGGATGCGAAAACTCCACGTCGGCACCATTTACAGCTTCCAGGGAGAAATTGCTGAGCATTTCCACGAGGATCGTCTTAATCTCCAACAGCGCCAATGCTCTTCCAGGACACGTTCTCGGGCCGTTGATAAAGGCCTCAATGGAAAACGGATTGGCCACCGCCCCAGTCACTGCGTCCCATCGATCTGGGTTGAAGACGTTCACATCTGCTCCCCAGACCGATGGATTATAGTGAATCATGGCGGGGATCGTTGTGACGGTAGTCCCTTTAGGGATGGCGACGCCTGCAATTACGAGATCTTCGCCAGCTTCCCATGGTGCTAACAGACTCGGAGAATAGACTCGAAGACTCTCACTTACGACGTTGTTGAGGTAAGGGATACTATCGATGGTTGCTGCACTGAGCTCTGGCTGCTTCTGTTGGGTTGAAACGATTTCTTTGCGAAGTCGTTTCTGGATTTCTGGATACTTGATGAGTGCATATGTGGTCCAGGTGAGAGCTCCTGCTGTGGTTTCGTGGCCAGCAGAGACACATTGGATGACCTGTAAATTAATCATCTCAGTGTCATAAGCTGCATTGAGAATTCCTCGAAATCTTACCGTATCAATCAAAACCTGCTCTGAGACCCCTTTTCTTTCGGAAAGGTTTGCCTCAATCATATTCGTCAAAAAGTCTTTCTTCTCCGGCTTTTCATCGCTTTGGCTACTTTTCTCCTTCTTCTCGCTCTGCTGAAGCCGCACCTCTTTCACACGCTCTTGTATGAGCTCAGCCAGCATACTCCTCATGGCAGTATTAGCCCGGATGAAGGCAAGGTTGGCCTCAATAGGAAGCCATCGCAGCGGGATGAACGGATTAATAAATGTAATCAGCTTTCCCAGAAGCGGCTGGTCGAGGATTCCCTTGTAACATTGTTCAAAGGTAAGTGGCGAATTTTTGGATCTGAAGTTGCTGATGTCCCTATTGAGGAGTGCGGTGCTGATGATTTTAAAGGCTGCTCGATTAAACAAAGCTTCAACTGTTTCAAGTAAGTGCCTGTTTTGAATAAAAAATCATACGCAAAGAAGAATGGAGAGCTTTTTTATTGTACCTTCAACTACCCCCCTGTCTTCTCCCTCAATGGCCTTGTCAAGGATGTCAGATAACTCCTTAGCCTTATCCTGGAAAATCGGCAACATTTTTCGCACGTTTGGCTTTGCAAGAGGCCCTATTACTCTTTTAGCCAACTAATTTTCTTCTTCTTTATAAAATCTCATTGCCAGTCTACAGGCCGCTTACCAGCCGTGATTCTTCTTAGCTGCCTGTGCTGCTCGCCTACTCCGAATAAGAGCCCAGTGCCCATCATCTCACCAACCAGCTTCACAAAGAAGCTCGGTTTAACAAATGAGTATGCGTGTACCTGCAACACCTCGCGAGCTGCTTCCAGGTTATTCACCAAGAGGACTTCTGAGTTACCCCAGCTAAGGTGTCGAATGAAGGGCGCATCGGGCCATTTACGCACCCACTCGAGATACAACTCGTTTGGACCGACCGATTTTAGCAGGCGAATAGCTTGACCAACAAGAAATTGATTATCCTATATTACCGCAAGTATTTTATCAGCCTTCTTAACTTTTCTCCCTGCTGCTTTTACACTCAAGCTGCCCCCAATGTAAAGGCCATTTACCTTTGGCCCAGGAACATTTCGCAATTTAGAGATATAGAAAGGGTATATCAGCGCCCTTGCAATCTTGTGCACAATTGTTCCCAAAACAAAAAATGCGACGCCAAATCCAGCTGCCACAGGAGCTGTAGTGTAGTCGTATTGCAGCAATAACACGACGCCAGCACAGGAAGCCAGAGTCACAACGAGCGACTCCATCATTTGCTGCTTCAGATGCGGCAACCCAACGGGGTTCAATACCTTTCAAAATCAAGTTTATTCTCAAAAAGAAGTCTCAAAGGAAAGAGCGCCCACTCCATCTTTATTGATTATGAAGAGGCACACTGTGAAGTGTGCGGAGATAGCGGCGGGCCTCGAAGCAAACAGGGGGTTGCAGCCAATACCGGTGATTGCACGTCAGCTGGGGCAGATCAACTCGATACGTTAGTTACTTTCACTAGTACGCAAAACGGTATTGCATCACCGGACGCTATGAGATTATAATTCAATTATGGCATGCATACTATGTATTAATGCTGGCTCACACCCAGAGGGATATGAGTAGAAGATGAAGCAGGCGAGATTATAGATTACGAAGCAGCCAGACCCAAAATGAAAGCTCAAACTTGAATAGTTTCTACAACATGGTAAGAACAGGCCTCCATCTATCTCTCACACATACGCCCCCTATACAGTCTTGTAGTTCATATTGCCCGATTTCATTATGGTCTTAGTCATTGACACATTATCTCGGCCCAGCTCATGAATCGCTAGTGCAGCCGCTTGCAGCATCACGTTTCTAGCGCAAAAATTACATAACACGGTGAACCACTTACATAAGGAATGAATATTAATACACATTGAGAAGCTTCAGGGCAATGGTGTGTTTCTCCAGCTATCGGGGTGGATACCAGAGGGCGACAGGTTCCAATCGAAGGGTGAGTCGCCGTGACTTAAGCACGCTCGTGATAGAGCTAAGAGCGTTGCGCCCGCCCTAAGCAGATTAAAAAGCGCAGCCCTACTGAGTAGCAGGTGGTAAGCGTCAGGTAAGTCTCCAGTAATTTTATGGTAAGATTTCGTTGAAGGGGCCATTGGCCTCGGCGACCTTGCAACGTGGGAGCCATAATTGATCCTCCAATCATTGATGAGCCCGCAGAGACACACTGACAGCACTCTCTTCTCAGTGTTGCGGCTTGGAATTGAGAGCTGTTGAACTTTGCGAGCATAAGGAGACGGTTGAGCTTGAGGCGTTTTAAGAAAACAGCCAAAGTTATGCTATTCGTATGTATAAACTAATAGCTTAACGTTCGAAGCGCGTTCTCTTATAGACTATTTATATGAGTAATCAGAAAACACACTACAAATTCAGGGTCATAGGTGAATTCCCCCTTGTAAGGAGTACACGACGTCATATATCATCATAACCATTTTGACTCTTGATGCCAAAATTCCGCTGTCAATCTGCTACGGAGCTTCAAATCGCTACGGCTCGCAGACTCGATCGCCGCCAGGATTTACCCTATTTCTCCGCAATACCCGCAGCCCAGAGGTTTCGGAGTCCTCCGTGGAAGCACTTGCCGAGAGCCGCGAAGAGTCTCAATTTACATTCTTCCTCCCCCCCCTACCCTCTGTCACATCAACTGGTTTGTGAACATCTCATGCCCCTTTCACCCAGGTCAGACTGAAGACTTCAGCCCCTGCTCTCGAAATGCCAACCTCGACGGCTCCGCTCTCGCTCTTCACACTTGTTGAAATCTTCTCACCCTTTCTCTCCAACAAGAGCGAGTTTCCAGAGTTTTCGGGCAGCTTATAGAAGCGTCTGCCAAACTTGCTGAGGAATCCCTCGAGCTTCTCCTGGGTCACATCCTCTTCGCTGATGATACCCCGCTCAATGCCCTCTTCCAGTCCCAAGAGCACAAGCTGCGTAACGTACGGCTGCGTAAAGACACCGGCCGGTGCCTTGCCTTGGGCGGCGGAGGTTTTGGAGGTCATCGGATGGGGAGCGCTGTCGCTTCCACTGCGAATATGTGTGTTAGTAAGGCATAAAAAGGGAGGCTTATCCATGTATCACTTACAAGAAGAATTTGGGGTTGCCGCTGACGGCAGCCTTGAGAAGGGCATCCCTGTCGGTGGGCTTCTTGGGGATAGGCTTGCAGAATGCAAAGGGGTCGCAGCAGGCGTCAGCCTCTGTCAGGTAAAGATGATGGGCGGTAATAGTAGCTAAACGGTGCAGATATGATCAGTACGATGACTTCTAAGCCAAGAAAGGAGGGAGAAATGAGGCTGGTCAATGGTACCTCCAACGTTGGGGCCGCAGGCCTTGACTGCCTCTACTGCAGCAGCTGTGGTGCAGTGCTCCAGCTAAAGTCCATGAGCATTAGCACACATGGTACAATCTCAATAGATTGTATAGTAAGATGATGCTCACGATGATGCGCAGGTTTGGGAATCTCTCATGGAGCTTCTTTAGGGTGGGGAGAAAGGCCTCCTCAAGCGTAGTGCCCTCTGGAGCCAAAGCCTCCAGGACCTCTCCGTGTAGGTTGAGCACAAGATCATGCTTTTCCATGGCGGCGAAGGTATCATAGAAGGCTTCGATATTAGCCACTCCGTGCTCAGAGTTGGTGGTTGCGCCTACGGCGTATTAATACGAATACGGAACAGTCTTCAGATGGAGAAACACCGGTAGCTCACCCTGCGGATACAACTTGACGCCAGTAACACCAGCCTGGGCTGCTTTTTCTATCGTCTCTGGGGTGACTGAGGGGTGAAGCTGAGTCCTGTTTAGACATAGGTCTATCATTCAAGCAAGGTGACGATAGCTTACGTAGAGGGACATGAGGAAATGAACATTGGGAGCAATAGCACGGAGCTTGCCTTGGTACTCCACGACCTTGTTTACTATTAGCCATCTGGGATTTTAGGTAGCTCGTTCATTTAAGGGCACACATACTTGGTCAACAGTCGTCAAGGGAGGCACCTATGAAAGCTGTTAGTCACTCGACGAGTTATCAAGTCAAGAAATTTGCTCCAATATGCCAAATCAAAAAAACACACGAAAAATTACACCCTTCACATACAAGATTCGGCATACTATATTCTCCAGAGTCAGCCAATTTCTACACTCCTAATTTTTCTTCAGAATCAACATACACGAAAGCAGTGTCAACCCCTCCTTGCTCCAGCGTCGGCACCACCACGTCCATCATCTCGCCCTGGCGCAAATGGACGTGCATGTCCGCTGCGGCCGGCAGCTCCAGCTTCTGAATAGTCTTGAGTTGCATCTTTTTTTTCGTCTTATACTATTCTTCCTAAAACAAATAAGAATTGAGATGAATTGTTGTTCAAAAGAGCTTGCAATGACGAAGCGTTCCACGTCTGAAATGCCCCGCCACTTTGAAAGATTTTTCCGATTTCGAGAAAAAGCAACGCTCGGAGCTAAGCCTTTTATAGCAGTAACCTTGAATGCTAATTTACACATGCAAACATCTAGATTTAACTTGAGTCTTTGTTCTTTTACTGAATCTCATGAAAATCATATTGAGTCGTAGCTCGTCATAAAAATCAAAAGTATGGTTTCAAAAGTTATGCGACTAGAATGTTAAAGCCTTGCCATCCGACCCCCTCAACTGGCACTATTCTGCAATCAACATGTTCACCTCGACTCTCTCGCAGCAATTCCTCCAATTAGCAAAGTCCATACACAACGCCACCGAACACAGCGAAAGCCGTCAGGAGGTTTGCAGCAACTTTGTTGCCAGGGCTCTTGGGGCTGACAGAAGGGGTGCCCGATCCAGACGTCTTGCTGGGCTGGCTCGGTCCAGCAGAGCTCGTCGAGTTGCTGGGGAACACCTGGCTCCTGGAGGCCTTGGAAAGCAGCGCCGTCAGAGCAGAAAGGGCATTCATCTGCTCTCCAACGCCGACCTTTCCATCAAACGCACTGCTTCCAACCCAGGAGAAGCCACAAGCAGTTCCAGGTTGTCCCGCAAAGTCCTTCTTGTCAACCGATCCGCTGCAGCCACGGGCAGCAGCCTGTGCAGTCGACTGGAGCAGGGGCTGGATGGTAGCAGCCGTGTAGGGAGCCTGCTGCGTCGTGGCCTTGAGTGATCGGATGAGGAAGCTCTTGAAGCTCTGCTGGTCGACGGTGCACAGCGCCTTCTCCTCACACGCAGACTCGTACAGAACGCCGTCCTTGACAAAGGTCGCCTGGACGTCCTTGACCAGTCCATCCACTCGCGTCTTCCAGTCCGACGACGACGTGGCATTGTACATGACCGCACTGCCGTCCAGGAAGAGCGCCGTGCTCATGCTGGTTTGCATCTTGTCCACGTTGCTGCAGGATTCCACCATGACGCCGTCGAATACCTGATACGAATCGGAAATGAGGCCAGCTTTCTGCTCCCATTCGAAAATCTTGGTCGCCCATTGAGAGTACGTATTGTTGTTCGTCTGCTGGAACAGCCTGGCTGCGAGATCAAAGAAGACGCCATTGGCGGCCGAGTTTTTGTAGTCGTAGCCCGCGTTGAATGCGGCAATTTGCCATCGAAGGCCACCACCACATTTGGGGTCCCATCGCGTAACAAATTCGTTGAATACGTTCTTGGCCAGCTCTTGCCAGCTCGGCTGGCTCCCTGCCAGGCCATTCTCAGCGGCAGCCAAGGCGGCCAGAGCCCACACTCCTTGGTCATCGTTGGCTTCATGGAGCGTCTCGTTCGCCGGGAGAAAGTCGTCGCCCTCGCCCACCTGGAATAGCAGACCCTGGGATGTCAAGGCATTGTAAGTGTTGTCGCCAGTCTGGGCCCAGTAATCGATCAAGGTTGCAAACACAGCGCCCGTTTCCCACCCTGTAAGGAATCAGTGCCACGCCTCAAACTAAGCCTGGGTGAAGGGGTCGAACAGTAATACGGCTGTGGGAGAGTGCCTGGGACCTGGCCCGTCTCATTGCCGTTATAGTACTTGACAAGCCCATACGCAATTGTGCTCGCACCAGCTTTGATTGAATCTAGAAACCTGTCGTCTTAGTCTAGGATAACGGTAAACAGGAGGATACTGACGCACCATCGCTGGTGAAGTCAACCTTGATAGCGCCAGCAGACGCTCCGAGAAGCGCAAGGGCCAAGGCAGATCGCTGCATCGTAAACTTCATATCCACAATTCCGATAAATCGACAACTACCATAAGAGAGGAAAGATCGCCAATAAGCTAAAGTCTCCACGTAGATTGCAGCGCGTCAAATGAGATCGGGGGCACTTCTCAACTCACAACGAAACGAGTGGTGGTAAGCTTTTAGACGCGATACAGCAAGAAAATAAGCCGGTCAATAAACGAACGAAGGCCGGCACAAAACGAATGACAGCTGCTTCACGAGTCGCGACTTGAGAAAGGACAAGAAACAATCGAAATGAGGTTGAAGCGTCAAGTCTGTCTTTAAGCAATGCGAGTGACCTTTCTGCGCCCCTGGCTCCGCCGCCTAGCCTAAGCAATCCTGCTGCACCTAATACGGCATAAGGGCACTTCTGGAACCTCTGCGCCTCATATTGCAACCCGACTGGGTGGCGGGCTAATAAATTGGCCCGCCTGAAAAAAAATATTAATAAAAAAAAAGAAGCGATTCCTCCGCCCGCCTTTCCTCCTTGAGCTAAGTTGCCGGAAGCCGAAAAAGTACGAAAGCAAGAAGTTTGGCTGCAGAGACAACCAAGTTAAACAAGGGGGGTTGTTGTCACTGTTATGTCAGGCTGAAGCATGCAACCTCGGCGACTGCCTGTTTGGGAAGTATACGATGTGCGTCGGGACGAATGCACATGCAATGCAGAGGTGAATACGAGGACTGATGCACCGTCAGCCTCACAAGGAGGTGTGTTTATGGTGACAGTTTAACTTGTAAAAAGATGCAAAAGTTCTCTAAAGAGGGCCTTTTGTTCGAAGTTGATTTGTGGAAGTTTTATTGTATGATTAATTATCGGCGGTCTTGTCTCAACCTCTACCGCATCGTTTATTGTTGCTTTTGTCATGATGAGAAATTGAACTGTGAAAGTCGGTCAAGGTTGCGCTAGAGAGTTATGATTTTCAAGCTTGACCTGCAGTCTGTTCTCAAGCTTGAATGGCTGGCCCGCTTCTCACTATGATAGCAACAAACATTATGGAAACACTATAATCAGCCACAGATTAGAAACATCTGCTTCTTTTTTTTTTTTTTTTGAATTCATTTGCAGCTTCTACATCTCGTCGCGACTCTAAATCAAATAATCTGTCTAAATTTACTAAATCTACCCCCATCTCTGCTATGTCTATTCAGTAATTCATATATCCTTGGTGAAGACGCGTCTCAGAGTACCAAGTCCATATCTTGGGCGGTTGATATGCCAAGAGATGATTCCATTTCTAAATGCCTTCCACACCTGACTGGCCAGCTCACTGCTCCATTGATCGTCGTTGCCATGATTTAAACAGACACTAAGCAAAAATGCGCATCAGTTCAAGACGCCTCTATTCGGAAAAGCAAAAAAGGTTCAACATACCTGTGGAACTGGATAAAAGCTTTATCCAGAGAGCGAATGGCGTCACACAACAGATCCATAGTTTCACATATTGTGTCTCGAAACGTCCATCGTGCATCAGAGTCACCCTCTTGGGCAAATGCAGAAGGTTGACAGCTCTGGCGCTTGGCCTGCGTCTGAAGAGACATATAGTTGTGGGCCTCGCCAGCCAACATCTCCTTAGGGAACGAGAGTAGGTCGTTGATTAGATTAATAAACGTCGTAAGGGGCACGATGCTTGTAATCCAATATTCAAGTGGGACTTCCAAGTCCCTCCCCGGCTTAAACATCCCCAACATAAGAGGACCAGTGACTCCGGAAAGGCTTCTAAAAAAGTAAGCAAATCCATCTGGGCAGCAACCATGATCATCCATCTCAGGTTGGTCTTGAGAGAAATGCGGTGGCAGGGCCTTGGCCAGACTGTCTTCCATGAATGTTGCCTCTGCGAAGCCAGCCAATCCATTGGCGCCAATGGTTCCCATGCGAGGATCACTGGCTCCAAAATGCTGAGCGAAATTTCGAATGACATTGAGGTACATTTTTGACCATTCATCCCTTCCTAAATCAGACACTCCACACCATAAGTCATAGTGAAATTTTGCGAATGCCTTCCTGGAAGCTGCGGGAGTGACGCCGTCATCAGCAGTGAGCCCTGCCGCCAGACTAATAGCCATCTGTAGCCGAGTGTCATGATGAGCATGTGGATAGTAATACTCGGCAATAGCCGCAGCTTCATCAAGTATTCCATTCAAAACTTCATCTTCGCAGATGCAGACACCGCTTAAATTTTTCCTGCTCCATGACCACAGGTCGTCACGAAGCTTGGAATCATTTTGATAAAATCTGTGAGAAAAGTTGATTTCAGAGAGAAAGGATAATAGTGCGACATCTAGGCACTTAACTATGTTCGCTTTCTCATGTTCTGTCAGACATCTGACGTCTGCAAAATCCAAGCTGTCAAATTGGGGTTGAGAGAGCAGATTGTGGAAGACGCTCGCCATGTTTACTTCAAGCAGAGCACTGAAGCGTAACTTTGAATAATGAAGTGGTCAAGCCAGGTTGATTATGATTAGAGAGAGAAAAAAAAAAAAGAAAAATCATTCAACAGCTCACAATTCGGTGATATATATACATAGCCATATCAGTCTATGTGTAACGGAGCTACAAGGTAGTTTCATTTCGACATTGAGAAACTAGTAGCTACTCACTTACAATTCTATATCCCATATCTAACAGCCTTCATGATAAAAACCGACTGACTCGGGCACTGACTCGAGGTACCACCTCATTCGGTGTGCTTTTCGGTGTTTCTGATTTCGTCGTCTTATTCCTTTCAGTAAAGGATTGTTGTAAGACGAGTGGGGTAGCTGAAATGCCAATTCGATAGCTCGGCGTCACCGACCAAGCCTTTCATTCGTCGCCTGATTTCGCAAGTTCAAGCCTCGAAACTGGAACTACAAAGATCATTCCATCAAGCTTCGAAAGCTGATGTTCCACAAAAACTAACGGTTTGCTAAATATATGATACACCAGGCACGCTTCTCCGACGGAAGGTTACCTTGTTGATACATTATAGATGGATCGTAGTCAAATCTTGGGGCTAAACCATAAGTGCTTGATTTATATTCTGTTATTGATCGTGATGACACAATAACTACAGGGATATATTATCATTTATCTAACAGAATCTCTTCATTGGCTGTAACACCTAGCGCAAATCCTTTATAGACTATGACGCCTCCAAAGTAACAGCGTCAGGCCGGCATTTACAAATGTCTCTGTTAGTAGGTGTCTCTACAATGCCCGAGTACATATCAAGTCGCCGACTTTTTGAGGATGATAGCAATTCATTGATAAAGGTTCAACCGAATTTATTTACTGTTCACAAATGCTTAACAGTTCGGGGAACGTGGGATAGCAATAACATAGAAAATTTGGAATATGGAAGCTGTCCCTTTCAGGGCGTATGTCACTCACACACCGACAGCAAAAGCTACATGCTATTACCCAAAAGGAGAAAAACAAAGCATAAATATATTTCTTTATTATCTCAGAGAGTAATTATATGCCTCATAGCGATGAATTATGATACCGATGACGCACATGGTTACACGGCCTCGCTTTATAGCCTCTTCTTGTTTCCCCTCTCAGCTTCCCCCTCTCAGTTTCATTCCCCTCTTTGCTCCATTGTTGTTATTCCTATAGTATTGAAATCTAATTTATGCAACATGGATAACAGCTTTTTTAAAATATTCACTTTTAGCCCACGTATCCAGTACACCGGCTTCTTATCACATATAGAATGCAACTTCACCCCCTTTTGCTTCTCCCTATCCTAAACTAGCTGTAGCTGCACAATAGGTGAGGACCGTGGTCGAAAACCACTTTATTCAGCTTACTAGCTGCTTGGGCCGCTAATTCATTTCATCTCAGTAAACAAATATCTAAGCCTTTCCCCCATTCTTATACATCTCCTTCCCTCAGCTACTCTCCCCCTTCTAAACAATCAACCATCAATTCATACTCCCCTTGACCATCTCCCTCATCACCGCCGTAAACCCTTCCAAAATACTCTTCGGCAACTCCCCTCCCTTCACCCTCGCCGCCCTGTCCACAGTCAGCACAAACTCCTGCGGCAACTTCACCGTCCTTTCGTCCTCCCCCCGTCCCAGTATCTGCTCCGAGATCGCCACCGCACATCTCGCCGCCACCGGCATCCCGTGGCCGTTATACCCTGCACAAAGCCACAATCCTCCTCTTCCGCCGCCGAGCTCCTCGGGCACTTTGCCTACAAAGGGGTAGCCATCCGTCGTGTAGCCCATTATCCCAGTCCATTGATACCGCGCCCGTAACTCTTCCTCTTCCTCTTCGCCACTGGGTCGCAGCTTCAACGCTGGACGGAGGCATCGACGCAATCGTTCAGCCAACTCCTCGTCAATGCTGTCATCCCTCCATATGCCCTCTCCCCCTCCAGGCACATTCGTCCTCTCGCCTCCCACCACGATCATCTCCAGCGCATCGTTCCTCTGAACCAGGTAATTGTCGCTCTTCTCCGACAACCAAACATGACTGTGCTCCAACGCCACATCCCCATCCGGCGGCTCCAAAGCAGCAACTTGACCCCTAACCGGCACAACCAACCGGCTCATCTCAGGCAGTAAATGGGACGTATAAGCATTCGTGGCAAGAAGCACGTCATTGGCAGCCACCTGCCCTCTCGGTGTATGAACAATCCACCTGCTCGAGCCCTCCGTCTGCTGCAGGTGTGTCGCCGGCGTGGTGGTCTGCAGGTTAAACACCTCAGGCGGCTGATTCGTAAACAGCGCTTCCAAGATCCACGTAACAAGCTTATACGGCCAGAGCTTCGCCGCCCAGGGCTGATGCACCACGCCGCGAGCACCTTCCGGCTGTACTCGAAACTTTGCAATGCTCTCGGGATCTGTAAAGAGCTTCGCGCAGTCCTTTAGCTGAGGGTGGAAGGCGTTGAGGTTTGCAATGATCTTTGCTGTGAGATCGACCAGTTCATCTGTAGGCAACGCATGCACGCCGCCAACGCGCTTCCAATCGCACGGAATGCCGTACTGCTCGACGAGGTTTTCCAGAAAGTGATACGTTTCGAGCTCGAAGTGCGCAATGTGCGGCTTGCTGCCATAAATCATTGGCTGACAGTGCCCTCCGTTCTACCATTGCAACCTGATCGTCAGTCGCCAACACGCAAAGAATCATCAGATACAAAAACTCACCCTCCCCGTCGCTCCCCAACACGCCTCCCTCGCCTCCAGCATCAAAACCGATCTCCCCTTGGCAACCAGCTCTCTAGCGGCAAACGCCCCAGTGATTCCGCTACCAATAACAATGACATCTGCCGTAGGCGGGAGATCCGGAGTCGACCGACGACCCAAGAGAACATACGAAGGATTCTGCAGCCAGTATGCCATTGTGCTGTGCGGAGTTGGCAGCCCAGCTTGGCCATCTTGCAGCGTGGCGGTCACCATGATTTGTGTTTACTTGTTGTACAGGCACAATTGCATAAGCAGTAGACGAAATAGAGGAATATTGAATGAATCGGAATGGAAAGAAATCAGAGCTTATATGCTACAAGATCACGGGTCTATTCAAGGAATACGCAAACAATCTTGTCCATGAAACATGGCATGTGACTGTGAAGGAAAGACAATTCGTCACCGGTTACCGAAGCCGCTGCTTCGTGTTGCTGCTACGTGCACTATCGATGCGGGGTTCAATCCCGTCTTACAGATCAGCTCAGGAGTGGATAACAATACACGTAGTGCTCGAGACATCGGTCACAAATCACCATCAAATTAATCAATGAGTCACAAATAGGCGATTTTTGCACAGTCGTCGTCTTTAAAGATATCATAACGCATTCATTCCATTTCGTCGTGAGAATCATGAGTGACACACTTTACCTCCCCGAAAACTCCGGAGAATTGCCCTCAAGATCCCTTCCCAGTTCCAAAACCAATAGTCCCAACGCCGCAATTGACCAGTCCATTCCAATGTGTATCCTCCTGCCTGCGAATACTTATTCGTACATCAGTTATAAAAACAAGCAATCTCTCCCTCATTATATATATACACGATAATGCCCTGTGGGTCTCATCTTTGATCGTGCTCTGATTAAACACAGGTAATGTGTTTTTTGTCTTCCATCAACTCCAATAAACATGGGCTTATATCCGAAGCCATTCCAATTCTAGCCGCGTGCCATTGCCCTCTCTATTCGACATCAAATATATCTGGTACACGCAACCACCGGTGTCGAGCATAGCCTCCATGTGCAAAGTCCGCACAAGTTGATCAAGAAGCCGAGGCCACATGCTTCATCGGAGGTTCCAGTATAATCCATTCCGCCGGTTCTCGTGACTGCCGGATTGAAATGTAAAAAAGAAGGTCGAAGTTGTTTCATAATCCATCAGTGTAATGCCCTTAAAACAAAAAGAAAAAAAAAATCGCTATATGCTGAACCAGACGATTGGACAAATTCAAACACCAGCCCTTTCTATCCACTCGTACATGTTCCAGTACCAGGATAGAGTGACTCCAATATTGATCGTAAGCATCCTGTATTTCTTGGGTGCCATCCAGTTCCTTGTCTCTGGAGCAATGGACTCAGAAGAGCTCATGGCATATCAAACCTTTTGAAAACAATCAAACAAACAGAAGTCATCCCTCTCGCTCTCTAAATATCTGTCATCTCAAGGTCGCTATCATTGACGATGGAGACGGGAAACAACTCAGAGGGACCCCAGTTTCCCTCGTAGACAATGGCGGGCGCATTCCGGTGCTCTGCCACCCATTGCATGCCTTCCAAGGCCAAGACCTCTTCGATGCGTGGTCGCTCCTCCGGCTCCTGCTGCGTCATCCACCTAACAATAGAATCAAGGGAGCTGGGGTGGAAGGCTTCAACCATAAACTCAGGGGGCTGCTGAAGTTCTGATCGCTTAAAAGATCCAAAGAGGTTGCCGGAGCTGCGCGGCTTCTTCTCCATCTCGAGTTCTTCACTCATCACAGACTCGGTCGGGTTACCGAGGGCATCCCGCTGAACATCGCTTGACGGGGTCCAGGTGAGGCTGGGCACTTCGGAGAGATCACCAGACCTGAGGGCAACCCAGGTAGGTCCGTTGTCGGGAAGCACCACATTGGCTGCAGCTTCTAGCGTCATAAGGCCGAGGGAAAAGATATCGGCAGACTGATCGACCTTGCCTTCCAACATCTCTGGGGCCATGTATTCGCGGTCTCCCTCAATATCCAGATAAATGTCATCGGAAACGGCCTGCGCCAATCCGAAATCACCAATCTTGATGACTCCTTCAAAGGTAATCAGAATATTTGCCGGCTTCATATCTAAATGCATAAATCCAGCGTCGTGGATTTCTTTCAATCCCTGTAAAGAACGTAGTAGGTTAGCAATGAGAAAAGCAAAGAAGAAAATTTTGTATTCCTAGGGTGTTGACTCACCAAGCAAAGATCTTGCAAGATCTTATAGATACGGAAGTCGTCCAATCGACCCAACTGCCCGACGTGGGCCAAAAATTTATCCAGAGTTCCCTCTTCGCAAAACTCTGTCTGGATGTAGAGATGAAAGTTATGCTCCCAATCATCAATATATTGCACAACATGTTCAGCATGTGATAAAGCCCGCAGGATCCGAGCTTCACGCAGCTTTGCTTCCCTGTCCTTGGGGCCATGGTACGGCTGCTTGGTCTTCTTGACAGCGAATACCTGAGTCTTGGCAGGGCTTCTGGCGTGGTTGTCGATTGGGGTGAATGAGGATGGAGTAAAGGAACTCTCAAGATCCTGCTTCGTTACACGGTATACCGTAGAAAATTCGCCTTTGCCAATCTGCTCAACCTTGTCAAACTTGGAGTATAGGCTAGCATCAATATCCAAGCTAGTGTTGCGAGCGTTAACTGGAGTGACGAAAATGCTCGTGGACGAGCGGAAGTTAGTTGGTGTGACCGGAGGCGGCATGTGCGTTTCTCGCCGGCTTTCTCTGGTCTGAGAGATAGACAGCCGGCTGGTATCCAGCGGCAGCAAGTTTTCCTGAGGGGTTTGAGGAGTGCGTCGTCCATCGGGGCTCACTGAGTCAACACACATCATCTTAGTAAGAACATTTCTAGATAGTTTTGAAGGCACGCAATTGGAATGCATCAAAATTGAAGGCTCGGAAGTGAGCGGCGGGGGCGCACTGAGCCCCCTCCGGGTCCTTGCCCGTCCAAATGAAGATAAAGAAAGAGGATCTGTTGGAGATGGTCCACAGTCTAAAGGAGTAGATCGATCGGCCTGCGAATGTGCCTCCTCGATTTGGCCTCTGGAACTATCGGACACGTCCACTTCCAGGATCGACTTACAGGTAGATTCCCGCGATTGTGGCGGCGGCTTGACGGCTGAGAGAGAAAGCGTCAAGGTCCGGTTAGCACTTGGGCTTTCTTGAGAACTTTCACTAAAATTGCTCAGGCCACTGAAGCTTGGTGTTAGGAGATTCTTGGTCGGGGTTGGCGGAGCATCGCCTTCCGCAGTGGTTGCAGAGTCGACGTTATCGGCAAATAGTTTGCGGTCGTCGCTGTCAACGCTAAGGATGCTCCCACGGCGGTTCCCTAGAACGCTGCTGCGTTGGAAAATTGACAGTCCTTTTCCAGGATTGGCGACCGTATCAGGGGCACGACCCATGATGGGGTTAAAGGGGGTGGAGGGAATACCACCAAACGATTTGCGGCTGTTTCCCCTCTTCTTCCCCGAACTACCAGGTGGCGGGAAGGTAGCAAAGGGGTTGATATGCTTTTTACATGGAGTGTCGGGGGGCGCCATCTTCTTGTCGGCCTCCTCCTCCAGATTTCGATTTACCTTGGAGACAAGGCCGGTTGAGTTGAATGCACCGATCCAGAGCTGGTGTGACTGATTTGGCGTGGCCATGGTCCTTTGTTCAGCGGCATGTCGACTGGATGGGCGCATAGCACCAGGGGGCAGAGATCTAGAGAAAGGATGTGGCTTCGACGCAACTTTTGCGGGCGCGTAGAAAGACTGCTCCTCGGTCAAACTGTTGCCAGAGGTGGATGTGGTAAGCGTCTTGGACAACGGATGCGGCTGGTGGCTTTTGCTTTCCGTCGCAACACTGGCGCCAGGTGCAAAGGGATTTTCGCGACCAGCTGTCGGGGGGACGAAAGAGTCGGCAGAGAGACGTGGCCGGTGTCGGACTTGCGTAGATATATCGGCCCCCAGCGGCGAGAGCTGTCGCTCACCAGACCGTTTACCCCAAGAAATCTTTTCGCTATATCGTTGTTGTAACGTTGATCTCCGGAGAGACGATGATCGCTTTGGAATATTTGATGCATGAGTTGGAGATGCCAGGTGATCACGCTCAAAGGTAGCTCCTCCAGTGCCAGACAGCTCGTATTCAGGGAATGCATCTTCATGAATATCAAAAACGCCAGGCGGCGATGCGCTCGAACCGAAGAGGTCTTGAGACTGCGCAGAGTTCATAATGCCATGTAGACTTCGTCGCTTCGCCACCGGGCTGCCTTGGTTTGACTGATCCAAATTCATGGTCGCATCGCTGCGCTTTAGCGCGCCTGTTGTTGGAGTCATAGATGGATCACTCGTTTCATCCAGCGCCTTGAGGAACGCAAGTTGAGAGGCACCGGTGATATCAAACTGCACACTGGGGCGGCTTGCTCGATCGATCGTTTTCCGGGGTGCAGAGTGCTCGGGAGTCGTGCTGCTGTTGTTTTCTTGGCCTAAGAATCTGGCTCTGAGAGGCGATATTGGTGACTGTGAAGAGGTTGAGTTTCCAGAATCGAGAGTCGTGGACAGGGCGCGCTTTAATGGACTTCTAGGAGAAGCTCGTGCCCGGGTGATGCGCGACGGAGGCGCCGTTTTAGTAGCTTTGGCGGACCGGAGCGAGAGCTTAACGCCTGGCCGAAGGGGAGTTTGCGTTTGCGCAGGTGATAATTGCGGGGCGCTAGCGAGAAACGATGAGTTTACAGACGGCGGCGCTGACGAAGGAGGATGTAGCACCGGCCGTTGCTGTAGCGGCGTGGTGGCAAGTCGTCGATTCGGTGATTTTGGCGAACTTTGTCGTGAACTTGTTGGACCGTGAGAGCTTGCACGCGCAATAAGCTTCGTGGGTGATCGTGACATGGAGCGCCGAAGGTTACGCACAGTCGTGGGGTCCATATGATGTGCGTGAGTTGGCGAGGGCAGTGCCAGAGTGCCGCCACCGCCGCTGGAAAAGGACATGGCACTGGAATGAAGGCAGTGCAAAACAATGATTGGTGTCTTCTTAAAACTGTGAAGATGTCGTGGCCAAAGGACACTGGCCTAAGGAATGTCGATAGTATTGAAGATTGAAGACGTCTGATGCAGAGCGCAGCTTCGGATTAGCTAGTCTCTTAGGAAGGGATTATATATGAAGTGCACTGTAGATGGCTCTCTCGTTGTCGGTATCCCTAATATCGCCAGAAAAATCCGTGCATGGCAACAAGAAAAGTAAAATGCAAAACACAAGAGTTTGTAAATCGGTCCGTTGAGGAATCGTAGTCTGAGATGCTGGAGAAAGGAAATCAAGTTGAGATGCTGTGGCGTTGTGAGAGGCGCAACAGAGGAGGTCGGTTGTTGTATGATGATGTATGAATAGAGATTGCCCGGGAGGGCTATGCCGGATTAAAAAGGGAAAAGAAGAGGAACCCGAGAGACAAGCCGTGAGGATGATGCCCAAGCGGGTCGTATAGATCGGCGGCAAAGCAGGCGGGGCCGAGAGTCAAATGCAGGTCCAATGGCAAGAACTCGGGACAAGTACGAGGTAGACTTGAGGCCAGCAGAGGCAGTTACGGCATGGCGTTCGCTTGCTCGCAGGAGAGGAGAGCAGAAGGAATGAGGAGAAAGAAAAGGAGATGCTCACGATACGCGGGTGTCTGGCGCACGCTCTCGCAAACACCGCCCACTCTGTGTAGATATGGCTGGCAGGCTGCGCTTTGCGTCGACGGGCGAGGATCGCAAGGCCAATATTCTGCTGGGTCAATTCGTCGCCGCAGATGCCCTTCGACGGCCGCCCTCGTTTTCCCGTCGCCGTCGGTCGTTGCTGTTGTATCGTCGCCCGGGCTCTCCTGGTCCGCAGCTTGACTCGGGTAGGGTTTCGAAATTGACTTTGGCAACGCAGCGGCGGCTGCCCTCGATGAACGTCGTGGTGGCGGCGGTGACTCAATGGCGAGACAGAGTAAAACACAAACGGCAAACACACGCAGGGAGAGAGCGAAAATCCAGCGCCGACAAGGCCACGCAAGCGAGGTCTGGACGTGGATGGTATGCAAAACGACGATGCGGCGTGCACGGCGAGGAAGGGAGTCCAGGTGCAAGTATCCGTACATGGAAGCTGGTCAAGAGCTGGCCTAGCTGGCGGTTGCGCTTTCTAGCTCGAGGCGCAAAAAGGCGCGACTGCACTGCTGCATTGTTTATCATCTTACCAAAAGTAGATTAGTGCAACACGCCGGAACGCGTCTTCGGCCACCCATAGTGGAGCCTATTTGGCCTGTCCCCTGCGGCCGCCTGGCAGAATTTGCCCCCCTAATTGGCTGCCTTGTAGTTGCGAGCCTCTGCTTGTACCGGTACGAGTACGCCCCCCAAAAAAAAAAACGGTTGGACAGTACCCCTGCTCGGAACCATACACGATTCTCTTTTTTTTTCCTATTCCTCATATCTCTACACATCATCTTCTATCCTAGCAGTACGTACATAGGTGGTAGTAGTATAAAAAAAAAAAAACAGCTGTAATCATCATATCGTAGTAGCATTTCCTGACGACGGTTCTACAGCTCCCATAATTTCTATCATCTATCATATACTATTCAGCTGGTTCATTACAGCCAGCAAGACATTGCATGCCCGCCGAATAATACAGCTACTGCTACTAGATGCTAGAGCTATCGAAGCTCCCCATCCCCCACGGATACGCAGCAGCCCACAGGTCCCTCGACAGTCTCCGAGGTACTCGTACAGGTCCTCACGGCCATGTCCGAGCTTAACAAACCTCTCCTAGGACTCTTTTTGTGAAGGGAGAGCTTCAAACCTGTTGCGCGCGGAGTTCAACCTCAGTATCAAACAAGCGCCGTGCTTCAAGGGAGTGTCGCCAGAGCGCCGCAGCAACTGCACTTCCAGGAGGGGCTACAGGTCCAGGAACGGCGCCTTGGGTAGAGGGTCTTTGGGGACCATGGCACCTCTTGCTACGCCAAACTGGGCCGTAGCATCGACGATCAAGGTCGCATAGGACCAAATAGAGAGGAGGGGGACAAGTGGCAAAGATTGGCCCAGCCGTCTGCTTCTCCCTGCATGTCTCAGAATCGTCTTTTTTTTGCCTTTTTCTTAGCTTCGCCACTCCCCAGATTCAGGGTTCATATGTTTCATATGTCATCGTAGCGCTTCGTACGCTTTGTAAACAACAGCAGAAGCATGCTGTCAAAGAATGAATGGCCAATATACCGCGGGTAGCCAGCTGAGCCAGCCGCAGCGTCAGAGACAAACGGCGACTGCCTGTGACAAATTCACCTCTTCTGCCTCCTGTCTCGCCTTCGCACAGTCTCTACCCACCGGCTTCTCCAGCAGATGGACAGCCATTGCTCGCGTAGATCGGTGAAGGCGACTCGCCCACCGATCAAAACAAAACATGGCCATTGTTTACTTACGGCGATGACGCACATCGCCACTGTTTTGATACCCATTTATATACACAACGCGTTCAAGCCACCAAAACAGCCACTTGCTCGTGTGCAAATCCTCCATTTCATCCCCTCCACTATGGTCCGTCTCCTTTATTCAGTTCCGTCCCAATTCCTATGGGATCCGATTGAGTTTGCGTTTCGAATGAAGGCGTCCCTTTTTTTAAGCCTCCATGCGTCATTTCCGCTTCCTCGGGTCACTCTTCCGGTGCCATGCGGCTGGGGCTTGCTGACTACGCACGTTCCAAATTGAATGATGCTTTGCGCTCGAGGGAGAATGTGATACAATCCGGTACTCTGCAGCAGGTAGACAACTTGAATTCTTGTATCTCCAATAGTTAGAGCCAGGTACTTCGTACTCCGCATGGAGTACTATCGCCAAACTTCCACTGGTGCTTCAAATGCTTCATTTTGAGTATCTTTGGTTTATGGGTTTTTGTACTACTCATCGTATCAAGATAGTCAGCCTGCAGGGCCTCCTTGTAAGCAAATGTATGCCATACCGACCTGACTTGCCGGAGCCCATCGTCATCTCGCGCATCTCCCGGGGGACAACGCAAGGAGGTAGCCTGGGAGCAAGTGCCAGCAGTACTATCCATAACACCCATGTTCTCTCCCTTCTCTGATGTGGAAACTGTGCACCTAGCTGGGCTGTTAACCGCCAGCCTCACTGCATACCTTTCTAAAAGCGCAACGGGATGGCAAGCAAAGCCACCTTACAGTACCACTGCTACAAAGTATTCCTCGGCCTGACATCTTACGTGGAGGACGAGGGCGGGATGACTGTTTCTTGGATGCGAAGGTCATATTTTGGCCATTGCTGCCGAGAAAAATCCCAATCGCATGTCACATGGTGCAGTCTGAGATTCACATAAACATTATACAGCATGCATGTAACTTGTCTTGTGTGCCGAGCTGTTCCCCTGATTCTGACGATGCATCAGTGGATCGTAGATCAAGCTGTCTTTGACGTTGTGGGGTTCCGCTGTTCCTGCATATTTACCCTAGAATCATCGCTAACTCTATTCATGTTGGTTTTTTCCCTCATATGCCGAGTATCTCTTTCAATTGAATGGTAATTTGCTTTAGTATTTATAAATCCTAGCAAAGATGCCTTTTTTATAGCTGGTCCGTAGTAGCAGGAATGATTCACGGGATCATATGCATATCAAACATAGCGTTCAGATATCGTAAGTTTTAACTCAATGGCGTAACTTGGTAACTTACAGAATGCAAGGGCACATTCGTAGCAAAAGTTTCTATGCGATATTTTGAAAATTAAGCATTACTGTGTCTAGTATCTAGTATTCGTATTTTGCAGAAATTTGCTTGTTTAGCGGCGTGGATAAAATAATTATTGCTACGTACTCTACAACGTACATTAAAGCTGCTACACACAAGGCATCTAATATCTGTATGCTGTACTCTACAAAAATCACAAGCCTGTCCAAGAAACCTGGGTCCACTGCTGGCCATTTATGAGTACAGTTCCATCTTCTCTAAATGTATCAAGCCATTCGGAGGCTGCATCTAAAATCAGTATGCCATGTCGCCACTCTGAATCATTTGCGTCAACTCACCGGGATAAACTGTCGTAGCTTGACGCCAGCTTGTCTAAACACCTCTGCTGTCTCAGTATCCATGCTGTAACCATGGGCATACACCACCTCAGTGATGCCAACCTGGCAAATCTTGATGCTGCATGTCAAGCACGGGCACGTATCGCAGTACAGCACGGAGCCCTCCCGGATGCGCTCCCTGCCGGCCTCCAGAAGCGCATTCTCTTCCGCATGGATGCACAGGCAGGTCGATAGTCCGACCCCAGAGCCGTTTGCTTCGTTGCATCGAGGGCAGCCGCCGTCGGCGCAGTTTCGCAGGCCGCGGGGCGTACCGTTGTATCCCGTGCTGATAACTCGCCGTTCTCGCCCAACCAGGACGCAGCCGACGCGGCGTTTCATGCAGTTGGACCTATGTGCCGCCAGAGATGCCAGCGCCATGAAGTACGTGTCCCAGCCTGGCCGCATACGATCAGGGTTGGGAATATCGAGCTTTCCAAGAGTGGCATAGAGATGGGCCAGCGACGACGAGGTGTTGAGCAACCTGACGGTGGCCCGTGAAATAAGCGGCTGCAGACCAGTGGCCGCATCGTATAGATGCCTGTCGTTTTGCGAGACAAACTCCTCGAGGCTAATGGCGGACTGCTCCGGTTGTTTGGAGCGTTGCTGGAACCGGCGCCAACGCAGAGTGAGCGGAGCGTCGATTGAGATGAGCAGAAAGAATGGCCGCCGGATGAAGACGTCGAGCACCTGCTCTGTGGGGATGTCGGTCGTCACAAAGCGGCTGCGCCATCGCCGAGTCACAAAGTCCAATAGCTCCTCGGCTGTGGTGAAGACGTGGGAAGAGGATGTCTCATTGCTCTTAGGTACGACGCCGTTCAAGGCCAAGGCCGCAGTGCCGCCCTCGAGGGACGGAGGGTTCTCCTCTGAAACTGATGCAGGGGCCTGCAGATAGAGGCGCTTGAATCCGTGATGCTCAACTAGATATTGGGCCACTGTCTGCTTGCCCGAGCAGATGCCTGAAAAGCTGGGTTAGCCGCTATGTTTTGTCGCCATGCCCAGGCAATGACGTACTGCCACAGATTCCGACAAACATCCTGGTCTCAATCCCGCGAAGTTGCGAATGCCTAATTGCCCTGAGCTTTTCGACCGAGGGCTGGAGATGAAGCGTCCTCCGCAAGAGAATTTCAAGGCGGCTTTGGCAAGTGGGGCACGATGTGGACGAGGCCTCTTGTCCAGTGAATTCACATGCGGTCCGCTGGGCTGCAGAAGTCTGGGGTAAGATGGTAGCTCGATTACTACATACTTGCTCCTACATACACATACAATTGCGAGATGTACGGGGTGATGATTATATGAATAAGCTTTGAGCTGCTTGGTTTATGTGATTGATGCTTAGAGAGGGTAGTAAAAGGACTTTTGGTGGGTACACTGAGTTGGCGTCGTGCATCATGCTATCCATAACCGAGGCGTATTTGGGAATTTGAAGCCTTTTAGAGACATATAAAGTCTAGTATTTAGTTTTATAGATCATTCATCTACTTCGTGCGGCTGCTCTCGTCCGCATAGCTTTACGGGAATCGCACTGGATCGCTTGCACCAACTAAGCTTTGCATACATACTTCGTCGATCTAGCGTTCAGTGCTAAAACCAATCCATGGAGATCAGAGCTTCTTTACACAAGGTGGCGTTCTCATTTGCTTCCTACCTACCATTTTCGATGAAAAAACTTCAAAACAAAATTTGAAAACATTTCGGTTAAAGCTTAGCAGATGAACAAAAACAAAGAACCCTCTCGCACCTTTCAACGCTGGAAAGTAAAGCAAAAAGAGAATCTTCTCCGATACTGGGAATCGAACCCAGGGCTGCTCGGAGCTTCAATCGAAGATTGAGAGCGAGCGATGTTAGCCACTACACCATATCGGACTTGTTTTTCGATGTACGACTGCGCGCTATTAACTACTATAAGACAAGATGAGGTTGCTCTCAAGATGTTCTGAACGTCCCCAGCACACCACGGCTCTCGATATTATGCTCCAACAATAAAACGCTTGCTTGTTATATCCAAAATGCTAACTGTGTTCTTTTACCAACTCTATTAACAGCCCCCGCGGTCGAAACGAACCGCAGTCCGCAAACAGCCTTTGATGCTGAAATGGCGCTAATCGGTCGCCTGGATCGCCTAAACAAGCCCCCTTGCATAGGCAGGCGCAGTTGGCCATTAGTTAGCACAGCACAGCACTTACTGTGCAGATTCCCCGCTCTCCGCGGGGCAGCTCAGCGCTACGACATCACTTGGCTTGTAGCTCGTGATGAAAGCTCTCTAATCCAATATCAGATGACTCTGCCTCGTCGCCTGCCTGCTGCTCGAACCTTGCACCTACACGACATAAAATCGCCAAATCCGTCGCCAGCTCCAAACCCACAAATACATACTGCTGACGACTGCACCATCCATAGCGACTAGTTTGCTGAGCTCGAACGAAATACAAGGCGTAACTTGCAAAGGAGCCGTTGCCATGGACGAGCCGCTTCAGTTCGTGCCGTTTACTTCCGAGATCGAGCTGCCGTTCTACTCGGCGCTCTTCTCGTCCAAGCTAGAATATGACAAGCTCGACGACTCTGCGCGTAGGCTGATGGGCGTGTACGAGCCGCGCGATGTGGACCCAGATGCAAGCTCCAAGCTGCAGATTCTCGGCAGTGCTTTGACAAACACCGAGTGCGTCTTTCGCCGTGATTGTAGGATTTGATAGGTTTCCTAAGCTGACATATGTGATACGTAGTCCCCCTCTCGGGAAAGCAAGGGCTGAAGGCATCATTAAGAATGTCAATACCATCGAGGATTTCAGAAACACCGATAAGGCGGCCATGTTGAAGCTGGCGGGCAGGCAGATATGGGACGCCATTAACGACGGAAGCATATACTCTGTCCCCTCGCTACTCTCTTCCTTTATCATATTATCATACGCCGACCTCAAAAAATACAGGTTCATATACTGGTGTGCGTTTCCCGCGCTGCACTCGGATGCGCAGTGGAAGCGAGCCGGGCCTGTTCAGCGCCTCACTTCGGATGAGACCACGGCTCTTTTGGATCGAGTAGGCACGTGGCGATACATTGTCGATAAGCGCGAGCATGGATTCTTCTTGGCCAAGAAAATATGGGGGGAGAAGCCAGCAGATTTGAGCGAACACGACCCTGCGCATAAGATTCCCTACAGATGGGAGGTGGCCTCACTGCGGAATTTTGAGGATGGCTTTTTCGATGGTGTTGCAGAGGAAGATCGTTTTGTTACGTTTTTGGACCCATCAACATTCTCTGAAGGCCCATCATGGCCTCTTCGCAACCTTTTGATCCTGATTCGCCACCGGTTCCGCCTGTCCAAGATTAATATCCTGTGCTTCAGAGATGAGTGGTCTCGACGACACGAGGCCAAAAGCATCATTATACCCATCAAGATGGACCCTGTCGAAAACATGGAAGTCAAGGAAATGCCCAAAGTTACTGGCTGGGAACGAGCCAAGAACGGTAAACTTCAAGCACAGCTGGCGAACTTGGGTGAATACATGGATCCAACTCGACTGGCAGATTCATCAGTAGATTTGAATCTCAAGCTCATGAAGTGGCGACTTGCTCCTGATTTAAACCTCGACATAATCAGGGAAACAAAGTGTCTACTCCTGGGTGCCGGGACATTGGGAGGCTATGTCTCAAGAAATTTGATGGGCTGGGGCGTAAGGAAAATCACATTTGTAGACTACGGCAGCGTGTCCTTTTCAAACCCAGTTCGCCAGCCGCTGTTTGAGTACGAAGACTGTCTCAACGGTGGTAGACCAAAGGCGATCCAAGCCGCCGAAATGCTGAAGAGGATATATCCAGGCGTGGACGCCGAAGGTCACTCCTTCTCCGTGCCGATGCTCGGTCACGCCCTCACTGATGAAGCGAAGACGAAAGCCGACTACGACAAGCTTGAGGCCCTAATCAATGCTCACGACGTTATCTTCTTGCTGATGGACACTCGCGAGTCTCGATGGCTACCGACAGTAATGGGAAAGGCGGCCGGAAAGATTGTTATGAATGCCGCTCTCGGATTTGACTCCTATGTCGTTATGCGACACGGTGCCGAAGCCACGCACGAAGGACAAGATACTCTCGGATGCTACTTTTGCAACGACGTTGTCGCCCCAGCTGATGTAAGTTTCCTTGCAAGATTCTCATTTCATAATTCAAAATCTGACCACCTTATGTGCGTGTAGTCTATGAAGGACCAGACTCTTGACCAGCAGTGCACTGTGACTCGGCCCGGAGTTGCTGCCATTGCTTCCGCACTTTTGGTTGAACTTCTTACAAGCCTCCTGCAGCATCCCTTGAAGCACAGCGCCCCTGCTCCTCAGCCAAGACAGGGAGTTACCCTTGAGAGGGACCCCCCTGACCATCCACTCGGACTCGTGCCGCACCAAGTCAGAGGCTACGTATCTACTTTCCAGAATATGGTAATCCGCGGCCAATCTTATGATAGCTGTAGCGCCTGTAGCCCCAAGATTTTGGACGCCTTCCGCACTGACGGATGGAGCTTTGTCAAGAAAGCCCTCGAGGAAAAGAACTACGTCGCCGAACTGTCAGGTCTCGCCGAAGTTCAGCGTAGAGCTGAAGAGCTGAACGATCAGCTCGACTGGGACGACGACGAAGCAGCTGAGGAGGAGGGCGACGGAGAGCTCCTTTGAGGCCGAGCAAGCAAAAGGCATCGTTTCTTTTTCTCTTCTCACTCATTCCACTCAGATGGTGGAAAAACTCTCCATCCTCAGTATTCAATTTGGTAGAAGGCACAGGGAATGGGAAATTCTTAGAATTGGCGCTCGTGGTTTTTTTCCATGTTGTTTTTTTGTTTTTATATATATACAACTTTTTTGGTATTTTGTCTATAGTTGCTTGTTTCTGAACTTTGACCCAGCACGAAGAGTCGGCTTTTGTGTGTAGAGCATTGAATATTTGTATTAGTCCTGCCAATGGAGTCATTCTGTGCATGCACATCTGCTTTGCCTTTTTTTGTCCATCTCTATTTATTTCTCGTCTTCTGATTCGCAAAACTATCACGCCTGTATAGACAGTAACAGTGCTTGGCGTATCAACAATCAGATCGGTTCCGTGGTCTAGTTGGTTATGACATTTCGTTAACAGTTAGTTGACACCACCGAAAAGGTCCCCGGTTCGAGCCCGGGCGGAATCACCATCTTTTCTTTTTGCGCTGCATCAAACCTCGCTCGACTGGCTTTGTGGTCGGTCATTCTTTGATTTTTTTTTTTCTTTTTTGTTCCCTGCAGCGGTCATTCGCAAAGTTCCTCGTGCCCGACTGAGGTGGAAGTTCATATGTAGACTCCCGGGCCTCTACTCACTTCACTATTAGCATGTGCCAGTTCACTTTCATTGCAAAAAAGTCACTGGCATCAAACAAAGCACGGGAAATATTCAAGCTTAAAAAAAAAGAGGATTTGTGATTAAGAGGTCGTCGGGTATCAATATATTATTATAATAGCCAAACCTGATGCCCCCGGCAAACAGGCCGCCCCTGCATCCAGCCGACAAAAAGGAAGAGAGAAAACAAAATCCAGAAAAGACCGTCGACTGTCATTACCACATCTATAACCAGCCAGGTGGTGAGCTGGCGATCATTACCACAGCACTCCTTGACAAGCGCATATCCATTCTAAAAAGACTTGCCAGTCAAATCGATTAGAAGGTGACAGACAGCTGATGCACAGCACACATTAATGCAGTGCGGCGTCATGGATCTGAGCTGGCGGATACGAGAGTGGTGGAGGTGCTTAGTACTTCAATATGATGTACAGAGCGTGGATGATTCCGGGGATGTAACCTAAATTGGTATCGCATTAGCCAATCCCTCAGCATGTTAAAGCAGTCGTGACGTGATGTTTTGCTATTAGTGAAACGTGGGGGGCGGTGAATAGCTTATACATACCCAGGATTGTGAGCAGGACGTTGATCAAGAAGTCGGCACCGCAGCCTCGCTCGAGGATGACACCTACGGGCGGCAGAATGATGGCAACAATGATCTTGGCGATATCGCTGAGTGAGACGACATTGTTAGTATTCCAAAGCTGTTGACCGATAACTGCTTCTTCTCCGTATCGTCACACTCCCAGGCTGGCATCGCTGTGACGAGGTGCTGTCGCTTGAGAGCCGCGAGCTGCGGGGAAGAGCGTGACGGAAGCCACGGGACGTCATGCTCGGAGCTTACCTGGATGTGAACGGCATGGTGAATAGTGCGGAAGAGCTCAAGAAGCTGTTGATATATACGAGTGTTGTCGAGTCGTAGCAGAGAGGCCTTGGGTGGCTCCTATGTATAAGTGTTTTTTTTTTGTGATGGTGATGGAGGAGAGAAGAAAGATTTCTAGTCGGGAATAAACCTGAACGCAGTGAGGCACAACTGGGAGAGGAGATGGGGATGGCAAGAAGGTTTTCTGCGAAGCCTGTACTATTTATTGCCAGTCATCTTGGCGCTTTCCATGCATTCCGGCCGAGCAGAGACGAGAAACTGGTTTCCATGTTGCGTCATCGGCAGGTCAAGCCACAGAAGCATGAAGAGGGAGGCAAGCCGCGAGCAGTTTAGCTACATACATGTCATGTAGCTGATCTGATGGCATTCCAAGGTTGACCGGTGGTCTGCTCATGTCAGGGCTACGCGCCACAAGAGTCCCGGAACAAGCTTGAATTGCTGCAATGGAACAACCGCTGCAAACTATGCCATCATGGACCTTAGCTTTTTTTTTTTTTGCCTTCTGGCAGCGCAGTAGAACCAATTAATACGTCATGTCGTTTTAAGCGTGCTGCAGACCCCTGCCTAGTGCTTGCTTGGCCATGCAGGCTGGGCTGGGGGGGGGGGGGGGAGTTTGATCAAGCGTGCTTGCACCGCCACAGATTGGTTGATTGTGAGCTGTTGCCAAGCTGTGACAGTGACGAGCGAACAAGCAAAACGTTAGCGAAGTTAGCTTGCTCGCGCCACAACATGACGACAAAACACAGGCTGATTGGCGCGGGGAGCAGCTGCACCAGCCACACCTACCAGGGATTAGAGGAGATGCGCATTTCCGTGTCTGCCGATGCGGCTTGCCTCATGTACGTAGGAGTGACCTCAGCTGCGCTGCGATGAAATCGCTTTTTCCAGCACTAGGTTGGCCCCTTTTCCAGAAGCGTTCATGGCGGGTTGGTCTTGACTTATCCTTAGAATTTAGAATTATCCTGCTGCTTCTGCTTTAGCACCAGCAAAAAAATAAAAATAAAAAAAAACCCCCCGTCTCGGCTGGACAAAAAGTGGCCCGACGTGGACATGCACGCACTGCTTGGCCGGGCTGACAGCGAATGATGGAATGGGATTGGATTGGATGGATGGATGCTGTGTCACTGCCCAGCGAAATTACTCCGAGCTCCGTGCGAGCCGAGAACCGCCGAAAGTTTTTTTTTGTTGTTTGTTTTTTGTTTTACTAATTGGGTTCGCAGAAAACCTGCGGTGGCGGCCGGGCGAGTGAGATGGTTGTAATCACCGGGCCATACATGTGTCGTTGCCAAGCTGAAGAGGGCGGAAGTGGCTGGCGTCGCTCCAAGATAGCTGGACTAAACTTGTTCTGCGGGCGCTCTATTCCCAGTGTCAAATCTATCCGGCCAACGAAACAGCTCCGGCGCAGAAAGGAGGGTGTGCTGTAATTACAGCCCATGTATTGTTAAAAAAGATTTAACGGTTCCAACTAGCTGCTTTGTGCCTATTAGAAAGTAAACCACTGCCGCTAACTGCCTGCTATAGTATTACTATATCATTTTCTCTATCCGTGTATAAGCCAATTAACCTCAAACTCAGAGATTAGTTCCTCGTAATGCTTGCCTCAGCACACGATGGCAACTGTTTTCCCCAGCAATACGCTCCGTACATGATGCCCAATGATAGATGCCCGATCCCACCGTGCCTCTCTCTACTCCTCCTTGGCGGGGGGCGCAGTTCCGCCGATTCGCTTGCCGTAGAACACAGTGCCTGACAACCAGCTGCCAACACACGAGCCTGCGTACAGGCCGCAGACGATAGTCACGGGCCACCTCTGCCAGTCCCGATCCCAGTCCAGGGGGATAGGCACCGCACCCAACCATGCGCCAAGCACTGCGCCAAGCAGCCCGCCCAGCGTCTCGTCCAGAGGCGCAGACACGCCAGCCACCGCAACCAGGGACTGATTATCCACTCCGCGTGCGTAGATGATGGGGAAGACACCGAGGAGGGCGAAGTGAGCAGCGCAGAGGAAGGTTTCCAGAACGTGGTCTAGGAGCGGCGCGCCGAAGAGGATGAAGAGAGCGTGGATAACGGGGGTTGAAATCGTAGTGAGGACTAGGGCGAGGAGAGCAGTCTACAGAACAAAAGGCGCGCCAATGTTAGCATAATCTCGTTTCTACCCAATACAACAACAATGTGTGTATTCATCAATTGAGTGGGAGCTGCGCACCACCAGGGAGCTCGTTCCGGCCGCCTCCGGCTTCTTCTTCTCGCCAGGACGGGGCTTCTTGGCTGCCTTTGCCTGCTGAGAGCCCGCAGCCGGCAGGCACAGCACCACATATGCCACCTGGACGACCGCAACGACAGGCGCGGCGGTTTGCAACGTCAGGGCTGGCTGTGCCACCAGCTCGTTGAATTGAGCTGCCAGCAGCCCCAGCAGGACAGCTACTCGGCCGAAAGAGACACCCTTGGACAAGGCATTGTTGAACGTCGGGACGGCGGCAATGGCAGCTTTCGGCTTGGTGTCGGTGGCCTGGGCCGACGAGCCCTTTACCAGTGCTGACGACATGGTGATGGGATCTACCAGCGGCATTATCGTGTTCTCTGGGACTGAGCTGGTTTTGGAAATGGAAGCTTCCGAGGCAAGGTTTGGTAAAGATCCAAGTCACGTGACCTTATGCTTGGAGCTGCTGGAACTGACTCGCTAATAACACGAAGCAAGATGGAGCGGAATTATTTGAAAAAAAGGAGAAAAAAAAAAGGTAAAAGATAAAAAGGTAATACTATTTATCAATCTTTCCATCCATCTTTCATTTATAAAGTAATAGATTGGGGGTATCTTACTTTCCAAAGATCCACCAAATTGAAGCGTATAGTATCATCCATGTTCTCACTTATTCACCTTCAAGCACTCCCTCGCTCCATCACTTGCACCCACATATCAGAGATGGTAAACAGTCCAAGGTTGTTCAATGCCGTCCACGGCTTCGTTGGGTTAATCAGGGCAATATCGAAATTGCGAAGAAGCTATTATATCATTGTCAGCAATTCGGTGAGCAGCTAAATCCTGCCTTTCAGCCCCCCTCTTCGCAACCAAAACGTACCTCAAAAACAACCTTCTCAAGCTCTATCCGAGCGACATCTTTGCCCAAACACTGCCACTTTCCGTAACCAAAGATCAATTCGTTTGTGCGGAGCATGGTGGCAAGTCTGTCCTTGTCATCTTCGAACCAACGTTCTGGACGGAAGGCCTTGGCGTCTTCGCCATAAATCTCGGTGCTACGGTGCATTGCGAGCGCGGAATATCCGATATAAGCGCCTCCAGGTAAAAATACGTCCTTACCATCGATATTTACAGTGTCGCCTCCGGGTGGAATATCTCGAGAAAAGATGTTTGCGACAGGAGGCCAGACTCGCATAGCTTCACGGATGGTGGCTTGGAGGTATGGGAGTTGTTTTGCCTCGCTGTGAGTGATGAAGCCGTCTCGAGGTGCTTTGCTTTCTCGAACGGCTTGATCAATTTCTTTCTGCAGCTTGGCATATACTCGAGGATTTGTTATGATGTGGAGCAAAGTGCATCGAATACCGCTTGCAGTGGTATCAGAACCAGCAACGATCTGCTCGAGAGCCTCGGAGCGCAGGTCATCGCCTAATACGCCGTGACGGATAAATGATGCCAACATATCGGATTTCTTGTCTGTTGGATTCTCGAGTCGCTCGTCAACATGGCGGAAGCAAGCTGCCATCAGCCTGCCGAACCCCTTGCTGTCCTCTGCCGACGGAGCTATAAAACGGCCGATGAAAGGGGCCTGCGCGATCCAGCTGAAGCCTAGAGCAGCTGCGAAGTTGGCTATACGGAGTCCTTCCTCGCTAGACTGGAGGAAATTCTCTACATCAGCATCCCTCTGTAGCATGCCGAAAGTCTTGCCCGTTCCCACGGCGCTGATGACGTCCAATGTGAAGAACTGGACTTTTCGTGCTAGGTCCATGGGCACAACTTTGGCAGTTGTGGAAATGTACTTGGATTTCACCAAGTTGAGAAAATCCCGAAGACACTGGTCAATGGAATCTTCGATATCGAGGTTTTCTCTCCCGGAATACTTGGAGTTGCGTGATGATCAGTAAAGTTCTTCATCAGTGATATGACGATAACATACACCCGGAGCCAATTGCTTCCTTCGATTATCATGCTTTGTATTATCGGACTGCGAAAAGACGTTGTCACGTCGATACTCGATACGGCAAGCTGAGTAGTACCACTCAGAACGTTTATAACCGGGCGAGTTGTTCACATGGGTCCACACGTCCGGAGACGAGGTAACCAGGATATTTGGTGCAACTCTTGCTATTGGGCCTACCATTCACCATACAATAATCGCAATTAGCAAAGATTCAACTCGTCAGAACAGATCGCGTTTGCTAGCTACTAAAGAAAAGGGGAGGAGTTCAATATCGAACCATATTTCTCGCAGACTTCCCCATAAAATTCATGACATCTCTGTTGAAGCAAAGCCTTTCTATGAGGCCAATTGGTGAAATTGGTCAAAAAAGGGCCGCGGAAGGACCTTAGTCTCGCCCACGCAGCGATTCTCCCTGCGATGAAGTATGCGAGGAGACCGCCAACGAGCAGGACGAAGTATCCTGTAATTCCGGCGAATTCGTCCATTATCACGCATCTACATACGGAGTAGCGCCTGTGATATAAGTAGCCGATGATTCCGAGAAGTCCTGCAATTTTTGTAAATTTCTAAAACACCGCTTTTGTCCCAGCTGCAAGCGGCGACCAACAGCATTTACACTGTGGAGCGGAGCAAAGATGGAGAAGCGCCCGCCGCTAGACTCATCACGGGGCGGCCCGAACCAAGTCATTAGATGTAGCGTAGAAAAAAGGCGAATCAAAGAAAAAAACGATGAAGTTGGTATGCTCTTCCAAAAAAAGAGAAAAAAAAAAATATGTAAAGAGGGGTATAAGGAAAAAAAAAAGTAGCAGAGTAAAGGTATACTCATAGTGCTCTGTAAGTCCAAAGGCTAGGCGTCATTACGTCTTCCCCTCTCTTCGCATGTGTTACTACCACTGCTACTACTAGCAGTGGCTACCTACAGGTGGAAATATTATTACAGAATACTGTCTCTCTTTACGATCGAGAAGGCACAATAAAGGTGCAGTAGCGTCGACAAGGTGCTTACTTTAGGACATTTTCTTAAGTGCGCTATAGAGTCCAGGATGCTACCATAGTCTCGCAACCCGGGCTTGTTGAAGATGCGGCTAGAGCACTACTAGGGAGTGGAGGGAACAGGGTCTTGGATTATCCAAGTTGTTGCTTGTTACGGAACTATGAGCTTATTTGTATGATAGACTATTGTTTTAGCGTGCATGAGCTGAAGAGTTTCCTGACATGGATGCTGGATTATGCATACCCTCTCTCACCCCAAAGCTTCGCCATTCATAAGAGGCATATTGAGCATGTTTGTGATTATTTCCACATAGAACTACTCCACTTGTCCTAGCTACCAAGGACACGAAGGCGAGACTATAGCAACACAAACGAGGGAAGTTTTGTCTATAATAATATACTACATCATAAGATGCAGGATTTCCAACAGCTGGGCCAATGAGACGCTGTGTGTGGTATATAAACCTGGTATCATCTATAGCCTGGTAGGAACAAACAAGAGGGAGCATAAATTCAAGTAAAGTACGAGGCTCGGGCTACCAGAAGTATCAAATAATCAAGCATTCGGTCCAATATTGCATCGCATAAAACAGATTCCATGATGGCAAATACAGGGGAAGATAGCACGCAGTGTGACATTGCCGTCAAGTCATGCAGCCACCCACCCTGTTGGCCACGTGGAATGGTGGCACGAACGCTTCCTTGATGGGCATAGCCTTGAGTGACAGCTCTTATAAATCTTGTGCAGGGATTGCTTTTGTTACAATTTTCAACATGAACGCTAGAGAAAAAGGAAAGAAAAAAAAAAACGCCGTGGGGTAGTGAGATAAGAAAAAAGCAAGGAAAAAAACAACGGAAAGTAAACAAAATTTACTCTCCGGTCAACGGCTTTCGTGAAAAGACATTTGTGCTGTACTCGTGCATTAGCAATTACGGTATTTGTAGGAGCAAGAGAGGGGGGGAATAAAAACACGAGGCACATACCATATATAGTACGGTCTAATCTTGTGGTTGTGCAAGCCTTTGCGCATTTCCGAGACAAAGACCTGGACCTCGATGTAGTCCCAGCCCATGATCTCCTTGAGCATGAAGAGCGCAAATCCTTCCAGGCTCTCGTCCAGAAAGGCAAGGCTGTACGCTCCAATCTGCTTCATGGTGGGATCGCTGCTCCAGGCACCGATTGGGACGGAGTAGTTCTTCTCGACAACGTCCACGTAGCCCGCTTCTTGCATCAGCCTGCGCATTTGCCCGCCCTCGCCGATCCGCAGCGTCTTCCCCATGCGCTCGGAGGCCTCGAAGAATATGTTTGCCCAGCGCTTGAAGATGTGCTTTGGGTCGTCTCGGATTTCGGGCACGTCGCTCAGCACCATGATGTTGTACTCAAAGTTCTCGACCCAGCCTCCCGGCATGGTTGCTCGATATGCCTGCTTGTAGAGCGCGCCCCAGTCGCTGATGCTGCCGTAGAGGCCCCGGATGTGGATGTAGTCGAATGATTCGGGCTCATATGTCCATTCGAGCTGCGCGTCTTCAATGTGGAACATGCAGTTTGGCGGCACCCACATGGGCTGGATGGGGCTGATGTCGGTTCCTATAATCTCGGCGGACGGGTATGCGTCGGACATGTCGATGGCCCAGATGCCCGTTCCGGTGCCAACGTCAAGAACTCTGGTGGGGGGCTTAGAGAGGGGCGCCTCGAATAGTTTGTCGCCTAGGACCATGGTAATAAAGTGGTGCGATATGTCGAGCCCATCGTTCTGTCGCTCGTCGTTGGGGCCCCAGTATTGGGTCGTCTTGGAGTTTTGGTATGTGCGCCCGTGGATGTTGCGATAATCGTATATGCTGTCGGTGAGAGAAGCGGTGGATGAGGCGCTGCAGAATTGGTTGCCCAGTTAATATGGCTCGGCGCATGGAACATATATCGCGCAGTGCTCAGGTCGACCTACTTGTCATCCTCGTCATCTTCTACGCCAGAGTCGCCCTCTTCATTCTCATTCTCGTGCTATTGCGTTCCAGTCAGTGCAAGTTTGGAAGATGATAATAATAAAAATAATAATAATCATAATAATCATAATAATCATAATCTCGCAGCTGCGACATTCGTTTGACCAACATACAAATGGTATTTCCGTCGTAGGCACTTCGCCTGCTGCTGACGGCTGCGCAGTGTCAGGAGATATCGGCGCTGGTGGTGATTTGGTGGAGGAGCCGCCTCGTGGACTTTTGGGGGACTTTGGGCTGGCCATTGCGACCGCGCGACTGGAGATGATGGATGATGCTGGCGCCAATGGCTGCTTTCGCTGGAACGTCTATCGCCAGAGGTATCCGCGCATGCGAATTACTAACGTCGGCAAAAGACGGTTATCTCCCCTCATGCAGAAAGTGTCCGTATGCGACTCTCGACGTTGTGTGCATGGGTTTGTTTGTCACTGCACGCAAGCAGGCTATGGGCTCTATTAGCAGCCTTTTAGCGCAGGGAGCTGCCGTCAATCCTGGCATCTTTTACGAGCCAGCCAAGGACTAAGCCTGGAAGACGGCGGCTATCGACGCAATTTGCCTAGTTGGTTGGTGCATGAATGCACGTCTAAAGGGCCGTTTTTTGATGTCGATTCCACATGCAGATTTGACATTGTTCGATTGGCACTCTGGATTTCTATTCTAGAAAGACGGCACCCGATAAAGACGCCTGCCACAGCACCCATCGGTAGTTTAGCCGCAAATTCTCGAGAACCAAGTACTACATATAACTACTAGCACCACCTTGGATTGCGTGAATTTACCTGCCATGCATACCACCTCTGAGGAGGACGAAATACGGTGCCATTTTCCGAACCAAGCAAAGTCATGTCTTCTTGCCAGGTTCGTACTATATTGCGAAAAAATATCAGCTGGGGCTATTTCGAATCACAGGTAGGGTCTAGGAATCAATTTCTCCCTGCTTGTGGCTCTATGTCTCCGTGCCTAAAAATAGCATAATCTTTAAATGAGAAATAGCAAATTCATTCTCAGCTCCTGTGAATATTGCGTTATAATATGTTTGTTTGCTCTAGTTGTGCGGAGGGTCGGATACCCTGTACTACCTATGTATGGTGTGGCCCATCTGCAGTGTTTGCTTCTTTAAATCAGCTAGACATTTTTGTTTCTATTGTCTTTTCTTTCTTTTTTATTTTCCTCTTTTTGGCCCTAGTCTACCGGTAAGCTTAAATCATAGTCTTTGTTCAGTGCGGAAGCAGCAACACTCCCGCAGTATGTACTCATATAACAAAAACTACGTGTTGAGAAAGCTGGATACATCCTCTCTAGAGTTAGCCTCGAAGCATATGGCCTGAGTCCACCATTGAAGCGACTATTACTAGAAGTCTACTATAAATAGTAATAAAGACAGGACAAAAAAAAAAAGTAGAGGCTATCCTTAAGTGAAAAGTTCAGTATGCTGTTTAGCCTTGTTTAGCCTTGTTTAGTCTTTGTTTGCCCTGCAACTGGTGTTTCAATACCGTATATGTAGTGCTAACTTGCTGTCTCTCTTTCCTCCCACAACTCATACCGAAAGTCTCCGTGAGTTGCCAACCTGCATCTTCTCTTGCAAGTCATTGATGAGATCATATTTTCCAAGCTTACGAAATCATGCAACTATCTTGGAATGGAACACAGCTGGGTTTTGAGCCACGTGCACAAATGAAAATCGAGGCGAAGAAAACAGATCGGCGCTGGCCGAACCTGATCCCCTGAGCGGGTAGCGGGGAGTACGCCGCTGCGGCTAGAACCGGACGCTCAGCTGATGCCGCAGTCGCCGCAAAATCGCTAAACAAATTCTCTTAGACAATCAATCCGCTTTATTCTCTTCACAATGCTCTGGCTGTAGTAGAGATGAGTTGGAATCGCCTGATGACTCCTCTGTATGGAGCTGAGCATGTTTTGAATCGAAATGTGCGTTGTGGCCGCAGCGGTGTTGAAAGATCTGTTGATGTTTTGTGGTTGCCCAGATCCCTTGAATAGCGCCATCTACACCAGATGCATCTGAGTCCATGGCCTGCTAGCAGAATCGCCGTAGATGGCTTTTCCTATGCAAGGACGACACACCACTCCTCAGGATCTTTGTGATCTGAATATTAATTGCCTTGTCCTGATTTGACGCCGCAGGCGACTTCCCCAGATTACGTATAGAAGCACAAGGGCAAACCCGGCCTCTCGGCGATGCGGCCACTGAGGAGTGGTATGATAATCCTGCAACCTCGCCTTCTTCGGGCGCGAATCTTAGGCAAATCTGCTCATAATAGGAAACTGCAGAGGCGCACAGTAGGCTATTATGAGGCCAGAATATTCCACATTGGGAGGTCCCGGGCGTCAGTCATTAGGCGACTGTGTCTCCACGCCGCCCGACCTTCTGGATCGCTACTTTCAAAGCAAAAGGTAAAAATCGTAAACGCCAGCGGCCAGCCAATGGCTCCCCCCCCTCTCCGGTATACTCCGGAGTGGCACCACCGACCGGGGTGTTGCTTTTAGTCGCTTATTCCCACAGCTTCCAGGTCAATGTGGCAGGCCCGAAAACCGTTAGCTCAGAGGTAAGGCTAGCCAATGGCCGGGCGGCTGCTTCGTAACAACGGCAGTAGTATGTCCTGACAGTGGTGTGATATTCACCCAGCTAGATGTGTGGCATCTGCCCATAATGTGCGGCAAGGGAGGCTCACGAGAGCGGAAGCAGCGCCAAATTGACATCATGAGGGTGGGAAAAAATGAAAAATCAAATTTCGGATAGTGACTGCGCCGCATGGCGTGCGGCGACTTGCGATGGATTGCTGGGATACATAATGTCCGGATTGGAAGCCTCCAGATTCGCTTTTGGTTCATCATCACATCACAAAGCAACAACACAATCCACAGAGGATCACCTCTCTACTCAATCTTGTTTTATATTCTACAAATATCTCTACTCAATCACACATACTGAGCTTAATATCATCAAGACTCGAAATCGATTTTGATTGCATCTCCATCTCCTCCACTTACTACAAAACCATTTGATAAACACATCTTTCAAACACTTCTCAAGATGTCTGCCACCGTCATCACTCGTACTGCAGCCAACACTGTTGCTCGCAGACCTGTTTCATTTGTTATGCAAATCCGAAGAATGGGACGCGCTTTTGAGCACCACCCTTATGAGCGGATTCCTGTCACTGCCAAGCCTGCAGCTCCCGATTATATGAAGGAGGTTACCTGGGTCGCGGGCAAGATCGTCACGTAAGCTGCTCTTGATAGAAGCAATATGGTTCACAATTTCCTGTTACTAACATTCTTTTTGCAGCTATGTACCTACCTTTGGCCTGATGCTTGGCTGGCCTGCTCTTTGCAAGTGGGCTCTTGACGGACAAATCGGACGACTTTAAAGCATTGGTAGCGGCCATGGCTTAGAACGGGACAGAAAAATTAGAAATGTCCATCTTTCGACTGTATATATACCTCGGGCGTTTGGGTGGACTTGGATATAACGCATATTTCGGCGCAACACGCATTTAAATAATGGATTTTCTTATGTTAAATCATTCTACTGTGTCATTTGCAACAACTGTAACTTTTGTGACGTGTGAATATGCTTATCTCAATAACCATTCAAAGATATGCTCACTTCTTATCCCAACTATCATTTTGTTTGCTTTATTATTTTCAACATACCCATAATTTTGGGTAAGTGGTCATGTTCTTAGGGCTATGGATGCTCGCTAACGTCTGTCTCAAGTGTGATCTTGGACACTTGTTTTTGGCAAGTTCTTCAATGTATGCCTGATACAGAGCAACGGATACGTATTGCGGATAATATTGTTGGTAGGTAACTTTACGCCAGCTCACACACCTTGAGATATCTATGACTGACTGGATTCAACCTGACCAAAGGTATTATATTGTGGCATATTGTCTGATTAACCATACGTCGACTCAACGCGATCTGATCATTACGAACGAATGGCCCAGAAGCGGTAACGATTCTCTATAGCGATGTTGGAAAGAAGTACTCGCCAATTCCAAATATTTCATCAACCTACAACCGGAGATTCTGTATGAAAAAGCCTTTATGTGTTTTTAGAAACAATGATGAGTCAAATTCAAACTGTCTTCACAGGTCACTAGGCTTGTGATTTCGATGAATGAAGTTTGAAACTACAGATGGCAGGTTGCTAGAAACACAGTCATCCAGCGTCAAAATTCTTTTGCCTCGGCGTACATCACAGAAGAATGCGATTATCATCACGGACTGCATAAAAGTCAGGTGAAATAAATGGCTCAGAATGCGCTCGTTCCCTCCCATAAGACGATGATGCGTTTGAGATAGGTGACGCCTTTGCTCTTGGGACGGTGGCAGCAGCTAGGATGTCTGGAGACATGGTGCGTTGCCTGAAGATTTTAACGAATCAGATGCAAAAATCGTTTTGCATCCCCTGCGAGGACTAAACTAGCTGTCTCCTTGGAATAGACCACAAGCATGCGGAATCCTTCCTTCAGGCGATGTGCCGAGTTATGTATCGCCCCCCCCCATTTCGCCCTTCCAAAGTGGTATCTTGTGCTCTAAAATCTGACTACTTCTGCTTTTATAGATTAGGGAATATTCGCGGAAATCCTGCAAAGGCGCACCTTTTTTAGCCAAAAGGCTAAATACGAAATGAAGAATCGTACGATAAATTTGAAGACCAAATTGAAGCCAAATGCGCCAGATTGGCCCACAGTTTTAATAGCACAACTTACAATAGCGTGGAATATGAACAATATATATTCATAATGCAGGCCGCGAAACGATAACGACATGGCTCTACAGGATAATTTAATTGAATAACTATGGGTTTGACGGCCTCGTCTCTGACCAATCGAGGTACAGCTTGCGCTCCGAGAACCGCCAGATATCATCGGCCTCTTTCTTCAAGATATCCTGGTACCGCAAACTGGCCACATACATCTGTCGCTGGCCATCCTTTTCTGACAAATGATATGCAATGCAATATGTTTCCCCAGAAGCAGTCCTCCTGTCAGGTCCGATATCGATGGTGCTTTGTCCATTAAAATGTGTTGTGTGGGTGTAGCCGCGCAGAAACTCGAAGACGGGCCGCAAATCCTCTCTTTTTTCGACGACTTGCGAGGGTGACGTTCCTTCTCCTTGCATGTATACTAAGAAGTTGGTTTTATCGGTAAAAAGTGACATTTGCTCTTCTGGCAAGCGGCGATCAGCGCAGTGAGCATATCGGTCGATAACTTGACGGATGGCGATTCGCTCCCGCGCTTCCTCGGGGCTTAAAGAGAGATTTGCTGTCATGGTGAATACTGATATATGGTGAAAAAGGACGAACAAGAGCGATACTTTGCTTTCAGTCTTCAACTTTGGTGATACACCTGGTGCCATTGGCACGTTTTAAACATTTGCAGCCATAGCGACCATCTGCATTTGGGTTTGCAAATCTTCAAAGTGAACCTATTGCTCTGCACATGGCTAGCATAAGCATCTAGGCACATATAAAAGTTTGACTTCCCCTGGAGTTCTGGGCTGCCCAAATTTTATAGGCGCGATTATCTCATCAGTCGCTGGATTAATATCATCCTGACACTAAACGCATCTTGATGTGGTCATCACGCATTGTTGCTTGGGTAAGACACTGCCGATTACATGGTATATCCTATGATTTGTAATTTATTTGCTTAGCGACGGAGGTAGCTCCGTCCATGTTTTGAATTGGGTGATGGGGCAATGTTATGTTCGGACGGGGCTACTGAGCTACATTCCGTATAAGCAATGAGCAATACTAGTATTAGATCTGCGGTTCCAACCGTATTATCCTGAGTAGGCGGTTACAATGTAGGCCAACTATGGGATACTACCATACCCTACTGATTGCCAATTCTACTTCACGAGAACAACAGTTTGATGAGTCTCTATAGAGGCGATTCTTCTAATATTATCATGAGCAATTGTGAGATGATTCGGGAAAGTGTAAAGTGTAAGATATGACCTGCGACATATTATTAAAAGCTGACAATGGCTCGAGAATGGCTCAAAAGCAACCTGTAATTCCTTTGAAATACTCCAACGCTACTGGCCCAGATTCATGCAAGTAATGTGCTCGGAAAAATAACATGACGTCAATAGCAACATATGTAAGGCTACCATGATGCCGTGTCTGTATAAATTCCAATCATGAAGATTTTAATATGGGTAGAGACATGTCGCATTTAGTCTGCTTGACCTCAATACTGGTTCTTAATGGGCAATTATAGTCCCGAATATCTAGCGACGCACTATACGTGTAATGCTGTAGTGCTGCCTAAAGCTGCGTCGAAGACCTGGCGGCCGCTAAAATACAGGCACTCATAGTGTGCTTAGGCAGAGAGCCCATCAACACCGCAAGCGTCACGTGGGTCCGCCATTGCCATCTCGCGTTATCGCTACGCGTTGCCTCGCTGACTTCTAATGACATTTTTGCTGCTTTAGCTTCAAAAAATGGCAAGTAATGTCATTGTATTATCAGATGATGACGATACAGCATCCGATTCCGAAGATGGGTTTGAGGGAACGGCTAAGCCGCCGCCTCCAAAGAGGAAAATCGAACCCGACTTAACGGAAAAGGTTCAGTGGACGGATGAATCAGACAGTGTGCCTTCCAAGCCAAAGAAACGGAAGACAAAACGTAAATCCATTAGGAAGAAGAAGGATCAAAACGACAGCCGAAATAATGGCCGTGCAGAGGATGATTCAGAGACTTTGGACCTTCCCGACTACTTGATTGAGCGGAGGAGAGATTTTGATGCCAAGAGGAAGCTATATCATGAATCGGCGCTGATGCTACCGCCTGATTACACTGATATCGAATTTGACGAGTCAAGGAGACTTGGGGAACTGAAAGAGAGGCCAGATTTTGACCCACGAAGTGGTATCAAACCGTCTCGGCCGTACGAAGATATCGAGCTTCCCCAGTCAGGCGGCCTTATCCCAGCATCAATTGCGCAATACCTACGCGATTATCAAGTCGACGGTGTTCGATTTCTGCACAGGAAATTTGTATACCAAGAGGGAGGCATCTTAGGAGACGACATGGGTCTCGGCAAGACAGTTCAAGTCGCCGCTTTCCTAACAACCGCTTTTGGAAAAACAGGTGATGAACGAGATGGGAAGCGTCTGAGGCAAATGCGACTATTTGGAAATCGATGGTATCCCAAGATACTTATCGTCTGCCCCGGATCTCTCATTATGAATTGGAGAAACGAGCTGAGCCGATGGGGGTGGTGGCATGTAGATGTGTTCCACGGCGCAAACAAAGACGACGTGCTTGGCGCAGCTCGGGCAGGTATGCTGGAAATTATGATCACGACCTACGAGACATATAAAAACTCTCGCAGCTCCATCAACATGGTACAGTGGGATGCCATAGTCGCAGACGAATGCCATCGACTCAAAGACCGTTATTCAGAGACTACCAAAGCAATGCAGGAAGTCAACGCGCTTTGTCGGATTGGCCTAACAGGAACTGCTATTCAAAATAGATATGAAGAGCTCTGGACATTGCTGGATTGGACTAACCCGGGTCATTTTGGTACCAAGGCCGAGTGGTCAAATGCTATCACAAGACCTTTGACTGTCGGTCAGTCCCATGAGGCAACTGTTGCGCAACTGAGCCTCGCAAGGCAGACAGCGAAGAAGCTGGTACAAAATCTCCTTCCTCGATACTTTTTGCGTCGCATGAAATCTTTGATTGCAGATCAGCTGCCGAAGAAGACTGATCGAGTGGTCTTCTGTCCCCTTACAGACTTGCAACTGGAAGCATACGAAAACTTCCTTGACAGTACAGAAGTAGCTATTTTACGGACTGCCTCAGAAGATTGCGAGCATGGAGGCAAGAAAGGTTGGTGCTGTAACCAGTTCCTCCCAAATGGCAAACGCTGGCAGAGCGCTGTTTTCCCTAGCATTATGGTTTTACAAAAGCTGGCCAACCATCTCACCCTGCTGGTGCCATTGACAACGGATTTGGAGGAGAAGCACGAACAAGAACTTGCGACACTACAGACTTGCATGCCTGACACTTGGAGAGTGTTGTATGAGAAGCGAGACCGAATTAGTAACCTAGTCAACCCGGAGTTTTGCGGCAAGTGGAAAATTCTCAAGAAACTGCTCAAATTTTGGCATGGGGGCGGAAACAAAGTTTTGGTGTTTTCTCATAGCGTGCGATTTCTTCGCATATTGCAACATCTCTTTACCAATACAAGCTACACTGTGAGCTACCTAGACGGCTCCTTGAGCTACGAGGCGCGCCAAGAGGTGGTTGACACTTTTAATTCGGATCCTACTCAGTTTGTGTTTCTCATATCAACCAAAGCTGGTGGAGTCGGGCTGAATATCACTTCAGCTAACAAGGTCGTCATCATTGACCCTCATTGGAATCCTGCATATGACTTGCAGGCTCAAGATCGAGCTTATCGGATAGGCCAAACAAGAGACGTCGAAGTGTTTCGACTAATTTCTGTTGGGACGATTGAGGAAATTGTTTATGCTCGTCAAATTTACAAGCAACAGCAAGCAAATATTGGATATACTGCCTCGTCTGAGCGACGATATTTTCGTGGCGTCCAGCAAGATACTGAACGAAAGGGCGAAATTTTTGGACTATCAAATATTTTCACCTACCATAGCGATATGGGCTTGCTCCGCGATATTGTCAACAAGACAAACATTGCTGAGGCTAAAGCTGGGGTACATCTGGCCGATGTTGATATAGAAGAGGCTGCAAAAGACGGGGAGAATTTGGGAGTCGTCAAACGTGAAGAAGACGACGATTCAGAAGATGGAGGCTTAAGTCAGCTGGCAGACTTGTTGACCTCTGATGACAAGCAAAAAGCGATTGACTCTAAGAAGGTCAGCCGTCCCAAAAGCGACGCTGTGCAAGCCATTCTTGCGGCAGCTGGCGTAGAATACACGCACGATAATTCCGAGGTGATTGGGACTTCTAAAGTAGAAGAACAGCTTTCACGGCAGGCGGCTATGAGATTGTTTGGCGAGGGAGACCTGGCGGGCCAAGCTACTTTATTTGCTGATAGCGATGTGGATGATGGCGATGGGCTGCACAGCAAGTTTAAACCGCCTGAAGATGTTTGCTTGCGGCAATTTTGTGAGATGGCCAGGGAGTTTGGCTTCGCCAATGCTACGGATTTTGCTCTTATTGTGGAAAGCTGGACAACAGAAACGAGAAGGAACTGTTTGAATTCATTCTATAAGAGACGCGAGGCTAAGCTGGAAAAAGAGGGTATCGTCAACCGCGAAAATTCGCCAGCAGACAAGCGGGCAACAGCCCTGAAGTTTGAGCACAAGCTAAAACCGGATGCGATGAAGGATGATGAGGCAAGAAGCGGGGTAAAGCTCGAAAAGTTGGAGCCATGGCCTCAAGTCAAGCCCGAAGTTGTGAAAAAGGAGGAAGAGAAGGAGGAAATGACTGAGAAAATGCTGAGTGGCATAAAATACGAAACCAAAACGGAAACGAAGGCTGAAGATATCACAGACGATATCAAACAGGAGAAGACGGACGCAAGAACACATAAAGTTCCTGATGAGGGGAAGCCGACACCGGGAGACGTAACGTCCAAGAGGACTTCGATATTTCTTTTGGACGAGGACGATGACGACGAGCTTTGAGAAAGAGTTGCTGCTTAAATGAGATCTTTCTATCTTTGGGTATTCGCTGCGCTGGCAAAACTTTTTTTTCTTCTTCTAAATCATGACTATTTGGTCAAAACGCCAATCTTGTGAGGTAAAACCTGATAAGGAGGCTGATCCACGGGCTGCACGAAATCGACCTCCTTGAAGATGCCAGCAGCCCTGAGGCTCTTTTCAGTATCGCGACAGAGCTCACATCCTCCTAAAAAGTGTGGCCAGACGAGGTTGACAAAGCCTGGCAAGCGGAAAGCTGTTAGTTTATGCTGTGATGGTAATCTGGATAAAAGCAGAGCGTGGGCGCTAACTTACGCTGATATAGACTGAGCAATGGGCCTCCGCGCCATACCTTGACGTGCTCATAGGCGTACCAGTGACCTCCTGGCTTGAGCAGCTTGTATAGAAGCTTGATGTTCTTCTCAGGCTCGGGGATACTGCAGAGACAAAGGATACTGACGATGCAGTCAACACTGCCTGGCTCAATCTTGCCATTCCAGGCGGAGGGATCGTCGACAGATTCGATACCGACAGGGACAACGTGATATATATCGTCCATACCGAGGTCCTTTACACGTTGTTCAAGCGCCTTGGCGGAAATGGGGTTGGGCTCTACGCCGTACATCTTGGTGATGTGGCCGCCTGTGGTTTTTCTGTATCGAAGGCTTTCGGTGTCGTTGGCGCTGTCGGCATTTTCGCGAAAACGGGCAAAGACGTCGGCATACATGCCGCTTCCAGCACCGACCTCGATCACCGTACCATAAACCGGGGTGCTCACGACTTCATCGTGAACCACACCATCTTTGATACGGCCTTCGAGGAGAGGAATGACGCGCTGCTCTGCATTGAGCTTAACGTTCGGCCCGATGGTGGCCCAGAATGTGCCAAACAGAGCTTCTTCGAATCTTGTGAATGAGAACAGAGCTCCATAGTCCTTATCACGGATGAGATCACGTATGGTGGCGGGTATATGACGGAAAGAGATGCTCATGAAGCGCCATGGATCTATAATATGGATGAAGGCATCCCAGACGGTGGCCAAGGTGCCCATGGTGAGAGAGGAGAGGGTAGCTGCCCTCCAGCAACTCAGGGGACTTATATGAATGTGAATGGCACGATGGCGACTTTTATGGCGACCGCATGTGTATATATAAGGGACCCGAGGGAAAAGAAAACGAGAACTCAATCAAGCGAAAAGGAGAAGCAAAAGAATGAGATCCTTTAGGCTCACCAAGGGGAAAATAGAGAGAAGAGTGTGGGAGCCTGTTTGGATGTGGGCTTTTATACCCGGAACGCACAGTGTGCCTACCTGGCACAAGATCCTCCAAACACATGCGAGCCTAGCCCTTTATCTGAGCAAACTGCGCCTTTTGCAAAACGAAGCTACGGGGGTGGGGCCGATGCTAGTGGAGTGCCCGGTCTCTGCTCCTCCACTGGTGAAGATGAGATGCTTGGAGTCGTTGCGATTATGGTGGATGAGATTTGCGATGTTTGGAGAGATATTGTTTTATTGGGTTATAGGGATGTTTATCGCTTGGAAATACGTCAAAGCATTTTACGCATGGAGCTCTGGGAGTCAATAATATGGGCGAGGATCGGAACAATTATGATGGAAAGATAGCGCGGCGCGATCTTGGTAGTGGTATATCAAAGGGAAGATAAATTGAACGGTGTTCATAAGGCATTTTATACTTTGGGTATAAGAAGGGAACGAGAGTTGCGACAGCTGGCTTACTTGAGAGGAGCGTTGATTTGTTTCCTGATTAGTGAGCGCAGAGTGGCCATGTTTTGCAGCACTTGTCGTTGTGGCTGTCATTGAAAGCTTAATGGAATGCATGCTGACGATTTATTGGCTAGTGAAAGTGCGTGATGGCGAAAGATGGCGAGGATAGACGCTCGAAGAGGTTGAGATATTCGCTCTAGCGGAATGTATCTGGCAATATGTGTATACAGTAGATGTGCTTCTTCGACCTGAGGGAAGGGAACTGCGTATTGGACTCCTCTGATAGGAGCGCGAACGGTGCAAAATGCCTTGTAGAAGCAGTTTCAGATTATCATCTATATCTCTTGCAATATCTGGCTGCAATGCAATCCAGGAACAGCCTAATTAACTAACCAAGCCCGTAACGCCAAATTCAGCTTCCTGGCAATATGCTCCCCCTCATGCGCTGTCTAATGGAGAATCTTCTCCTCGCACGAAAAAACCCAGCATTCAAAAATCCCAAATCAAAGGAAAAGAAGAAAAAGAAGAAACAAAGAAACAAAGGACCCAATCACAACAGCTCAAAGTCGTCCAGCTCATCCCTGTACTTCATGATATTCCTCTTAATCTTGCTTCCCACCGCCCACGTCACAAAGTCCTCCGTGTTCCTCGTCACCAGGTACGCCGGGTCGGTGATCTCGTCGACGCCGACGCGCACATGGCCCTGCTCAATCAGCTTGGTGGCGGCCTGGACGGTCTCGGCCATGCGCAGGCGGGTCATGACGACGGGGAGGCGGCGCCGGGCAAAGGCGCTGACGGTGACGTTGTTCTCGACGGCGGAGAGCTTGGAGGCGGAGGAGAGGATGCCCATGTCGTAGAGCTTGTTGAGGAGGAGCTCTTCGTGTTTGCGGCGGATCGGGTTTTCGGGGGGCAGGAGGGAGAGGCGATGGGCGAGTTGGCGGATGGACTTTTTTTTGCTGGATGTTAGCATATATATGGATGGGGAATTTTGAGGGGATGAATGAAGAGAGAACTCACGCCGCAGAGTCTGTTGTACTTGTGGTAGTCCTCTGGGTTCTGGATCATGTACCGCCGTCTGACGAGCTTGTCGCGGTGGTTGCTGTCTTGCTTGTATGTGAAGAAGTCGGTCTTGCGCAGAAGCTTCTGCTCGTGATGCTTGAGTTTTCGCACCATTTTGTCGGAGGCCGCTTTGGCGGGTGGTCTCTGCTGCGGTGATTTATGCTTTCTTTCTTTCTTCTTTTCTCTTTTTTTTATCAATGAATTAAGAGACTGCCGCAGTCCAGGAAAGAGGAATTGGTTGCTACGAAAAGTCGCTGATCGCAAGCATTCGTCCAAAGAATCGGAAGCAAGAGCCTCTCAAAAAGGTGAAAATCGCAGACAATTTTAAAGTGGGGCCATGCGGCACCGTCCGCGGAAGCGTTCCGCCCGCCACCTTTTGCACAACACCAGGATTTCGCCCATCACCAGCGACCGAGCAAATTCGACGCACTCGAGACGGTTCGCCAGCTCAATTCGCCCCCCCGCGCCATGCCTTCCCTCCTCCCTTCGTCCTGCGCCATGCGCGGCCTCTCCATCCGGGCCTTTTCAACCACCGCAGCGGCCCGCGCACCGCCCCGCGGAGGAGGAGATTCTCACCACCGCCACTCGTCCAGCAGCAGCCTCCTCTCCATCAACAACCCGACTTCTTCGCGACGTTCCGGGCCGCAGTCGGCGCACAAGCCCAGCGAGGCTGCCGCCGACTTGATGACGAGATATAAGAAGGCGGGGCAGACCTCGCTGAGGAACAAGCAGGCCCATCTCGACATCATGCGCAACCAGAAGAACTCGAATGATTACCTGAAGCAGATGCCCCGAAGGTGGGACGCCGGTGATGTTTACTCGCCGCATGATATGAGCCCTGTGGAGATGCAGAAGTGGAGGAAGAGGTCGCCTAGAGGCGGTGATGTTGTTGATGCGCTGGGAATTCGACCGTTGGACATGTACAAGGTATGGGGCTCACACCTAGCTTTGTGGTCTTGAACATGGACGCAAAAAGAAGGAGACAAGTGGGAAACTAATGCAGTGTATAGAACTTCTCTTTGATTCAGGAATTCACCTCTACCTCTGGCCAAATCACCCACTCATCCGGCACCAGCCTTCGTCCCGTCAACCAGCGCAAGATTGCCAAGATGATCCGACGAGTCCAGGGCATGGGTCTGTACCCGACAATTCACGCCCACCCGGAGATGATCAGGGACAGCTTCTTCCCTGAGAGAAGATGAAAAGTTTTTGACAAAACAAAAAATGGCGTATTGTGATTGAATTCCTTTTTTTTTGGTTTAGAGCTGCCTTCTATGAAATATGGCGCTCACGCAAGACAATGTTTTAGTTACAGCTAGATATTTCCCCCCCTTCCAAACTATATGTGTACAATAGATGCCGCCCTCAATTACAATGTCATGATCATATTTTTCTTCTTTCCAATGTTGTACACTCTGCTTTCTTTTCTTCCTCTAAGCCTTCATGATGCGTTCTATTTTGAATTGGCACAGCGAATACTCGTCCATTCGCCGGCCCACCTTCATCAGCTCTGCCCAAGCATCTTGATATCGGCCCTTGGCCCACTCCTGGAATCCTCGCTGAAGCTGCTGTCCGGGCAGAGCATTATATGTGATACCGAGGCTATAGAAAAAATCAAGTTAGCGATACGTTGGACTTACTTCAACCAAAGAAGGGATATTGGGGGGAAGGGGACTTTGTACTCACGTCATGGCATCTGGCTCTGATCCGACAACAGAAGCCATTCCCATAATTAGACTTCGAACCTCCTTTTCGTTTCCGCTTCCTGCTATAGCGCCGATATATGCATTATAGACACTGGGCGGTACTTCCAAATCCATCCTTTCAATTTTATCCCAAACCTCTCGGGCTTGCTTATGCCCGCCGCTTTTCTTCTCCAGCGTCCAGAACATTGCCTGCAATGTAGCATACGATGGCCCCTCTCTAGACTGCGTGATTTGAGTCCAGTAATCCAGCGCTATTAGTGGCTGCCCACAGCCTGTGTACGCCAACATCAAAGCGGTATATAGCTTCGTCGACGGCTGTAAAGAGACATCCATCTTCAGCATATTGTGCACCATTTCCAGCCCCTCTTGGTCGGGATATCGAGCAAAGCCCTCCAGACATGTGATGTAGGTGTCTATTGTAGGATGGTAAGACTTGTTTCGGTGTGCCCGCATATGCCCAAAGACATGTGAAGCCATATCTGGGCGTCTTCGCTCGAAAAATACATTCATCAATGATACCCGCCGCTCAAAGCTGGTGTCCTGGAAGAATTGATGAAGAAGCTGATACGCGCCCCAGGCTCGATTTGTGCTCGTGCTGCGGTCGAGGCAGAAGGAGACAAAGGCGTTCTGAACAATCTCTCTCTCTGCTTCGCTGTACAAGAAAGAATAAATAGAGAGGATATCCATAACATCAAAGTGCTGGTCATTTTCTAGGAACCTCAAGCAGAGTGCGCTGACAGTTGCTGGTTCAAGCCGCATCTGATCTTCTTCAACGGTTTCAAGAACCGAGGAGATGAATTTGAAGTCGGGTTGTTTCTGAGCAGCCAGTGCCACCAGATACTTGTTGACGGCCGCGCGGAATTCGCCAAATAGATGAGGCTTAGACTCGTTAGCCCAAGGCTGTATATGTCGAGTTTGGGTGTATGCTTCTCGTGCTCCGATCAAGTTATCAGTCTCAAGCCACAGGTTGAGCAAGATGAGATGTGTTTCTCCATTGGGAGCAAGGCCTCTTTTTGCGGCGAGCGCAAGAATGTCTTCGCCCAGAGCCGCGTCTCGCTGCTCAGCAGCAACTCTGAGGAGGCCGTTAATCATGTGAATGTCTGGAGATATCTCTCCATTGCTGTCAACCATGTGCGACATCATGGTGTCCACTTCAGCAAGGCTCTTTCTCGTGATGAGTATTGCCTGAAGCAATACGTTCCAATATTTTTTCCATGGTTGCGATTCGCCGAGCTTAAGGAAGAGTGAGGTCGCCCACTCTTGAAGGTTGTTGCGCATGGCGAAAGGCGCCAGGACACGGTATACATGCGCCTGTATGTTGCCGCTCATGAGCGGCTTATTGAACCAGTATTTGGTTTCGGTGACGCGATCTTGTTCGGCAAAAAACTGTACCATGACATACTGAATTCTGGCATTGTATGGTACATTGTGTGTTTCAGCATATTCGACCAGCTTCAAGAGCTCGGCTTCGCATCCTTCTCTTGCTAGCCCCTTTGCGACGACTTCCAAGAGTCGGTCGTCTTGGGTTATGCAGTCAAAATAGTCTGACTGCTCCCATTTCTCATACAGCATCTGTACAGCTTCGCGGGATCCGCCATATAGACTCATAGCCTTGACCAGAGAGGCCCACTGGAATACCACGGGGTTGGCTCTCTTGCTGGGAAAGTTTCCCGCCGCCCACACGGAATGTAGAGATTTCGCCAGATCGAGATGATGCTGAGTTCGTTCGACTGGATCAATCTCAAGGAGGACTTGCCTCGTCATCGATAGGTGAATAGCAGAAAGCTTTTTATCGTCGGCGTTTTCCGGATCTGCGAGATACTCCAATAGTCGGCGGCATTGCAGAGCTTGTGTGCCGTTTAAAGGCAATTTGGTGTTGATTTTTGATTGCATCAACTTCTTCCACGCATCCAAAAGTTCACCCCGCGGCGGCGGCCTCACATTCTCGAGCATGCGACTCCTCCACACCATGATTTGCAGCCATCCCGGCTCATACTCAGGCTGTCTGACCTCCCGCGGGGGTTTCTGGAACAAGCCGCCGAGAAACGTTCGCTCGAAGTTGATGTGTGTCACCGGCCTTTGGATGATTGGCCTTCGTCGAGCCGGAGCCGCATACAAAGCGCAGGATGGCGCCGTCCTCGCTTGGCAGACAAGTAATCGCCTGCCATGACGGGCCAGGTTTGCCCTCATGGTTTGACTATGTCTATGTTACGATGCGCCTGGAGGCTCTTAGCAGTCAATTGGTGCAGATCGGCCATCGAAGTGCTCACTGGATCATATTTGAGACAGGCGAGTAGCACAGGTTGCACAAAGGCAGCTGATTTGAATCCACCACGCCTCTTGAAGCTCTCAACTTCATCGCCAGCTATCAATTCTAGCACACATTTGCGAGTCGCGGTCGAATGGGGCTTTTGCCGTAGTTTCTCCGGCGGCGTTTACTGCCATCAAGTCCTATCGATAAGCCGCATTGATGCTGCACCCCGCCCCCACGGCAATGGGCATCCTCAGAGTAAAAGCACGTATTGATCAAAATAACTGAAAAGGTAGCTACATTTTCCTAGTATTATACTAAAAACAACAGCAATTCACGGTCGAGTTTTGCGAGGGAACACGGTACATTATAATTCCCAAATTGGAAAGCAGACCAATCTCCGACAGTGAATTTCGGTGTAAAAAGACATGAATGATCTTTTTCTTCATTGAGTGACTGCAGCTCTCATAGACTCTACTGTATGCCTACAGCAGATATGTCTTTATGGTTACAAGGCTGCTTTTACGCTTCTATACTATGTAGTTGGACGGCACAGAAATCGAATCGAGTGTTGGATCTCCGCTATCGGCTTGTAGCATGTTTCAATTCAGCATCTCGCCTAGCAAGATTCATCTCATTAGGCCTGCAGGCTTGTACAGTGTAAAGCAAGCCCGCGAGCATTTTCTCAAATCTGCACCTCGTGTTATACCCGAAATAACTGCCGCGCTTAGAGGCGGGGGAGCATAACTGGGCCTGGCGATAACAGCGCAATGGGGAATCTTACCTGCTGCAGTTTAGTAACTTGAGCGGATGTTGCCGCTGGCTCGCTGACCATCAGCACATTATCTGCAATGCCAGCCATAGAACTTTCGCTCATCGATTCTGCCAGCGCCGCCGGAGTTAGCATGAATCGGTTTTTAAGGGCCCAAGGCCAGTCGGAGTTTATCAGGGCCATTATGAACACTATCGGCGAAGATCCTAGGCCTAGTGGTATTTCGTAATCAAGCGCACGCAATAGATGTAGAGCAATGCGAACGATATGCCGTGGGGGAAGCCGCCCCGCGGATCTGCCTGAGCCTTGGGATCCACTCCCCTCTCATATATATTGTAGAGGCCTCATACTTGGTCACCTTTTCATGGGCCAATAGATCCAACCAGCTTAGAAAACACAGCGAGAAAATATGGCTGCTCCCAAGTCCCGACTTATCCTCGGTCTTATGACCTTTTACAAGACTCCTACTACCAGCGGCAGAGTCACCGACTTGGATACGTTCAACAAGGCACTGGACCTTCTGCAAGCTCGCGGATACAATGAGATCGATACGGCGCGAATGTATGGCGAGGGAACCCAGGAGGGTTTCACAGGCCAGACAAACTGGAAGAAGAATGGCTTCACTTTGGCGACCAAGGTCCAGTATCCGAGAGAATATGGCGACAACACACCAGAAAAGGTTATCGCATCTGTCGAGACGAGCTTGAAGGAGCTGGGAACCGACAAAGTTGATGTAAGTCTAATATGGCGCAAAACGTCGCGTTGGCCCAAACCTTCACTCTTTTTTCCTTTATAACCTCAGGAAAACTGCTCCCGTAAATAGAGAGTCTCGCAATGCGGATATTTTAGCTGACTGTGACGCCGTAGATTCTGTACCTTCACAAGCCAGACCGCGCAACACCCTTTGCTGATACCCTTGAGGCAGTAGACAAGCTTCACAAGGCTGGCAAATTCAACAAGCTGGGCCTCAGTAACTTCACGGCTTTCGAAGTAGCCGAGGTCGTGTTGACATGCAAGTATAACGGCTGGGTTCGCCCTACTATTTTCCAGGCCATGTACAACGCCATCACTCGAAACATTGAGCCCGAATTGGTTGTTGCATGCCGTCGCTACGGCCTCGATATCGTGGTGTACAACCCTCTTGCCGCGGGCCTCTTCTCGGGAAAGATCAAATCCAAGGATTTCGTCCCCACGACTGGACGGCACGCTGGCAATACGCCGATGGGGGCAATCTCCCGGGGCAGATACTTCCGAGACAGCACCTTTGAGGCGCTGCGCATCGTCGAGGAGGCTGCTGAAAAGGCAGGACTGACGTTGATCGAGGTGGCGATGCGATGGCTTGTCCACCACTCGGCGCTCAAGGTCAAGGACGGAAATGACGGCATCATCGTCGGCGTCTCGAGCGTAGAGCAGCTAGAGAACAACCTGGATAACTTTGAGAAGGGCCCGCTGCCTGAGGAGGTGGTGCAGGCACTGGACCAGGCCTGGCTGCTCTGCAAGGCCGAGTCTGTCAACTACTGGCATGGTGACCTGGAATACAAATACGATCCTCAGCAAGTCTTGTTTGGTGAAGGCGCGAAATAAATGGCTTGCGCGGGTGATGGATGGCGTGATGGCGGCCTTGCTTATAATGGGCCTGGCTTTGAGTCTGGTTGGACGGCTTGTTTGGGCGGATGACCAGACCATGCGCAACCGGCTGTATGTATACTGAAGAATATAAAAAAGTTTGATGTAGGAAATAAAGCCTTTGTAAAAGACCTATATATGGCACAGCCAACATTATTGTCCTGTACTGTGGTGCTTACATTAGTACCTGACCTAGGCACTGAGTTGTCTTTTCTGTTCCTTTTCTATGTAAATAATTGTTGGTTCGCAATTCTGAACGTTGAAATAAACAGGGCAGTATGTTACGTGCCCACTGCAAGGTAACATCACACTAAGACAGCATGAGCTGCGTCCTCGTGATGGTTCCAAGTCTGGGCTGGCGATGCGGGTGTCCCAATAGCCGCATCAGCAGTCGTAGTGCAGCCTCTGACAGCTTCCAGTGCAACGCTAGCGCATCTTGTAGGCGGCCATCTGGCGATTCTGAGGGGTCTTAGGGGCGTTCTAGTGGCTGGCACCCGTCGTAAGGCCCGTAAGGCGAAGCCCGCATGTCAGCAATGACGGCATACCTCTGGGAACCTCCCTCTTTTTATTCTAATTCGCCTTTCGACTTTCATCTCGGCCAACAAGTGCAGGTTCCCCTGTGTTTTGCAACCCATAACATCTAGCCGTTGCCAAGCCCCCCAAGGATCCGCGCCACAATTGCCAATTCTCCATCTAGTGAAGATCCGAATCTCCAACCCCGACTTCTGTCTGGCTCCCGCAACGCTGGCCTTTTCTCCTTGGTATTGAGAGACAAAAAAAGCAGCGTACAAGCTACGACTCCTCCGCTCCTCTAGCCATCTCGCTCGAGATAGCCACATGCTCCCGCAACAGCCAACGTCTCCGCGACGCTCGCGCCAAATCAAGTACTGCTGGAGGCCATCATCCCAATACGAGCCGTCTGAACGCCGTTTTCGCTCCTGAACGGCAGGCTGACAACAAACGAAGAACGACGTCGATCTCTGACCCTTTTTTTTTTTTTTTTTTTGCGCGACGCATCAGCCATGGGCTCGGATAATCGTCGACCCGGCCTCTTTCGTGAGACGACGGCCGATGGTCGCTCCAGCGAGCCCCTGCTGTCCAGACCCGACTCTTCTGAAGGGGCAGACTTGGGCGACAAGGACGTTGAGCGAGGCCGATCTTCACGATCCTCAGGCGACGGACAGGCTGCTGGAGCGTCCAACATCGGCTCGGGCAACATGTACGAACCCATCTCGCGACCAGCGACAATGTCTCGGCGCTCGACGATGCGCAGCCGCAGCCCGGGCGAATTGGCCGCCAGCTCGGCGCGCAAGAAGTACACGTATGCGGCATTCTTCCTCGTGCTCAGCCTGGTGGCCTTTTGCGTGCAGACCGAGCTGAGCGCGCACATCCAGGGAGACCTGGGCTGGGACAAGGCCTACTGCATGATGTTCTTCACGCACAGCTCGTGGGTGCTGATGTGGCCGGCCCAGCTGCTCATCCTGCGGCTGCAGAAGCGCGACATGCCGTGGGAGACGTTCTGGCGGCGCCACCTGCAGCTCGTCAAGTCGACAGCCCTCATGGTCGAGCTGCAGACGCTGGACGTCTTTGGCTTGCAGCGGCCCGTCGCAAAGTCGGTGCGGTATCTGGCCCGGACTACAGCTTTCATCACCACGGCCCTGACGGTGGCTGGCTTGAGCTGGTACGTCGCCGTCAGCCTCACCACGCCGTCCGACCTCACCGCCATTTACAACTGCTCGGCCTTCTTCGCCTATGCCTTCTCCGTGCCTCTGCTCAAGGAGCCGTTGCGCCTGGACAAGTCGGTTGCCGTCATCATCGCCATCATCGGCGTCCTGGTGGTGGCCTATGGTGACACTGGTGGCCAATCTGCCGAGGGCCAGGGTGTGAATGAGGGAGAGGGCGTGGACGTAGAAGCAGGCAGCCGTTTTCTGGGCAACATTGTCATCGGAGTTGGCTCCGTGCTGTACGGCCTGTATGAGGTCTTGTACAAGCGTTTTGCCTGTCCTCCTGACGGCGTCTCTCCTGGCCGGGGTATGATTTTCGCCAATACCTTTGGCTCTTGCATCGGCCTCTTCACCTTGAGCGTGCTCTGGATCCCGCTGCCCCTCCTGCACTGGTCCGGCCTAGAGATTTTCGAGATTCCAAACGCCTCGACGTGCTGGCTCATCTTGTGTGCCGTGCTGGCCAATGCCACATTCAGCGCTTCGTTCCTCATCCTCATATCTCTTACGTCACCCGTCCTGTCGTCTGTCGCCGCACTTCTCACTATCTTCATCGTTGCTCTTGCGGATTGGTTCATTACTGGCCAGCCATTGAGCCCCGCGGCGGTGATTGGCGGCTCCATGATCATTGTTGCGTTTGGTGCATTGAGCTGGAGCACTTACCGGGAGATGATGGAGCACGAAATTGCGAAGAGAAAGGTGGATTTGGCCGACAGTGACGAGGATGGCGATCTGAGCAGTCATGAAGATTGAAATATTTTTATTTTTTTTCTTCTTTTTTTCCCAATTCTGCGATTTTTTCTCTCGGAAGAATAGTCTTTTGTTTACGGGGAACACTTCCTCTTCTAGACTCGGAGTTGCATTGGCTTTAGAGGCGTTTATATATGCATTGTGGGTGGAGTATTCTTGATCTCACGGGTATGGATTATGGATGGACATAATGGACATGCTACGGGGCGGTCAAGATAGAACACGGGTTATATATGCCCAAGTGGCAGAACAATCATGGGGGAATATTTGGCAATGTACTGCCGTGGCTCTGAATCGCCCGGGGCAGCTATAGACTGGCATATGATAAAGCTTTATACAGTATTGAGTGTCATGATCTCCAAGGCGTCAAACACTACTAAGCCATTTATTTACCCCATCTTTGTCTGCATTGCTGCGGCTAATCACTGTCTGCAATACCGACGACACCGGTCTCACCGACAGACAGCCGATGGAACGGCCATGCAGCTGCGTTTCCATGACCTTCTCCCCCTATTGCTTATTGTTTCTTTATTAAGCAAATATTTCTGAACCTCATTCGTTATTTTAATTAGATAAGGGGAAAACCTATTTCAGTTTGGCAATCTTCTTGTCAGCCTACCTCGCGAGCCCAAAACCAGTTAACCAATGATATCAACTTTTGACTTAATCCCAGCCAAAATATGCCCGAATCCTATCAGTACCCAAACGCTACCCAAACGCTATCCCAAAAGCTGTCCTGCTGATATCCTAACGCCCATCCCAAAAGCTGCTTTATCCGTAGAAGGCGGCCTATAAACCAATATTTCCCCAGTCGCCTGGTGATAGCCCCATAATGAGTGACTCTAAAATTCGATAGCCTGAAAAAAAAAGACGATATAAAAAAAAAAAAATTCAATAGTGGCTTAGGAAGTAAGCACAGTATTGTCCCTGCGAACAAACTTTCCCTCTCCAGCAACCTTCCACGCCGCACCCGCTGCAAAAATCACATATCGGACAGCCTGCTCCCACGCTTCCCTGTCGACAGCATCGCCACTCTCAAAGTATTGCAGGCGGTTCCACAGCCCCAGCGGAGGCGGGTCAAATATAGCCATGACTAGCTGCGCATAGGCCGTGTTGCGCTCCATCCACAGATCCGAAATGTCCATGGCGGGGTGGCGATAGTCATCTTCAGCGAAGCTAGGCGCCCGGGGCACGATCTGGATGTAGAACCGCTCGAGGGCTGGGGCGCGAGGAATGAGGATGTTGTTGATATGGCTGGCGAGCGGAAAGATGGCGATGTATGAGAATGAGCGGAGGGTGTTTCTTAACAGGGGCTGCATGGATTCGTCGTCTGAGTCTAGAAGGGCGGGCAGAAGAGACGGGGGCGTGTGATGAAAGTATTCGTATGTGGTGTAGACTTTGACGGAGGACCCTTCGTTGAGGAGCAGAGAGTTCCATGGGCGAATGCCGAAGAGAGAACAATGGCTAGTTGCTGGTGTAGGTACCCTATTCGATAGCGGTGGCGCTATTGTCGAATCGTCGATATTGGTGGCTCTTTGTTGGCGTTGGTCTGCGGGCCTCGACAGGGAGAGGATGTGAAACCGTTGTCGAAAGATCCAAGACCCTGACAGATTGATTGGCCGCCCTAGTAACGATGCAAGAATGGCCGGGGAGCTGATGAGGTTGATGGACAAAGGATCCAATTTGTCGAAGATGGTTTGCCAAAGCCAATCGTTTGACTGGCATTTTGAAGATGTGTCGATGGTTGAGTCAGGGGCTATCAGACCGTTGTTAAATCCTCGGTTGTCCGGCGCAGGGCAATGGCTAGGGAGGATGCCCCAATTGGTGTGATGCCCAGTGTCCTCGCCAATTTCGGATTCGGGATAGTCGATGATGATGGTTAGGTTATCCACGTAACGTGTAAGGCCAGCCCGGGTAAGGAAGCGTAGAAACTCGAGTTCCTCGACGGTGTTGATCGGGTCATCCCGCTCGGATGGACGGATGATGTGTTGGAATCTCCAGACGATATCCCGGAAGAGCAATGGCAAGAGGCAGCGTCTCCAGAGGTGGCAAACAAGAGATGCACTCTTGATGTTGCCACGGAAGCAGCCGGCGTCGTCGTGTGAGCTTGTGCCATGCTGAGTTGGCTTATCATCGGCAGCAACGGGCCAAGGAATATGTGCTGGATCATCGTATTGGCGTTGTTCAGATGCGGGTGGCTCATTGAGGAAATCAAAGATATAAAGGAGGAGCTCGCTGGGGAGCTGTGAGATTGTCATGGGCGCCATGGTTGAAGAGTGATTCCTCTGATTCCTCGACAATGACGGTGTTGTTGCAATGGTATCAGAATGGCGATGGTGGTGAATGGGGATGAAGGCGTGAATGAAGTTGATGATGCCAGTGGAAGAAATGCTGAGAGTTTGAGAATAACTTTCCACGAGCCGGCCTTTGAATCATATACTGTAGGGGAGCCTGAGCGGAGAGGTCCAGGTCCGTTAGGCGCATAATGTACTTGACCGATCGGTAGATGGGACGCGAGCCAGGAGAGACAGCCATCGCGAAGTACAGACACCAGCGCAGCAGCCACGCGGGCAATGCTGGCCAAGTATCTGTACGCAGTGCCGGGCGTCGCAGCGCAGCAGTGCCAGATCCCTCGGATCCTGACAGCCTGAGTGGTGAGGTCTGCGCCAAGGGGAGAGAGCCGTGATATTAGCAGGGGCGGGCCAAGTCCCTGTACATGCATACATTAGCCCAGCAGTAGACCAGCAGTAGCGCAGCATTAGCCGCTAGGCTGCGAATAAGGCAATCCTTGCGGGGCAGGACAATAAGAAATAGCACGGGAGGATTGCCTAGGTGGCCGGACTACGACGATTGCGGAATGTGTGGTCACGGGAGGAGCAGATCGAGGCTCTTTTTCGACGCTGTTGGTCGAGCGAGGGCTGCATATAACAACATCTAGCGAAGGGAACACGGCCTGAGATTAGAATGAGGTGCAGACGGGAGAGAGGATGGAGAAATGGGCGGAACGATGTACATGTACAACATCCATCTCCTCCAATGAGGTCATGCAAACGCCACAGGCGCTGTAGTAGCAGGTGCGTGGCTGTCTGTGCATGCTGTAGGCAGTTCGTTCGTATAAATGCTTATCAAAAGCGGGATATCAATATACATACATACTTCCAAGATGGATGGTGATGGCATACTACGTTTGATACTTGATACTTGATACTTGATATAAATGTAGGTGTGCAATTTTTTTTTTTCTTCTTTTTAAATTATTTGAATTCTTCCTTCTTTGGAATCAGCGTTCCCCTGCCCATCATCCAACGCTTGTATATAAAACCCCCCCTTGCGGGTCCACGGCCAGCCAAATACTTTGGGCGATTTCCCCCGCACAACCGTCCGTCGAATGAGGGGACAGGCCAGAAACAGGCCGCTGCCATTCTAGCCTCAGCGGGGTTGGGAAGTTCCGAAATCCAGCCTAGAATACAACGCTGCTGAGGGCGGAGCATGTCTGCTGCGATATGGTGTGCAGCGTATGACGTGGGCTGAGAACTGGGACCTCTTCTCAGCGTCAGTGCGGTGCCGGCGTCGAACTCTGCGTGCTAATAGCTCGGCTTCAGCTGGACATTGTTTTTCAGCTTCTAGGCTGCTTCGAGTGCCTATTTTCGGCGTCGCCCTTTGCCGGCGTCGCTATTGCTGCAGGCTTTGCCTTGGGCGTTGTTTAGATACAGTGAAATCTAGTCAGGGGCATGGATCGCGGCCTACTGCGTTAGTGCCGCACCTCGGCCGCGAGCATTTCCTGCTCTGGCTCCAGCTCTCCATTTATTATGTATCAGATATCAGATCTTGCTCTGCGGTCTAGGCCCGGGGCTGGCTTTGCTCCCGCGCAGTAATATTGCTACGTGCGGCCTGGGCATGTAGCATCACTGCGACAATGCCCCGTATGCGCTCTGTATACTCTCACTCTGACTCTACACAGATGCAACCTGGCGGTATTACAGGCCCCCCGACGTGTAAGAGTGCGCTTTGCATGTGATATGGAGCCGCGTCTTTGATGTACTACTGCGGCCCGGCATTATAACCCGCACTGATAAGCGCATCACGCAACGCAGACTGGGCTTTGCTGTCGTACTTGCAGTACAAGGAGGCATCGATTGGCGCCGTCGTACTCCGCTGTGGAAAATCACGGGACGTTGATACAACAAAGGCTAAAAGGCTTTAGAGCAGGTGCCTTTTGCACTTGTCTTTTGTATCAAATCATGAGATACCTCCCATGTGGAGAGTCTCTTTGGCCCTCTCTAGACGAAAACGGAAACAGCAAGAGTCAGCAAGAGTCCAAAAGAAGACTCTGGCCACACCTTCGGACCCTTTTTTCTCTCTCTTTTCTATATAAATCTCAAAGCGCCAAGATAGGGCAGGCAGGCGGGATTCTAACTTGGCATTCGGATTCCTTGTTGACTCCATGAGCTCACTTTCCACGTCAGCAAGGCAGATATTTCTAACGCCTTTCATTCGGAGTATAATATGTATCAGTTCCTCTATGCAGCTAACTCACAGGCACCCACTCCGTACACGACATAGTTTTCCCCATACGTTTTTACGAGTTACCTTTTTTGAGACCAACGAGCGAGGCTTACCTATAAAAGAGACCAATCCTGCGCACTTCCAGCCTGATTCCCTTCCTGCTCAAACGAGATACGGAGCATGCTGCTTTTTACTGGCAATACCTACCCTTCGCTTCCGACATGGACTTACGTTGCTACTAGTATTAGCTGCTTCTCTGCATAGCTAGCACAACGGCAGTTGCCTAGTGCCCTCCAAGGTGTACAACTTCAAGTTAAGAGTCTGTGCTCAGCCTGCACACAAACAACTCCAAGCGGTAATAACCTCGCCTCGTTCGGCTCTCTCGGCCCACAGACCCGGCCCACAAGCCCGACTAAGAAAACTGCCAGGGCCGGGGTTGAGGGTTGACGGGGTGGGTCTTATCTCATCTTGATCAGCCCGATTTATGGGCTGCCACCAAAGATGGTCTGTTCATCCTTCAACGGTCAAGTGAAACAGACGCAAGCTGACGAAGCCACTTTCGAAGATGGTGATTAGCGTAGCCGTTGCCGGCCATTTGCTTCTATCGTTGCGCATCTAACCTCAACGGATTAGCATATTAGAGATCTTTTAGCTGCATTTTTGTTCGGCGTGCCTACAGATGGATTTAACCATGTGCATAGGAGTACCCCTGAATAGTAATTGAAATTGACTAGGCCATGCCACCACCAGATAGCACCCTTGTCTGGCTCTACCATCTGTCATTCCGGGCCCTCATTGGAAGCACTCCTGGGGATATCCTTGAGGTCGCAGCGCTAGGAACTGTCCAACCGGTGTTTGGCGTGCAGTAGCCGGAACTGGGCTGCGAGCACCGATTGGCCCATGCTGCCAGGTCGTGGATAATTTGTATGTAATTGGGTCTTTGGCAAGCAGCCCTGAGATTGTGAGCTGTCTGTTTTCTTCTTCTTTCTTTTGGTGCCGGCTTCGTGTTAGTTAGTATGTAAGGAGCAATGTCGTCTAAAGCGCCACAGAGTTTCACGACAGGAGATGCCAAGGACACACGTACTATCGCCGTGCAAAGACTGGCCCACGCCGCGATAACACCGATGCTGTAATGCAAGCCATTCATCTGCTCTGCTCCTTCCCCTGAGAAGTAAACGACAGACTGCGTTTCTGATTCTAGCGACTCTCAGTTTTGCCTTGCTTCTTTGCCGATTTCGGCTACAACTGGGCTTCATCATCGCCGGCTGCTACTTTGGGAATTGGTCTGGGCCCCGTCATGTATGTCATTTACCATCACGTGAACACAAGTAGCTGTATAAAACATGCGGTGTGTGCCGGGAGGAATACACGTACGGTACATGACTGTGCCCGTTGTTTGTTAATCCCAAGTTTATCCTTGATCAAGTCGCCTCTTTGGCTACTTCACAAAATAAGCTTAGTGGTCGGAACAGCAGGCCTTGGAAGGCACCCTGTCAAATTTGCCGATACTGCCGATTACAATGTCGAGGCTGTCCGCATGAGGCAGAGCTGCTTCTCTTGAATTCAGGATTCTGGGGGAGGGGAAGAAACTGCAGATCTGCAGACTATGTACATGCTTGAATGGTCGACTACGGTACCTAGGTATGTACTTGTTTCTCTTCGGTGACCAATGCCGAAGGAACACATGAGAGACGCCTTCTGCTAGCATGCACGCATATTAGCTGTCTTTCCTGACTCGCAATGCCGAGCAAGGGGAATTAGCTAGTGTTTGACAGCGAATCGTTGACCGGGTAAATGACATTGTGACAAGGAAGCTTGCAGCAATCACATCCGAACCCGGCCGATGCCTGCACGCAGGTGAAGGCGCAGTAAAGCTTGTGCAATGATACATCTATGGTATGACCAGTCAACAGAATACGAACCAATCATCGAAGATATGATTGATGGGAAAAAAGAGTAGAATTTATCTGCATAGGTACATATATAGGTACATGCTAGGTAAGCTGATGGTAGTAGCAGTGGTATGTAGTCTTGCATAACTTGGCAACTGCTTAATTCGTTTGTTCAACAGCCAAATCTGGCGGTATTTTGCTTTATGTGCCTCTGGAACAGCTTTCAACGGTGAGATGCCAAGCAATAGAAGTAAATTGGGAATAGATGCACACCCATACTAGTCAGAGTTGACAGGGCATAAAATGAAAAGACGGGCCAGTCGCAACGCTGACCGAAACGGCAAGGCACAACTTGAAAAGTGAAAAGTATCAGTACAAAGTCACATGATGTTTCGGAGCGGAGATTTATTTGCTTTTCTGCCCCTAGATTTGAAATATCCTTGCCTGTCACTTTTTTTCTGTTTGTGACAACTTGCAGGACTGATGTGTCAAAACACTAGCTGAAACATATTGACAGCTGTAAGACTGGGGTTGGCTCATCAATGACCTTGAGATACAATAAATTATTACTTCTTAATATCAAAAGTTGTAAATTACCATTCCTGTACCCCGTATAACCAGATGCTATTATAGCCATTGATTTTCAGAATTGCCTGACGGCCTTGGGAAAATTATGTGTACATGTAATCTTAATAGCGTAGTAGCTTACGCAGTGCAGCACTAGCGACTGGCTGCCTCTTTGAACAAGCAGAGGCGCTGTAAGAGATAGATGAGAAGCAGGTGTTTTATTTAACCACATTATAAACTATAAACTACAGTTTCTTGCGGAGTACTAGTGCCAACGAAATGAGTCTAAAATGTATAGGGCTGAAGTCTATCGTGGCAACCAACCAACGGCGTTGATCAGCGCAAGAGAGTGGAGGTAGATGCTACATACCAACAATATATACTCACAACTACTAGCTAATTTTGGATTTCCTTTCTGTCTTGTTTATCAGATCTGATCATATATATTATTGCTTTTTCCTTTCTCCAATATGATATTAACCTAATTTAGTACGAAGAGGCTATGCTCTTGACAAAGGATGCCGAAGATCCACCGCTCCACACATTTAGTCTACCGTTAATGCGGCCTTTGTGTCCCATCTCATCTCCCATTCTGCTCGCAATTCTGCCACTTGACAACCCTCACAATGTCCGACGCTTCTCTTGCTGCCCAGCCGCCGCTGAGAATTGGCACTCGAAGGTCAATTCTGGCCGTCGTACAAGCCGAGGGCATCCGCGATAGCTTGCAAAAGGTTGCTCCTGGTCGAACCTTCGAAATTGAGTCACTTCACACTCTTGGTGACAAGGACAAGTCAACAGAGCTCTATAACTTTGGCGCAAAGAGCCTATGGACAGCTGAACTTGAGGAAAAGCTTACTTCTGGCCAACTGGATGTCGTCGTGCATTGTCTCAAAGGTGAACCCCTCATGGTATCTTTTTCTTGTGGCATTTGTCTAATAGCTGAGGTAGACATGCCGACTAGGCTTCCGGAAACATGTGATCTCGCGGCTATTCCCCTACGCGATGACCCTCGTGACGCTCTAATCGTCAAAGCTGGTCTACCGTATACTAGCTTAAAGACACTGCCTGAAGGCGCAGTGGTCGGCACTTCATCTGTGCGGAGATCTGCGCAGCTCCGTCGTCTTTACCCTCACCTCCGGTTTGCCAATCTACGTGGTAACGTTGAAACACGTATAGCCAAAATCGACAATCCTGAAAGTGAGTATACATGCATGATCATGTCTGCGGCCGGCCTCGAGCGCCTCGGCCTCCAGCACCGCATCAACCAGTACATAGGTTCAAAAGACGGTGGCATTTTGCATGCAGTCGGCCAGGGGGCGCTTGGCCTGGAGATCCGCAAGGGAGATGCGAAAGTGTTGGAGTTACTCAATCAACTGGCCGATCAGAAATCTACTCTTGCTTGTCTCGCTGAGAGAGCTCTCTTGTATACCCTTGAAGGAGGCTGCACTGTCCCTATTGGCGTCGAGACTGAATGGATTGATGAAGCGAAGCACATTCTGCAGATGAGGGGAATAGTTGTCAGCCTTGACGGTACTCAAAGCGTCCAAGATTCTGTTGATGCGATAGTCAAGACCAATGATGAAGCCAGGGCACTTGGCGAAGAGTTGGCCGCGAAACTTGTGAAAGGAGGTGCAGATGCAATTCTCAGAGAAATCAACGTCAACCGGCCACCAAAGGATTAATGGTACCATGATTGTATATAGTAACAGCGTAAGAAATACCCTCCTCACAAAAGTCATCTTTGTGCTCTGTAGCCTCCTCATCCAACAATATACGTGATAATCGCGAGGTTCTAGTTCTGTAACCATATTTATCCCATTAAGTTTCATGACCTCGTCTCAGTTGGTATTTGACAACGCTAGAAGGTATGGTTATGAAGGCGACGAACAAAAAGAACGGTAGGGTACATTATACGTAAATTGAGCATCGTGGCTGACCTAGGCTACCGACGTAACAATAGATATACTAAGACTCCATGTTATTGAGCCACCAGATATGGCAGGCTGCCGTCTCGTAGCGCCAGTCAGACATCATATAGAACGGGCTGCCCAGTTAGCCAAACTCCGCGACTTCGTATTTACTGCGAATTACGGAATGTAGAATACCGTGATATAGGTATTTAGGCGGCTGAACAGTGGCGCTTTTGCTTTACGACCTAGTGCCGCAATACTCTGGTCTTTGATTCCAAATCTCCGATATTATATACGTAACGCATACTTCGTATTTCGTATTACCCAAACATAGAACCACATATATGAGGAACTATAGTCAGGGTGTCTATAAATAAATGGATGTGGCTCTGAGATGGCATTTATTTTAAATACTACGTGTAATAGCACATAAATCGGATTTCAGATTCATAGGCCCATGTAGCGCCCTTCAAGTCAACTTGGCATTGGCTAGCTGTTGTTAGTGATTAGTGAGCATGCTTCTTTTCGCTCCAATTTGCGGCGCTACGTCTTACATACATATGTACATCGTAGGTCACTGGAGAAGCTAGTAAAGGGTTGAAGAGCTTAATTCATGAGGAGACTCTTATTAGTTTCTTTAAGTGCTTATATATAGAGGCGAAATCTCGCAGTTCATACCAGCGATCTCTTCCCGAACTTGACTTTCCGATCCAAGAGCGGCAAAGAATCTCACATAGCGGCGTATTATCCTTGCAATATATTAACATTTTATTTAAAACATGGCCGATAAGATTCCTACAGTTGTTGAGTCCGGCCTGTTGAACGGCGGCAAGCGTTCTGTCTTGGACTCTGAGCTCGGCCCCGGCTCCACTACATTCCCCCATTATCACACCCTTTTCACAGAAAACTTCAAACTACTCTCTGGCTCCTTATCCGTCGTTGTAGCGCCAGAGGGTGTCAAAGAAGCCGATGCCATGAAGAAGTACGAGTTGAAAATTGGAGAGTCCATGACGGTTCCGAAATCCACAGCGCACACCTTTGTTGCGGGCGAAGAAGGCTGTCGATGCCTGGTGACATTCGAGCCTGCTACAGTGAACTTTGAGCGAGTTGGGCTTATTATGCTTGGCCTTCAAGCAGACTCAGAATACTCTTCATGGGGTGGAGGTCCGACCGAAGCAAACGCGCTCATGGTTTCCGTACTTACTGAACTTACCGATTCGCATCCACTGCTTGATAAGGATAATGAAATGCTGCAAAAACAGGATAAGGAGGCTCATGAAAGGTTCAAGAAGCATCTGGTTGAGAAATATGCGACTGACGATATGATTAAAGCGGCTGTGGCGAAGGTTACTGCATCTGCTTAAGATGATAGCAGATAAGATTTATATACATACGCCAAAGTCTGGGATCGTGTGGGACATTAAGCCAATTGAAGGACAATAAAGAAGGCCTAAAAGTAGTATACTATTAGCTATTTTATGCAAAAAAAATCCAAGCAGCATTAAACTGTGTTGATAGTGTCCTCTAGACTGGTTCGGTGCTGCCGGGAATTTGCATTACATACAGCAAGATTAAGTCACCGGACTGACTTTAAGACGACATCATCGTTTACCATTATATGGAAATTTGCTAAATGAAACATAATGTGTGAATTCCTCTTTAGAGCCGTAACTTGAAAGCTTAGGGGAATTCGGGAAGATTACCTCGGGTGCTATGCTTTGTTAGCCATCATGCGCGTATATAAATGATTGAAAGGCGGCTTACCGATATTTCCTTTCTACGGGTTTTACCAGCCCAGCATTCACAAGCACGTCTCTCGCAAAACAGCGGGTATTCCCAGAATCTATATGTACCAGCTTGACTCCAGCATCTGAAAATCTCCGCTCAAGAGGGCCCCATTCATCAATGCTTATAAATTTAGAGTAGCTATCCTCGAGAAAGTCTCCAATGTAAGTGTTGCGTATCGATATTTCCCGCTTTTGGCCATCCATTTCATCGCATGTGATCTCCACTAGTCGAAGAGCGGGAAACTCTTTGGAGGCTGCTGCCAGGGCCAATGCATGAAGTGCTGGGATCATTTGAGTGGGGGCGCCTGGCAGAACCAGATGGCATATAGACTTTGGCAGCCGCCCGATGAGATGATCTAGTGGGAGATCTGGTGGGATCTGGTTTCTGGGATTGTGAAAGAGACATGTAGAGTCGAGTTTCAGAGTCTCCAAGGCAGTGAACTCTTGCAAAGAGCCCATCAAGTTGCCACTTCCCATCCAGAGTGGCCAAGTTGCATACATCTCCTTGGTTTCGGAGGTGAAATTGGCGTGAGAGGTTAAATCACCTCGAGCACCATCCCATCGATTTATAGCAAGGCGTCGGAGAGTGCCCTTGAGGTGTGAAAAGGCGGGGACTATATCTTCAGGGAGAAACTCGACAGGGGGCATTTTTCTGCGGAGAGCAAGCAAGAGATGGTCAGAGAACATACGACAGCTTCCTCTGGAGTAGAAGGAGAAGCGTTCCAAGACTCTACAAGCTGAAGTCAAGCTAATCAGACCCTCGGTTGTGAGAAGTGCCGTGTCCAAAGTGATTTCTTTCAAGTTGTCGAGATGTACGTCTACTGGAATTGGACGAAACGTACACGCAATACGGACTCGCAAGGTGCGAAGACTCGGAACGAGCCAAGCGCCCAATTTGAAGACCAGATCTTGGGGTTCGTATTCCAAGTCAAATAATGGAAACCCGTTATAGTATACCTGAGCTCCGGCCGCCCATAGGTGATGCAGCGACCCAAATGCATAATGCAAAGAAGGAGAGATGGCTGTCGACTCTGCTGCTTTCTTTCTTGTCACATTTTCCAACTCGACAGCAAAAAAGTTGTAAGGCGATAGACTGCCCACATATTCCAGGTTAGGCGTGAGCAAGAAGAGCAGAATGATCAGACGCTGGCTGTGGCCACACACGTCGCGCAACTTGCCGCATATGTCGTAACAGTCCTTGAAACGGCAAAGATTAAGAGGAGGAAGATTAAACTCTGCAGCGGCTTCGCTGAAGGCGGATTCGTCAATCTCTGGACCAAAAGCAAATCCTGGCGGCAAGCCCTCGATATCAATCTTTCTGACTAGAGGCCGCAAGTCTGGGTTGCGACACAATGTATAGATGAACTGAGGCAGCTGCGTTTCGTCATATTTCGTAAGTGCGATATACGAGTAAAGATACGGCAGGGCAATTTGGTGGTAGCGCTTGGATGTAAGAGAGAGCCTGGCCAGAGTTCTTGAGAATTGCGTGTGATGTCCCGAATCTCTCCATCCATCAGGCCGTTCACACTGCTCAATGGAGTCCCCATTTATCGTTTTCCTGTCCACGTGAATCCAATAACATATTAGATGCACCAACTCTGGTGGCAGGAGGTCTAGAGAAGCCTTCTCCGACACCATTGTTTGTGGATAGTAGCTTATCGAAGCAAGTGACGGAGAATACATCACAGACATGGCTGGGTAAGAAAGTCGATAGCTATAATAGATCAATGACCGTGTCTACCTGCGCAGTCTTGATGATAGAATGAGCGCTCCTCTGTATTGCGGTTTTTGGTTTTACTCTTGCGCGAGATCATACATATATATATTTGATTACCCGGAACATTCATCATGTTCAAGTTTCAGAGTTTGAGGCATCGAGAGCGTTAGGCAAAATTCCCCCGCAGCATTCGGGTGTGGCTTGCGTCGCCACTGGAGAGCGTTGCGCGTAGAGACGATATGACGGCATGATCTTGCAATGGCTAACCTTTCAGCTTTCCATTTAATTACGCGGATTTCACGGAAGTTGATGGATACCTTAGCCTTCTGTGGCACATTCGGGATCATACGCGCATCCTTACTTTTGCTTCGGTTGCAACGGCAATCTGTATAAGCGAGCGCCAACTCGCAGTGATATTCACGTGTGCCGATAGCACGTCAGTTTATTGCTAGTATATTGATCGTGTCGCCATTTCATAGCATACTACCGTACATGTGGTGGTATTGTAAATAGAGAGTATGTACTGAGATTCATTAGTGGTGTGGGAGATGAGGGGGCTCGACCAATCGGCTTCTCACGCACCGCAAATCATAAAATTGATAAGGGGGAAAGTAAAATCGTGGTGTATCGTGGACTTCTTGACGATGCGCGTGGTTTGAATCTGAAGGAAAAAAAGTACACAGGTGTCAAAACGGCAGTATCCCAATGCTTTGCTGTTTAGGAATCTAGATGTGGCAAAGGGTTCTTAATGTGAATTTCGACAAGATGAAGATTTATGTTTAAGCTTGATGACGTGCAACTGCCCATTGACTATTTATTTTGTTTCTTATGCAATTTTAGGCATCGATTTTTTGATTAATTAATTTTCCAATCCGTGGAGTTGAACAATAGTTCTACATTTCATTGGTTAAACATTTCACACAGCTGTGGTATGACTATACCGGCCAATCCCAATTGAGAGGAGGTTTTTAGCAAGCCGTATAGCAAGAATAGTACGAATTCCGTATTCTAGAAGTCTACAAAGATCAAACTAAGCAGTGCCAATCCATCCTTTACATAGGTGAGATAGAACGATGCCTGCTCCGTATACATAACTATTTTGCTATTGGAACTGCCTGATTTAATATCAAATCTTACAAGTTTATTAACCCACCGGTAAGAAAACGAGTAAAAAATTACCATAGCGGTCCGGTAACCACAAGCCAAGGAGCATATCATATATAAAACGAGGCTATGAGGGTGGGGGTCCCAGTAATAAGCAAAGGTGTGAACTTGGATTAGGTATCGCTAAGATTGGGTTGGCCTCTGCTTGGCAAGCTTTTTTTTATTGGGGATAAGAAACTTTTGAATTGTTTATTCTGATCTACTTTTTCTTTTGATATTTTAATGTCTATGGTGCAAACAAGGAGTTTAATTACATAATATCGTGGTAACCTATGATGTTTTTGAATGAAATGAAGTTGCAAATGAGAACTTGGAAGGGAGTGAACAAATTGGAAATATTTGGGGAATATCAAGCCAAGAGAACCCCAAAATGCGACGAAGCAAGAGGAAAGAAAGACATAGCCAGGCACAGAAGGATAGAAATAAGAGTGAGGGGGGAGGGGCTAAAACCAAGCCAATAATATCTTTATGAACATCCTCCGTCATTCTAACGCATAGTCATTCAAGTTATATTACTTGGGGTTTTTAGATAAGGCCAAAAACATTTAATCATTTAATTTCACTGAGAAGTGCCCCTTATTGGCACTTTCCCCAACTAAGGGCGCCTAAACCTTGCGGGAGAAGCAGTGCATTTATCAGGTTGCACTCTGCCAGCCTCTTTCGAGTTCCACTACTTATCTTCTTTCTAGTTTATTGGTTGAGTAAAGGCATATTACGCGTCCTTATTTATTCAACTGATTTGCAGTTTAGCATCTGCCTTTCTAATAAAAACAAGGAGGCTATGTAAACTGTAAAGACGCAAAATTTTGTTATTTGACTTCGCCGCATTTAAGACTAGATCAGGACCAGATTATCTAGCATGGTCATCTCGACTTATAATATTACTATACCAAAGAAAATATATTATATATCACATGTATTTGGGGCTGACTTGAGCGTTAGGATTAAGATTGGGAAGATCTAATCCGCCCTCGTCTATGAAGCGTTGGAAGCGCTCCATCGTAGTCGGCTTACTCTTCTGACATTTCTTCTTACCATCAGCGGCAGCGGGCGGCTCGTGGTTCTCCGAAGACTCGCCTACAACCACATTTCGCTGTTGTTCTGGGCTCTCCATGGGCGAAAATACTCCTGCATCGGTAACGGGAGATCTACAAAGGCACCATTACTACAGATGGTGAGTTTAAACTTGTGCAGAGCAGTCCTGATTCGATATTTCGATAAGCCTTACATGTGGATATCGAGACACTGATATCGATCCCAGCTGCTGTTTGCCGTTGGCCATGTCCAGATTGTTACGTCATGAATAAGCAATATATTCGTTAGGTCAGATCCGATTGGAGGGGAAAAGCTCGTCATTTGCATTCCCCTTCTCGTAGAGCAGAGCCACAATCTGACTTTTGTTGCACGCCTATATACCCATACAACGTAGATCGCTGAGGCTCCAATTGTTTAATATTCGTATTCCATATGAAGGTCCATTTAAGCTTTCGCTACACCACACGCAAAAAGTATCACCGTGCGAGTCGGTCAACTCAGCTCGTTCCATGCCCTTTCGCGTGGCTAATGCTAGGACGATGAGATCGCCCAGCCGCATAAGAAAGGTGCCGTTCAAAAACATACTGTAAGAGTCCCATTGGCATGTCAATTTTACTCTTGAAACACCCCAACCGCCCGCACCACCGTCCTCACTAGCATCGTTCTTACTAGTATCGACTATCGAAGCTTAACTTCTTTGTCGTCACTCAAGTTGCTTCAGCCCCGCATAATAGAAAGGCTACAAATATAGAGAATGCTCGCTTTCGCTCCCTCGCTGGAATTTCACTCAATTTTCACTCGTAAATCTTGACTTGTGTTATTAATTGCTTATTTTTGGAGTGTCTTTCTATTACATACCTCCAGGTTGGAGTTTAGAACTGGACAACCCATACACTTCTCTCTCCCTGACTCAGTCCCAAGCTAATAACTCTAATAACGAACCGACAGCAATGGCTGAGACAGTCCCCATTCCCGAGCCTCCGGGCCTGCCATTGATTGGCAATTTGGGCGAGTTTACCTCCAGCCCGCTGAATGATCTCATGCGATTATCAGACACATATGGAGAGATTTTTAGGGTTCGCTTTGGCTCTCGGCCCATGGTTTATGTTACCTCAAACGAACTTGTGAACGAGATCTGCAATGAGAAGAAGTTTCATAAGTCCTTGCAATCAGCAATAAGAATTATTCGAGAAGGTGTCCACGACGGTCTGTTTACTGCGCATGACGATGAGCCAAACTGGGGCAAGGCGCATAGGGTCCTCACTCCCGCTTTTGGACCGCTTTCTATCCGAGGCATGTTCGATGAGATGCACGATATCTCGACGCAGCTATGTATGAAGTTTGCTCGCCATGGACCCCAAAGCCCCATACATGTTTCCGATAACTTTACCCGACTTGCTCTCGACACACTAGCGCTTTGCGCCATGGACTATCGTTTCAATTCATTCTATCACGAAGAAATGCATCCTTTCGTTCTAGCCATGGGCGACTTCCTCACTGAAGCCGGTCGCCGTCAAAGGCGACCAGCGTTTGCCCCCAACTTCTTATATCGCGCCGCAAATGAGAAATTCTACTCCGACATTGCTATATTGAGAAGGACGGCGGATGAAGTCATTGTCAATCGCAAAAACAATCCCAGTGATCGCAAGGATTTGCTTAATGCTATGCTAAACAATGCCGACCCTACCACGGGCGAGAAATTAAGTGATGAAAATATCACTGATCAGCTTATTACATTTCTTATCGCTGGTCACGAAACTACCTCTGGCCTACTGTCATTTGCCTTTTACCATTTGTTAAAGAATCCATCGGCATACCAAAAAGTTCAGCAGGAAATTGACCAGGTAATTGGTCGGGAGCGTATTGAGGTCCAGCACGTCAGCAAGCTCTCTTACACTGCGTCAGTTCTTCGAGAGACCTTGCGGTTGAGCTCTGGTATTCCAGCTTTCACTGTTGAAGCATACGAAGACACTTTTCTCGCTGGCAAATATCTAGTTCGCAAGGGCGAGCCGGTCGCCGCGCTTTTAGCAAAGGCTCACTTGGATCCCGTTGTATATGGCGAAGATGCCCTGGAATTTAAGCCGGAGCGAATGTCTGAAGAGAACTTTGAACGTCTTAATAAAGAGTTTCCAAACTGCTGGAAGCCTTTTGGCAATGGAAAGCGTGCCTGTATTGGTCGCCCCTTTGCCTGGCAAGAGGCTTTATTATGCATGGCGATGCTCTTCCAGAACTTCAATTTCACCTTGGCTGACTCCAGCTACAAGCTTACAATTCAGCAGACCCTGACGATTAAGCCCAAAGACTTCTACATACGCGCTAGCTTACGGCACGATATGACTCCAACAGAACTTGAGCAAGCTCTTGCCGGCAAGGCTGTAGACTTCAAGCGTCATGCACAAGCGGCCAAGGATGTGAAGACTGCTGCGGATTCTACCAAGGGAAAGCCCCTCGCCGTTTACTATGGCTCTAATAGTGGTACTTGTGAGGCAATGGCTCAGAGAGTAGCCAGCGATGCACCTCGCCACGGATTCCAGGCCAGCACTGTGGCGCCCCTAGATGCCGCGAATCAGAATCTCCCAGAGGATCGCCCCGTTATCATAGTAACAGCTTCCTATGAGGGCCAACCGCCATCAAATGCCGCGTTGTTTGTTTCTTGGATAGAAAGCCTCGCGGGAAATGAAATGAAGAATGTATCGTATGCAGTGTTTGGTTGCGGGCATCATGACTGGATTCAGACCTTCCAGCGAATTCCCAAGCTCGTTGATAGCACCCTCGACAAGCTTGGTGGCAATCGTCTCCTGCCAATAGCTACCACCGACGCAGCTAATCGCGATATGTTCAGTGATTTTGAGACTTGGGAAGACGAATCTCTCTGGCCCACTCTCCAAGAAAAGTACGGAGCTGAGGATAATGCGGATGCTACTGGAGAGGGAATCACCGTTGACATCACCACACCTCGAAAGGCGACCTTAAGGCAGGATGTAGAAGAGGCAGTTGTCCTTTCTAACACGACTCTTACCAGATCTGGCTCCACGAAAAAGCACATTGAAATACAATTGCCTACAGGCATGACGTACCGCGCCGGCGATTACCTAGCTGTTCTACCATTTAACCCCAAGACTACCGTATCCCGTGCTTTTAAACGCTTTCATCTTTCATGGGATGCTATGCTTAAGATCAGCTCCGATCGACCGACCAGTCTGCCAACTGATGTCCCCATCTCAGCTGCAGATGTGCTTCGTGCATACGTCGAGCTTAGCCAGCCCGCTACCAGGAAAAACATTCAAGCCTTGGCAGAAGCAACGCAAGACACAGACACTATTAAGCAGCTCCAAAATCTCGCCGGCGACAACTACCAGGAAATGATTACTGCCAAGCGTGTCTCTATTATTGACCTTCTGGAGGAATTTCCAGCTGTTAGCCTTCCTTTTGGGGCATTCTTGGGCATGCTACCGCCCATGCGTGTTCGCCAGTACTCCATCTCCTCTTCTCCTTTGGTTGACAGCTCCAAGGTGACCCTGACCTATTCTGTCCTGGAGCAGCCTGCTCTGTCCGGCCTGGGTCCTTATTTTGGTGTTGCTAGCAATTATCTCTCTTCGCTTACTGCTGGAGAACGACTTCACGTTGCTGTACGACCGTCACAAGGTTTCCACCTGCCAGGAGATGCGGAAAACACTCCATTAATCTGTATTGCCGCCGGAACCGGCCTGGCACCATTCCGCGGTTTCATTGAAGAGCGCGCTGCCATGGCTATGGCTAATAGGAAGATTGCTCCAGCTCTTCTATTCTTCGGCTGTCGCTCCCCAGAACAGGATGACTTATATTCTGAGGAGTTCGCTAAATGGGAGGGCCTCGGCGCAGTTGATGTACGACATGCCTACTCTCGATCTTGTGGTGACTCTGAAGACTGCAAGTATGTGCAACACCGTATCATTCACGACCATGAAGACATTGTTAGGCTGTGGCAAAGCGGTGCCAAAGTTTATGTATGTGGCAGCAAGGATGTCGGTAAAGCTGTTGAAGAAGTATTCATTGGCATGATTAAGGAAGCCCACAAGAAGAAGTTTGACAAGGACCTTTCTACAGAAGAAGCCAAGGCGTGGTTTGACAAACAGAGGAACGGAAGATATTGGACTGATGTTTTCGATTAAATTAAAAACTGAAGGGAAAAAGGCTGTTTGAGGACGTTGAAGTGCTTGAGATTTCTCTTATATCATAATTAACAAAGTGCAACGGATATCTGTAGAAATGTGAAGCACTGTATTTGTGAGGCAAGAGCTTCAAGGCCAAACCCTCTAGAAATTGAGTGAGGTAAGGCGTCAAAAATAACAGAAATAGAGCTATGAAGGTAAAATGTTGCTAGTAGTATGTAATTTCGCATCTGCCGTGTGGCAAGAACACAGCCGGATCATGAAAATATCTGATGTTTTGGTGCCTTTCAAGGCCAACCTGTTTCGCATTAACTCTTGAATGGTGGAAAACATCATCGACTCAATAAATGAGCTAATATTCAAATAGAACGCATGTTTTGGATATATTTGGACTATATCTGCCAATACTGAGATGTATTTCCGCAGCTGTTCATACTCTCTTATAATGTATTGAATAGGTTGAAGCCCGGCCAGCATTTCCTGAATTTCATTAATTCAATTACGTACTCCGAAGATATGGCTCAAAGCATTTATTACGAGTGACGGTTTAAAACTGAGCCTAGTCTTTGTGTGGCTACTAGATATGCAGAGCCCCATGGACAGCAAGTTAATTAGAATCCTTCTATATATTTTTAAAAGCGAGCCCTTTCCGCAACATTCCGCAATGTGCAGCCGCGCCAGCCTGATTGGGCAAAGGTGTGGCGGCTACGATATCATCGTGAAGAATGGACGCTAATTTATGATGCATTAACCAAAATTATGCAGGCAAAAATATATGTTAGATTCCTTTCAGGCGGTGTAGACGATGTGGCATCCCCTAATTATATTCGATGATGAGCTCACATGTTTGAAGACAGCCGAGACAATGGACCAGATACTGAGACTTCATAATGTACTACACAGATGGTTAGCTAGTATCGAGAATTCAGTCACTAGTTTGATCACTAGCCTAATTAATCACGGAGTTGGAGAGACTGTCGCTGGCAATATTGAAGAATAGGAGCCGATTTCTATCCTCGGAGCAATGGCCACATATAGGGGCACCACGCCCGTATTCCTCACTAGCCCTCCATTAGAAGCAAAAGCTTGTGCCTCGAAAAGTCTTTTACTTGTTTTGCCATCTCAAAAGAAAGAAGGGTCTACGCGAGCGCCTGAATTTGAGCTGACCCATCTGATAGGGGCACTCTTTACTAGAACCTCGGCTTTGGATCTTCATACTGGCTATGGGTAAAGCCTCGGCCGTAGGTTATCGCGTATTGTCGGCATCCATGGTATTAAAGAGGAAGTATTACCGAAGGAGCGAGGCTGATTTTAGGCGCCCTTTTTGTTACGTCGTTTTCGCATCTATCGGCGTTGCTTCCCGCCGATACCTGTTGGCGGTATCCAGCTCAGTGGCGCCACAAGTTCTCCTAACATGACAGCTTACCATTACAATGAAATTGCACATGATATCATCATGAAGTTTGTGATTCTTGCTCTAATGACTGATTTGGAAGTAGGAGATGGCGGACAATTTGAATAGAAATCGCAACTCGTAGGAAGGCATCAGTCCTTAGCTATCTCCATAACCAGGATTCTACTGGTTCTCAGTGTTCAACATGAACATAGAGGGCTTAAGAGGACACTGATACATAATATATAGCAAAGTATTAAGTAATATACTAAAAGCAGATCAACAGCTAGTTTCAATCAAGTCTACGAAGAACACATCTACTTTATCTTTGACCATAACTAAAATGCTACAAAGCATGGCCTACTTGCCAAGAGTTTAGGTCCTGAGACTTGGAAATGGAGGTTTTAAATACGACGGTGCGAGAGCTGGCTAATTTGCGTCGCGCCCTATGAGATGTAAAGCACGGCCCCTCTACCATAGATTGCGTATGCGGATTATTAATTAACTCTGAAGTATGTATCTGGTATTGATGGCAATGACTTTGGAACTGCTGGATTCAGTTAAAAACATATTCTCTCCCGGAAAGACGACAATGAGCTGATAGAGCTGAAAAATGAGAAAGAATATTTCGGAGTCGGATATCTTGTATTTCAGCCGTATGAATAGCGCTGTTGGTATCGGAGATAGTATGTAATATCTCCGGCGTCGGGCGAAGTATTCTTATCCGTACGGGGTAAGAAAATAGCGAGATGGAAAAGTTAAATATCAGCGATGTTCTCCGTACTATATACCCAATGATAATTCTAGTGCGCGGTTGATGGGACTTTTGTTTCTAGAATCCAGGAGGGACAAGAAAGACACCAGACCGGTGCGCGAATGTCGTAAATGGCTGGGCATTTCTCTGCCGTGTTGTGGCATTTTACTTTGGAGGCGAGTAGGTAATTGGAGTTTCGGAACGGCATCTCGGCAGAGCATTTCTTGCGTCTAATATTTGAAGATATCATATGATTCGAGCTGGATATAATCCGGAGGATACGAAATATAGCGTGTGGGTCATGTTGTTTGCTGCATGGCTTCATCAAGTTGGCCGACGCCAAGTCAAGCTGAAAGACCCTCCTCGGATAATTGGAGTGTCTCTTTCGCCATTACGTTTGAAAATGAGATAAGACAACTACAATAATGTCATTATTGTATTCCGCACAACGCTAGATGAGTGCAAGCAACGTTGCACATCGTAGTCTTGTTGAGCAGATGTTTTGACAAGAGTAAAAGAAAACTTCAGCCACCTCGATTTTGCAGGCTAATAAAGCTTCTACAGGGGCCAAGCCTTACATTTACAGTAGACTTATATTATAAGCTTGTATATTGAGAAGCTCCTATGTGGTGCATCGGAGAAACAACAATCTGCCGTATCGGATCTTTAGCAGCCCGCTCTTTATCAATCAGCCTAACATCTAGGACAGTTTTTCTCAGCTTCTTTATCATACTATGCTTCTATTATTAAGCTGTCAAAAGCTGAAAGTACCACAGCCCACAGAACAAGCGTATTATAGCGTACTTGGCGGCTTTTGCTGCCATAATGAGCATAGTGTCGCATGGGATTTCCCCAATCATCTCGCCGGTAGCCAGCCATCGGCCTTCGGCTTGGCATCCGGTCCGTATAGATGGCTCCACTTCATGTCAACGCCCTTTGGCCATCGCCAGCTAAAAGCGATGCGCTCGGCTTATGATTCTATCTTGAACAAGCAAAAACGGATTCTATTGCTTATACTGGAACCCAACACTGTGAGGTGAACACCATGAAGGTTCGGAAGTTAACCGTGTGCCATACATGCAGAGCGAGGAAACTAGGGGTAAGTTTGCTTAATTTTCCTGGGTCTCACATTGATTTTCGATGATCTATCATCTTACATCTTGCATCTCGGCATTATTTGCTAATTCTAGCATTTTCAGTGTGATGGAAAACGCCCATCATGCTCTCAGTGCACTGGAACAAAGATCAAATGTGGAGGATACCAGTATGATCTCGTCTTTGTACCATCCTCGTTATCTATAGGGCCGATAAAATCCAAGGTGCAGAAAGATGGGAAAGCCGGAAAGAAGAGAGACGAGTGTATAAAGCGTCAAAACCTAGTCTCTACGGACAGGCACGACGAATTAACTCAAGCAGCAAGGCCAGTAGTGAGACATGAGGCGGCTGTAGTGTGGCCGTCCCTGGCCTGGCCTTTCCAGGATATCATCTCCCTAGTTGTGCAGAACTTTTCACCAGCCATGCTTCCTAGCACCTCAGCTTTTTTGAGTTGGGATGTGGATATGTTTCCTCGCGTTTGCGGAGCATGGATTGAGCTTCTGCCTCTACTGTCAATGACTCGACAGTATGAAACGACTTTGTCTTCATCCGTCAAGGCCCTGGGCGTATCCATCCTTTCTAGAGGCCGCAACGGAATAGCGCCGATTTCAGATGCTCTAGCCGCCCACTGCTCCGCATTGAATTCGCTTCACGACAGCCTGCATAACATAGATACGTCCAACTCTGACGTCTTGGCGGTAGCCATTATGTGCCTAATGATCTCTGAGGTAAGTGCCGAGCTTCTTTTGGCCCCGGCACACAGTGCTATTTGATGCCAAGACGCTGATTTAGACTCGACTTATGTAGATGATATTGCCAACATCCATCTCTAGTGGCACCGCCCATGCGTCTGGCTTAAGCGATCTGATCCAGCTGCATGGCCCAGAGGCGTACTCATCCGGGCCGTCCCATAGGATCTTCATTGGCCTTCGTCCCGCTATTGTAAGATTTCCAACTCTCAATTTATTTTACTAATTATTAACCTTGAAAAATAGATCATCCATGCAATTCGCAAAAAACAGCCTACATTTCTTGCTACTCCCGAGTGGAGGACGAAGCCATTCCAGTATGTCAAGGCAAACTCGTTTCACGCTCTTATGACGGAGGCGACCGCAATTCCTTCCATTTTAGTCGATATCGACGAACTAGAATACGACTCACACGGCTCAAATTCACCCTTCCTCGTCTTTCAGGCTCTCAAAGACCTTCTAAACGCCTTGATTAATTGGAACATAGCTTTCCAGAGTCTTGACAATAAACCGTCATTCCGCATTCTCAACAAAGGTACAGAAAGACCGTGCTTATGGTTTCCCGACATCACTTCAGCCAATTCAATGACGCACTACTGGGCTTTCTGGATAATGTGCGTTGTATATATTAGGAAGCTGCGAGATAGCTATCCTGAACTTCGAGACGACGACTTTTTGATTAATGGAGAGAGCCCAGAGAGTCCCATCGTTACAGAAATGGCGATTCAGATGTCAACTTGGATATTCCAAAGCATCGAGTACTTGGTGCAAGAAGAGATGAAGCTATTCGGAGCAATATCTGCAACTCTACCAACTAGAATAGCCTACCAATTCCTCCGATTCAACCATTTTTACGACTACGAGCTGATATCATGGTGCGAGGGATTGATTGACGGCATCAGAAATAGGGGTTACGACTATATTGCTCAGTATATAGTGGACGATGACGGTGTATGAGATTTGGGGTGAGAGATCAAATCAATTTTTATTTCCGCTAAACCATTCGTCTCTGCAATCAATGACATCCTAAAATAGGCCAGATATGATCTTTTCCAAAAATCACCCGGCATTCATCATGCTATTCCTCTTCAGAAGATGACTCTGCGTTCACCACGAGGAAGCCAGAAGACTTTCTCGCCAACACCTGCCTCATCAAAGGCCTTCGAAGCCGGATCCTTACCCTCAGTGAAGTGGCCCCATCCCTCAAAGTGTAGGGGCACGGTTTTCTCAACGCCAGCATCTTTGATAAGCTGTGCAGCCTGTTTACCATCCATTGTAATCTCAAGAGGCTCAGGTTGTCCTACTTGAATAGACGCCTTGCCAAGATTGAGCAGAGCGAGGCTGATATGGTAGCCCTTGAGGCTGTTGGCAACATCTTGGTTGTAGATGGTGTCGCCAGAGAAATAGATGGCGTTGGGAAGACCATTGGTTGTACCGAAGTCGGAAGAAGTGACAATGAAGCCGATGCACTCGCCCTGCGGAGCGTGTTCTGCTGGCGTCGCAATGATCTCAAAAGTCTTACCGCCAGCGACGAGGGTGGCCTTGTCACCGGGATTAAGACCCGTGCAGATGGCCTTGTCTCCAATCTGAACAGCGCCATCTTTGGTTGTGAAAACTTTTTTGCCTTCGAGGACCTTGCGACCGATCTCGTCGAGGTTATCGGGATGATCCTCGTGACTGAGGAGAACGGCGTCAATATGAGGAAGGTCTTCGGGTTTGACTGCGGGATCTTGAGTGTTCTTGAGCACGACCACGGGGCGCACCCATTCTGTGCCAGAAGGAGAGAAGAAAGGATCGGTCAAGAAGCTGACATTGTCGATTTGAAGCAGCGCAGTGGCAGTACCAATATAGGTAACGCTGACGGAGCCCTTGAAGGTAGACATTGTTTTTAGGTTTGATGCGAGATTTTTCGACTGGTCATTGCCTAATTGTCGGATATGTAGGAGACCTTTGTGCTTGCTGCTTGAAAATTCTGGATTCTGGATTTTGAGGAGAAGATGGAGGGTATTTATCGTCGCTACTCAACGGTAGTATTATCAACGCATTTAACTCGGGAGACTTACCCAAGTGGTACAAGACTTCTCAACGATCATCATTCTGACAAACCTTCAATCGCAAATACCAATTGCGTTAATAATCGAAGAATTGCAAAAGTCTGCTCGGCTTACCTCGCTTAACTCGCCATGACGGATTTTCTTTGGTTTTCGCCCGGCGTTGTCGAGTAATTGAAGCATCATGGCTGACTTATACCCAGCTTTCAAAAGTCTTGGCGGATAATGCTACCATAAACGGTTAGCGCCTTTTCATTGTCCACGAATGGTCCATCAGAGAGAAACGTACTGTGCAGCTGGATGGGTAATTTGTGACGATTAGATTGAAAAAGATTTCGATAGTTTTCTTGATGCTTTATTAATGCATTATTAATTGAATGTCAGCCGCTTTTGCATGGTAAAGAACGGAGGGGAGCCCTGGCTTATATGATTTTTTGGTGGCGAGACATAGGGCGAGGTTCAGAAAACATATATGGATATCGGCAGTTGGAATTGGTTGTAGCCGAATATAAGTGTATGAGCTGACGGAAATAGGAGGCTAGACTGATATTTCGTTGAAAACTTCTTCAATTGGAAAGCCTTGTTTGTTTTCCATTTCCTCGATCGTAAAGCAGCCAAGGCAGGCAGCATAATATCAATAGGGAGTGGGTATATATTGAGTATCTCGATTTAGTTGCATTCATGTACATATAATCGCTTTATGCATCCTTTAAAGATATATACTCTACTTAAAAAGTCTCACGCTGCTCCAGACTGCATTTGAATCTATGTGCATAGCACAACTCCGACCATAATAGAAGTTTGAGGAGCTTCAGGTTCTCCCTCTTCCGCTATATCCATCTTCCATTCATGCATTAGGACAAGCCCGGGTTCAATAACAGAATACCCTTCCATGATTTGTTCAACTACGCTCATATGAGAAAAGCTAAGGAGACTGCCTGGAGCAAGAATGTCTTGCAAATCCTTAAGAATGGCTTGGTCGGTATCCACAGAGAAGAAATGCAGCAATCCCATCATGAGTACACCGACCGGCTTCGAAAAGTCAATTAGCTTTCGAGTTTCTTCGTGGTTCAAGATTGGCTCCAGCTCGAGAACTGATCCTTGGATGAATGCAGTTGTAGGATCTCCGCTGAGCATCTGTCGACGAAAAGTAACAGCAGCTTCGTCAATATCAACATAGACAACACGAGCATTAGGGTTTACCCTTTGGGCCACCTGATGCGTGTTATCTGCACTAGGCAGTCCTGAGCCCATGTCGATGAACTGATCAATGCCTTGGAAGCACATATACCGTACTGTACGGCGCAAAAAATGACGAGCTTCCACAATAACGTCGATGGTCTTTGGGTATGCATCTATGACAGCTGCAACAGCAGCCCTATCCGCAGGATAATTGTGTTTTCCACACCTAGATAGAGATCGTACTTGATGCCGGTCAGACACAAAAGGACGAATATCTGCATTCCTAGTATTGTAATACATACCATCCGGGCAACTGAGGGCCGCGACACATCAACGGCGCTTGGGGGTTCAGGATCCATGATACCTTGTGGCGTATTATAGTAATCAAGAAAAGCCTTCAGGGTTGCTGAAAGTTGCTGAAAGTTGAAAATTTAGAGGAGCACTGCTAAGCAACGGAAAGACCAAATATCTGGGAGATTATAAGACAACGCGAATTGGTGACATTTAAGTGAGAGCACTCAATAGTTATATAAAGACACTTGCCAAGAGAATAGTAGCAAATTTAGCGGTTCGAATTGAAGCGAGACGTCAAGGGTTGAATGCAGGAGCGCAGGATTACCCTACTCTTCCTGTAATGGGTCAGTGTCAGATCATGAGGATCACCACGCAAACCATCGTGGTCTTGCGTAGTCCACCATCACCACATAGGAATCCAGCTGTATCAGTACGAGAGATGGCGCCTTTCAATCTGCCGCATATTCTGCCCTATCCGAGTTACGGTAGGTCACTGGATCATGGCCTTGCCGGGAAGTCTGTTTTCTGCTCAAGTCACAGGCTGCTTTATGCATTAGCGCGAATGACACTTAGCCGGCGATGGTTGATGCAGTTTCACATAATGAGATAGGCTTTGCGTATCGCCTGAAAACGCTGACATTTGAATGACCAATTGTCCAGGCTAACAACCTTCACAAGTTGCTCATCTGAACGAGGCTACAACACACATTGGGTGTTTAGGGGGTCAAATGCCTTCATTAGGGGTTGGTTCACATACACCCATTTCGGAGCCTTTCTGCGTTTCTATACATACGTTCGGGATGCGCTGCATCCCTTGCCACTGTCCAATTCACAATAGCTCCGTAGTCGCGGCATGTATAGATGGATGGCCAGGTGGGTGACCTCAACTGACCGCCCTCAAGATATTCGATAGGTTCGACTGCCAATCGCCGGCACACTTGATCCTAAGGTGCAGCTTATCTACATGTAAGCAGTGCTCTAAGGAGCAGGTCTTAGAAATGGCTTGCATAGGCTTGCGATCTCGAGTGAAATAACTCACCAAGGTGAACAGGGAGCTTTGGATCAGCCGTTAGCTCGGGGTAATAATCGGGTTTTGTATATTGTCGCAGCACGTTCTTGCGTCAACCTAATTGTGCGCATGAATAACCCTAATGCTTTGAGTACCAACGTAGAGACTATTCCCCCTCTCACACCTTTGATGGCACTGATAGTTGAGTTTGTGCGTCTGTGTTTTTGTTAATACAAATGGAAAAAATAATGCCAATTTCAATGCAAGCTAGGAATGCAACCGCTGTGAAGAGGCCTGTCAAGGCCACTGTCAGAAGTCCTGGCAAATTTAAGTGATAGACTACGAATAACCCAAACATAACTATACCATCCCCAGATGCTTGCAAAAGTCCTCGGTGGAGGGCTCGCGTCCTAAGAATTCCTTCAATGCATCCCTTCCGGGCACGCTGCCGCCTTTCTCCAATACCATGCGACGGTACCTTTTAAACGCCTCGGCGTTCATTGCATCGCCTCCAAGAGTGTCGAAAACATCGTCTGCGATCGACTTCGCGCTGGTAGCGGTTAGTAATTTCCAAAGCCAAATTTTTCTATATCTGAGATGACACTCACTACAAGTAACCATAATAACCAGCGTCATACTCATTGATAAAGTGCTTAAAACTGGTGTAGTAACATCCCCATCCCGGTTCGTCCTGATTGGGTTGTGGTATCTCCGCCGAGCATATCTCGGCCCGCAGCGAATTGAACAGAGCTGGGATGTCCGTGGCTTCCGCAACCTGATGGCTATCGGCTTGATTAACTTCCAAGTCGAACCTGGCGAGGAATATCTGATCGAGATGATGCAAAGCCTCCAGGGCCTTGCTCCGTTGCAGCAGCACACGGATTGACGCTTCTGGAATCTTCTTTGGGGGATTCGCAGCAGCGGGTTCCTGGTTGGGATGGGAAGAATGACCATTTCTCAGCGTGGAAACATGCTGGCTGATCTCGTGGATGACGAGCGGCACATGGCACAGATTTTCCAAGAGCTGACTTGGAAATTCGCCAAAGTCTACAGGGGTCCCATCAGGCCCATGGAACTGAGCAAACTTAGTTACGGACACCAGGTCGTGTATAGCATGCCCAAGCTCATGGAACAGCAGCACCACCTGGAAGTATCTAAGTGTACAAGGGCTTCCATCGGCAGGACGAGAGTAGTCGGATAATATGGCGGAATGAGGGTGTTGGCGATGGCCAGCTTCGTTGGTGAAGCCCTAGAAGCCTTGTTAGCATACGTATGCACCGATAGAGAGACCTTGGTGAGCAACCTACAGGAACAATGTTGTGAAAGGACGGGCCACCCGACTTCCCTGGGCGACTAAACAGATCCAGATAGAGATGCCCAAGGAACTTGCCTTGCTCCCCATTGTCCCACACGACAAAGTGCTGCACATCCTCGTGCCAAATATGGATTTGCGGAGCCACGTCAATGTCTCGAGCATCCCAGTTTTGCTCTTTGGAAACACGCTCAAATCTCAGACCAAACAGATGGCCCAGAAGCTCAGTTCCGTTATTCAGGACCGATGCCAAGGGAAAATAGTCAGATATGGTCATACCATCCAGTGAAAAGTTCTCGGCAACCACCTTTTGGTGATAGTGTGACACATCCCATAGCCACAGCTTCCCATCGAAAGGTTTGCCACGGGATTCAACGTCTGCCTGTTTCCGGTCTCTCAGTCTGCTGACTTCTCCTTCACCAGCTTCACGTAGCCCTATTGCTATTTCAGAAAGGAAATTCGACACGGTCTCAGGTGTTTCCGCCAGTCGTTCGGATATCCGTAGCGCTGCGTGGCTACGGTATCCCAAAAGGCGAGCTCTCAGTGCACGCTGCTCGATGATTTCGTCGAAGATGGGCCGATTTGCCTGATGCAAAGTCTCATAGGCATACAAAATAGCCCTCCGTGCTTCCGAGCTCTCGGGTGCCGTGCGGTAGAGGCCATTTTGGAGGTCGCTGGCGGACAAGAGAACCTTACCGCTATCCGCCTCACGGGGTAGACCATCAAGCAGCCTTTGCGGGACCCCCTGAAGTTCGTCCGGGTCAAGCGACAAGCTGGCGTCTGCTGTCCGGATATTTTCGCGGAATGCGAACTCAAGCTTTTCAAGAGATTGGTTGATTTCTTGAACTTTGCTCTTGTCCTCTGCCGATCGTGAAAGGGCCCCATTTCTTAAGAAGGTCTGATAGAATACTTCCAACAGGTGCTTGGACTCGACAGAAATGTCTTCCTTCTTTTGACGCACAGCTTCGCATCTTCTACTCACGTCCTCGCGCATGAACAAGGTTGTCTCAAAGTCATGAAAGAGACGCCGGACCTTGGCAGCCGCTTCTCTCAAAACAGGGTCGGATGAGGTAAATTCATGGATGACCGAAGAATTGCGGTGCGATATCCGCACATTCTCATCCCAAGCTATCGGAAGGATAAAGTTTGCAAAGCTGACGTTCTCCAGAGTCGAAGAAGCGACAAGCCTGTCTATGAGCTTTGCTGAATTGTCAAGGACTAACTCGGCACCTTGAACCAAGGATGACGCCGTGCATTGCGATGCAGGCAGTTCGTGGGCTTGGGGAGATGACATCTTGGTTCCCTTAATCATCAGACGCCTAAAACGAGCACGGGGAAAACACAAACCGTCGCGAAGCTGTCGAAAGATGAAAATTGCTCACCCTACATGCTTCATTTCCCCGCAAAAGGTTAGATAGGCCCCTTGGAAAAAAAACAAAAAACGTTTGAACAGTCACGTCCAACACCCAACAAAGTCCCTCACGTCGGCTCGTTGCCTCTTTAGGGTGTTATCCCGCCCCCACGAAACGTTATAGATATTCCCCAAAAAGATATAATATTAGAACAGCGATATTAGGCAGTATATGTAGTGCGGAGAACTAGCCTATGGCCTTTTTATTCAATTCATGTAGTATCTTGATATCACGGCCATTTGTCGTCGCGATCCATCGCTATCATCTATCAGATTGAACTTTTGCTCTCAAATGCATGCCAACCACCAGCTTATTCTATTCTTTTGCACTATTTTTGCTGCCATCGTCATTATATATAGCATTACTTTGAGTAGTTTCATCGTTTTTTTTTTCTTTCTGTATCTTTTTCATTGTTCGTTTAGTTGTCCAATCCAGGGCAGTTCTCGGATGTGATGCTGGTCACAGAGGTGTATGGCGCAGGGGAAGTCCAGATCAGGTTGAATGAATCATCCGGGTATGTAGGAGCATTGTCTATGCCCATTGCGTCCGCGATGTTGGTAAGTTCGCTGTGCTCCCAGCTAAACGTGGAGTTAGTTAAATCCATCATCAAGTAGCGAAAATATTGATCATAAACACTCACCAGATGAGGATATTGCCTGAGCCGGTATAGCTATTGACAAGGTCGGCGACACAGTCAGATTTGGTCTTGCCGCAGCTTGTGTCAACAGTCAAGCCAAGGTCTTGAGCCAAAGGAGTGACCGTATCGAGAGGACGAAGTCGGCTGTCATCTGAATTCGACTCAGTTAGTTGATGTCCTATCAGCAAGATGCTTAACGGGATGGCTCACCCTTGGGCTTCTCTGCGATGATATAGCCGATGTTGTATTGGGAGCTAGCACCAAAGACGGTTCTTAGGCACTGGGCACGCTCCTGTCCCTGGGCACTCAGGTTGGGATCACTATCATCACTGGGCTTCTCGCCATGTCGGATGAAGTAAACCGTCTGAGCGGAAGCCAGCGCGGCTCCAGCAAGGAGAAGAAATGTGGCCTTCATCTTGAAATGCTTTACGAGTCCTGCAAAGCTACTGCTGAAGAGGAAGTGATCTGTGCAACTCTGGGGATAGAGATGGCATTTATATCCCCAGCTCTCGCCATATATGTTACAGCGAGCGCAACACCATATTTGTATGGGGCTCCTCGATGCTTCCCCCAGTCCAGCTTGCATACACGTAGCTTTCGTTCCTTCTTGATCTAGATGTTTCAGCCGGCAACTGGAGCAGGCCAGGACGCTATCTCCTAATCGCGACCGATGCTCCGTAGGGCCAGCAAGGAAACAGGGAAGGGATCGACATTTATGTCCCTAAATTGTGAGTGCAAAAATCTCCTTATGCAGGCGCCAAGAGTGGCTTCCGAAACGTTGTTTGTAGATCGCTTCGTTTCATGATCTAGTGCCTGCACTCGTTACGGCAGGTAGAGTCCTGAGCGCATAAAAGCGAGTAATGAGTTCTCCGATTAAGCTCAAACATGGAGTCTCTCGTCTACAAATCTCAGATGCTCTCACAACGTTTGCGCCAGCATCGCCAAGACGGCAAATGCGACTCTGATCCCACGGCATGTCCATCAACTGTGGAGACCCCGGGCTGAGGCCCATCGGCTTGTCCCATCTGGCATTGCGGGAGCAATTAATTCCCGCCGTGTCGCCTAACACGGGGATGCTACGCTACATCTCATTGGAAGAAACATCACGTCGTGACAGCGGAGGAAGCATCTCGGTAGACGATTTAGGAAAGGAAGATGAACTAGATATTAGTATTTCTCATCTTTTTCAATCTCTGTCTAGTCCACCAATGATCGATATGCTTATTTTCTGCGTTTTTTTCTTTCATCTTGCAAATTCTTGTTGAAAAGAAGAAGCAGTGAGTGGTGGTTACGAGATGTGGGACATGGAGCTGACAATGGAACAATCGGCATCCTGGATAAAACGGCATCACTTCCAGCAAGCGCATGAACCCGGTACGATGAGGCGGTGCAAAAATAAATCGAGCAGCTGCCCAATTGAGTCTGATATGCAGGTTTTTTTTTGGCAAGCAGTAGAATTTTTGGCACGCGAGCAGTGTCCCCGAATTATCCAAATTCGCTCATATGCCCGAGCTGAGATTATGTTCATCAGCAGTTGTGTGTAAAACAAAACAAGACTGCTCAATGTCCAACATTACAAGCTTGCCATCTTGGCAATGTTGCATATGCATGGCAATACCTGCTGAGTTTTAGAAGGAGAAGCGAAACTCTTTGAGATGGATTCTTTGAATTTGGCTTAATTTTTAGACTCAATGTATATGCGTTTCACGCGTTTTGCGGTTGTTGGTGGAAGCTTTTCGTTCTTCTAATCGTATCGCTTGTTAAATTCGGCTCTTGCACTTTCGGCAATTGCATCGTCAACCAGGACTCTTATAGCCAGCATCGCCATGCCCTTCCCGCTCTTCATTGCCACCTCATGCGAATCGTCCGTCCCTGCAGCAGCGGCGAACTCGCGGCTATGCAGAGAGACATTCGGCGCTGTCTGGATACCGAATCCACTGTGGATGCCGGGCACCACGTGAGTGACATTGCCCATGTCGGTTGAGGCGTTGAAGCTCTCAAGGAGCTTCATATCAACCTTTTCGCCAAGTACAGCCATGTCCTCGATATACGTCTTACATAGTACAGGATTAGACATGACACTCTCATACGTATCCGTCCTATTTTTAAGTAAGTAAGGTATTCATCAGCACATCTGCCACAAGGTGGAAAATGACGAGAGAGATGCTACTTACGGAATATAATTGACCTTGCAAGCAGTTGCTGCTGCAGCTGCCTCCATACAAGCCTTTACTCGCTCCATCAAAAGCTCCCCACGCTTAGTCGTAGGAGCTCGCACATACCAGTTCATGCGCGTGTAATCGGTGATGACATTTGGTACAGTCCCGCCAACTTCAATTACGCCATGAATTCTCTCATCAGGGCGGATCTGTTGGCGCAGAAGCGACACGTTGTTATACGCAGCAACAGCAGCATCAAGAGCGTTGACGCCATTCCAAGGTTCGCCGGCCGCATGTGCTGTTACACCGCGGAACTCGACACGGAACTTGAAGCTGGCAATGAGATCTAACCCTGCGATGCCAGAGACTTGGCCGCCTCCTGAGCCAATCAGGCGATGGATAGACATGGGGTGGGCCATGATAGACGCAGCAATGTCTTCTGGGGGGTTGAAGGCACCAGCGGTAATCAGTTTTGCCTTGCCGCCACCACCTTCTTCTGCGGGTGTTCCCAGAATTCTCAGCCTGCCTGGGACACCCAGTTTGGATAGAGCATGAGCGGCTCCAAGGAACGCAGCTATAGACGATGTGGCAATGAGATTGTGGCCACAGCCATGTCCGATGTCTGGCAACGCATCGTACTCGCAACATACAACAACTTGACGCCCACCAGAGCCAATGGTAGCCTCGAAGCTGGTATCAAGGCCCCAAGTCTTTCGCTTTACATCGAATCCCTGCTTCTCCAAGAAGGAGGTAATTGTGTCGTGTGCTTGAAACTCTTTGTAGGCAAGTTCGGGATTATCGTGGATTGCTCTATTGACCTCGCGGAGTTGCGAGCTCACCTCGTCAAGATGAGAGTTGACAAGCTGCCGTGCTTGCTCAATATCGACTTTGCTACCCATGTTTATGATATACAATGGTATAAAAACGTTGAAGTAATAGATAGCTTCCGGATAGTGGGCAGAGATATTGACCAAAGTTAATGTGAGCACTCTTGAACAAATATATATCTCGCCAAGGTGCCCATGACGGCGACGTTTTCATCGTATCTGATACGTAAAAGTGGGAGCTCTCCATTGGCTAGTACGCTCTCGTCGAATTGATTGGGCCATTACCAACTTAATGCCCATCTTTAGCGACCATCGGCTGCTGAATCGGCAGCTTGATTCACGTCATGCGGGGTAGCAGCCCCCGAATCTCAGCAACTGTCAGCCCGATCATCTAAACTGACAAGGCGGACTATGAGCGGCTGAGGCTTGCCGACGGTCGGCAACTCAGCCGCAGCGACGGCGCACGAGGACAGCATCCCGCAAGCCTCCCTTTTCTCAGGCACCATCTCGAGGCTTCTTAAGCCGGGGCTATCTCTTAGGCCCACAAAAGAGATTGATAAAGTCTTGGAGAATCAACTTCTCCTCTTTTTATGAAGGGGGCAGACATTTTGTTTTTTTGAGTCAAGCATCAGTCAGGATATTGATCGGACAAAACTGGACCCTTGAGTTGTTCGACATGGATCGTGCCAACTCCGCCACTGGCATTCGTCCAAAAGGCCGCCGCTCAAAAAACGGATGCTATACTTGTCGCATCAAGAAAGTCAAATGTGACGAAGTACGGCCACGGTGTGAGAGATGCGTTCGTCTAAGACGGCTCTGTGATTACGAGCCCAAGATGAAGCACAATGACGTGTTGGCCATGTCTCGAGGATACAGGCTGGCACTTGAGAACTCCAAGACATTGCCGACTTGGGCACAACGCGCAGCGCTAACTAGAGCTCTTGCTCTTCCAACACGACTTCCAGAGTTTCCCAGTAGCGCGTGCTCGCTGGATCTCACTTCGGCTGATCATGAGGCGATACGCTATTTCCGTACAACGTTTGCTAGGATTCAACACACCAAGAATCCTGATTACTCGCTCTTCTCCATAATATTCGCAATTGCTGAAGATGAGCCGATGGTTATGCATGCTTTATTGGCTCTCGGAGGCAATGAAATTGAATTTCGGCGAAACAGTAACTCAGACGGAGCAATTAGCCACAGTACCACGGAAGAACGAGATCGTAGTAACAAATGGACTCCCGTCCAACATTATTCAGCTGCTTTGGGCCTTTTAGCCGATGTAATAGGGGCTGCAGACGACGGTCGGCAGTTAGAACTGGACCCCATCTTTGCTGTGTTATACCTGATGCTTGTTTACGAGCAGAAGTATGGTGATGGGTCTTGCTCAGGGTTATCAAATCACCTTGCTGGAGCTGCTTTAATTGTGAAATACCGATGCCAGAACCTCTCAGATCAAATATCCAAGCGTGGATGGCAGGGAACTCCGGTATTGACTCGAACAAAGCGGCTGCGAAGTCACCCAGATGAACCGGGTTTATCCCTTTTTGTGATCCGGCTGCTCGTTTGGATTGCTCTCTGCGATTCGACAGCCGCAACTTTTGGGATTGGTGGCCAGTTCAACAGTGAGATAAAGGATATTATGGGGCCCGATGACACTTCATCTATTCCTGGATTCGATGCTCTACATAGATACTCGAATTCTTTATACCGCTCAATGTGGGGTGATTCATACCCGCAGGTAGAACTGCTGGATGATGTGGAGAATCGAGACATCTTTGCGTTTCTCTGCGCGTGCATGCAGCTTCGTGCCATGGTAGCTGGTCTAGCTGGGCTTGACGTGAATGAGCTTAGGCAGCGCATACCAGTAATTGAAGCCGCCTTTGAACAGATTGACAAGCGTTATGGGGAGCTACTTGAGGTAGCATCAAACATTTCTCTGTCTACAGACAACTCGCATCGTCTTGTTGCCAATATTCGCGCCTTCATTCCCCTATATCATGCTTCCAAGCTTGAGCTCATGCGTTTAATTCGAGGAAAAGGCATAGCCATCAGAACAGAAATAGCTCCAAAAGCACATATTAGCGCCATTATTGATTTGGCCATTCAAGCTGATAAGCATCAAGATATTGAAGCTACCATTCGAGTTGCTTGGCCGCTCTTTGTGGTTGCTCTTGAGACGAATGACGAAGTTCATCGGCGTTGGATCCTCGGTCGATTTCAGATGATGAGCCGCTATAGTAAGAATTTAGATCGCGCACACCAATTTCTAAAGGAGATTTTGCCAGTGGGGAGCGTTTCTGGTCAAAAAATAGGTGTTGGTGAGAATACTCGTCTCGTTAATGGTGAAGTATTCGTTATATAGGTGTGTGGGTTTGTTATCTTTGGCTGTTGTATCTTACGGGAAACAAGCAAGTCTGAGGATGAGATTTAGGCGTGATCTAAGAGAATGAAGTATACTTGGACGAGCATACGGTATTTTTTTAACGAGTTTTATCCTGATTGGAAGGAAACACATAGACATGAAGCATGGAATGATTACAGTTTAGCCATGATTGCTCTTAGCGGATAGTTTCATATTTTATTCCAACTGCAATAATTTAAGTTTCAATGGTTCCATAGGAGACTTAGCATCAAGGGGTTGTTATTTAATAGTCCTATGCTGCTTCTTTAGCGTGTTCTTAGCTTTCTCTTGCTTTTGATTGGAATGTTGACTTAGAATTTCCGGGTGTAGGAAGATCCAAATATCACATTAGCTCCGACTAGCTCACGTTTAGTACGCGAGCTACCACGCGAGAGACGAGATACCCAGCATTTTCTATCCTTGTTAAAAATGATTTGCCATAATTAATTTTCAATGTTGTCAAAGAGCGACATGAGACAGCATTAAACAAGTGACTAGCTCATTATGAATTGCAACGAGCTCCAAGAAAGCGCCACTGGGGAGCGATATATGATTAAGCGGCCCAAGGCGCTGCAGTGGTTTCATAATGGGCGACTCGTGAAGGAGAGCGATGAGGAGAGACAAGCAGGTCGTTTTGAGCTCTTCCTCGATCTGTTATGTAAGTTATGGCCATTTCTGAACTAAAGAGAAAGGGCTTGCTAATGGAGACATCATTCATTGCCATGCAGATGTCGCCATTGTAGCGAACTTCAGCGATGACCTCGCAGAGAATCCAGATGGCCAGCATCTCGCCAAATACATTCTCATTTTTGCGCCCGCATGGCATATCTGGGTCGATCTTCGCGAAATCATGAACTCGTACTACACAGATGACCTCCTCCAGCGACTCATCATCTTATGGGTCATGGCGCTCTTGGTTCTCTACGCGAATAATGCTCGTCTGGTTGATGAGGACTTGTCGGCGATGCAAACAACCGCTGGCGCGTACGTCGTCGCCCGATTCACCACCATGTGCGCGTTTCTAGTCTGCTCTTTCGCCAGCTATCAGCACCGCATGCAGGCTCGTATCTTGGCCTTCTTCATGTTTATCGGCCTGTTTATTACTATTCCGCTCTTCTTTGAAGAGGTCAGCATTGAGGCCAAAATCGCTGTTGTCGCTGTTATTATCTTTTACCAAGAGGTAACTTGGTCAATCACTTTGAGTCCATGGATAAAGCGCAAATTGAAACTTGAGTACAGCACGGCGGTTGACATTGCTCATGAGATCGACCGCATGGCTGCATTTTTCATCATCATTCTTGGCGAATTCGTATACAGCGTCATTGTCGGAGACCCAGCTGGGGTAGGCTTGACGCAGGGTTACGCCAAAGCTGCTTTCACCCTCATCATTGCATTCTGTCTCAATTGGATATATGTCAGCGGTGATGGAAGCCTGGAGGCAACGCATCCAATTCGGAGATCTGCTTGGACAGCCTTTGGCTTCTTTCTGCTCCATTTACCCTTATCCGCGTCGTTTCTCATTGGCGGCCACATTGCAGCCATTAGTACACGGCTAGATGAGTTTGAAGACGGACAGCGATGGTTACTGGGAGGAGGTCTGGGCGTCGGCATGTTTTGTCTCTGGATCTATGGCATGTTGTATCGCACGCACGATGAAGATTGCCTAATTCTGTCAAAGACGCCTCGTATTGGCATGCGTCTGGTCGTTGCCATTATTCTTCTTGCGTTGCCCGCAACAAATGACAGCTTATCCACCACGGACTTTATGGCCATAGTCATGTCGCTCTTTGCATTTTTGATCATATGGGAGACTATTGGAGGACTTCTCAAGGGCGCTCAATTTTTTGAACCGTGGACTGATCGAAATCCGCCTATAAGAGATGGTGAGACGAGCGAGGAAGATTTATGAGGCGCTTGTGCTACTACGTTTCCACCAAGAAATAAACGTTATAGCGGTGATTTGTTAATAGATTACAGAAGAATTTCAGTCCCTCTTTCATAATACTACTATTGGATACTTGTCTCAATGGTTATTCATGTACATATTATGCATATCAGTATCCTCAACTGTAGGCCTCCCGCATGATACAGATAAGCGCCACCGTATGACAGCAACAGCCAATGGCACGGCCCAAAACCAAGACCTGCAGGATTAAATGTCAGACCGACACTATAATTCTCCTTGTACATTGTATCTCTTAGGTGATTGTAATTGGTCTCTGAGCTTGATACCGCCCAAGCAGGCTCCGTACCTCCGTGTAGTTGTAGTTGCTCAGGCAGCTTTTCGGACTTCTCCATTTCGCCATCTTCCCTTCAAGTTTAATCAGAAACGACCAGTACAAGACTTGTTCACCTTTTGACGTCTTTTGAATATTGCTCGGAAAGTAACATACAGAGACATGCCTTCTGTCTCTCACATCCGAGGCGGTCTAGCAAACGCCCAACGGGAGGTTGCCAGGCATGTCAATGCAGCCAGCCTGCCCAATGCTATTCACAAGCCCGATGATGAAGCTCGCAGCATTCAATCTCGCACCGAAATTTCAATGGCTTGTCCCGATAGTATATCTATTAAAGCAATAAATCACGTAGAAAACGATAATAGCGTTGATAACGACATCATCGGCGAATGCTCGAGCTATTCCACTGAGACACAAAATTATTCCGAAACAATTGAAAAAGCGACTGCAAACTCTGAAGCCACTACTTCAAGTACTGAAGATATGAATGGGGCCCAAGAACCTTCCGCACAAATCTCTGCTAATGGAGGTCAAACAGCGGCTCAACGAGTGAGTACAACATCCGCTATCCTCGAGATTCTGAGATCAAGCATGCTCTTTTAACACTTTTATCAAATAGCTTGGAAAAGTTGCTCGCGAGAATCCTATGCTCGCTGCAGCTACGGTAGTCACTGGAGCTGGAGTTGCTGTAGTTGCTGCTCCCGCTCTTATCACTGCCCCTATCATGGGAATAGCTGGAATGGCGGGATTTACCCAGGCAGGAATAGCTGGAGGTAAGAGCACGAATTTCCTCTGTTCATATCACGCTACTTGATAGCGTATCTTCTCACTGATTACTCGAAACGTAGCCTCGATTGCCTCGGCACTACAAGCCAGCATTGGCAACGTCGCCGCTGGGAGCATTTTTGCGACGGTACAAAGCGCTGCTGCTGGAGGATACGGCGTGGCAGCTTTGACTGGCACGGTTCAGGCTGTTGGAGGCGCTGTTGCTGGTGCTGGGAGCATTGGAACAGCTTGGACTTGGTTGAGAGGCAAACCGAAAGCAGAGCCATCAAAGCAGTAGCACGTACCAAAGAACATGATTGGGTATATAATGAGGCGGTTTTCACAACTACTCACTCTCAATCTTTGCATTAACACATATGGCAGCATCTAGAATCATAAGAGCACCAAGATTTTGCATCGATATAGATGGGAATATAACAGCAGAATCTCAAATTTTGATACAGGGGTTCTGACATTCTTTGCATTGGAACAGGTACATGTGTCTTCAATCACCAAATACTAGGTAGTGAATTCTCTCTTTATTTCACTCACTTTCTTCTGTTTACTCGGCAAGTGTTGCGCCTGCTGCCCTACAAATAACGCGACTCGCTCAATAGAAGGCTCCCTTGCAAAGCCACATTGTAGGCCTCCCGCATTTTTCATGCGCATCGACCTGTACATGTACTTAGGCAGATACAGCCAAACACGGAGATGGTAGCGGGGGAAAATATCCCCCTTGCCGAATGCTATTTATCTATATCTCTGGTTGCACGCACCCTATCTTTTGGTGTCGCTACCCAAAACATCGTAGTCCGCAAGCTCCGACAGCCCAAAGCATCGTCCTTCCTTCGCTCTTTTAGTCCCCCGCAAAACATAGTTGCATGGAGGAATAAGTTTCCATTTCCATATTCAACTTCCAAACAAAGAAAAAAGAAACCAAGATGTCTTTTTTCGATCAGCTTGGCCAGGGCTTGGCTGTTGTTCAGCGAGAGGCTGCCAAACACATCACCCCAGAAAACATCAACCGAGCGGCCGAAGAGATTCGGAGGCATGTCGATAATGCTGCGCAGCAAGTACACCAGGCACGGCCTCTGTTTTTCTTTCTTTTTTTTTTCCCAGATCTATGTAATGCTCAACTAACGAACTTAATAATCAGCATGCCACTCTAGAAAATATGAATCGAGCGGGCGAAGAGATTCGGAAGCACGTCGATTATGCTGCGCAGCAAATACACCAGGCACGCCCTCTGTTTTTGTTTTTCTTTCTCTTTATCCCAGATCTACGTAATGCCCAGCTAACGAACTTGGTAATTAGCATGCCACTCTAGAAAATGTGAATCGAGCAGGCGAAGAGATTCGGAAGCACGTCGATTATGCTACGCAGCAAATACACCAGGTACGTCCTCTTCCATTTTTCCTTTTTTTTTTCTCTCTTTAGATGTGTGTAATACTCAACTAAAAAATAATAATCAGCATGTCACTCCAGAAAATATGAACCGAGCGGGCGAAGAAGTACAAAAAGCTTTAGACAACGCCGTGCGAGTTGTAGGTGAGGCGGCCGAGAACGCTCGGCCTCATGTTGAAGGAGCGATTACCAGTCTCAAAGATACAGCAAGCCATGTGGAGGAGTGGACCAAAGATAAGAAAAATATTGAAGCCGTCAAGAATGCTGCTCAAGTTGCAGTTCAGGGGGCAAGTTATAGACTCGCTTTATGTCCTACAAGCATGAAATAATATGCTAACGTCGATGCAGACTGCCGATTTCGCGAAGGAGAACCCTGGACTTGTCGCCGGACTATTCATGATGGTTGCCCCTGGAATCATCACGGCCCCGGTGATGGGCGTGGCCAGAGTGCTGGGTTTTACTTCAAGGGGCATTGCCGCCAGTGAGCACACCCTTCTACAGCTTTGTCCAGTTCCTTCACCCTCTCACTTGACGTATACTAACAATAATCGCAATGCTACAGATTCGATTGCGTCAGGAGCCCAATCCGCTGCCGGGAATGTCGCTGCCAAGGGCGCCTTTGCTACTGTGCAGAGCGCAGCAGCCGGAGGATACGGCTCAGGTGTGCTCGCGGGCGTAGTTCGAGTCGCTGGAGGAGCTATAGCTGGTCTTGATGGAATTGGACGTGGGCTTATGAATTGGCTGGGAGGCGGCCATCAATATCCCCCGCCGCGTCGTGGAGAGCATTGAAGCCCACACACGAGGCCAGTCCCAGGCCTCTGGCTTGATGAGTTGATACATACACATCACATATATATCACATATATATCCGTGCCCAGAGTACAGCCAGCAGCCTTGCCTCGGCCCGTGCCGGTTTGGGCAAAGGGCCACATGCAGTCTTTACCCTCTAGCATGGAATCCTATGCTGCTAAATTATAGACTATGCGGAGACTGGTGGACGTTCCGCGACCGCGTGATTGGTTTTTAGTTGTCGACCCGCCAATATTGTGTCAAACTAACAATCGTGAGGAGCGAGCGAGCGCGCGCTGACGCCGACGACTGACTAAGGCAAGATACTAGTTCGCTGTTCCTATTCTGGCAATTGAATCTCCGTCGCATTTCTAGCTCAAACAAATCGTGAGCAGTTTCCACTGCGTCCCTTGCGCGCACCGATCCCGACTGCCTGGAAATCTCCAACAAAGGCCCAGCCCGGAAATCTCCAACAAAGGCCCAGCCCGGAAATCTTCAACAAAGGCCCAGTCGTAGCTGAACACGAATGCGAGTGCGACGATGGAGAAACCAGCAGAGGTAAGAGGTACAGTGGACACGGCTGCTGCTGCCATCGCCAAGCATGCCAAGGACGAAGCTTCACCATCACCAACAGCGACGCCGGCGAAGAAGCCTCGCATCGGCGCTTCTCCTCACGCCGGGTCTTCTCCTGCTGAGGTAGCAGCTTCGCCGGGCTCAGCGCCCTTCGTCGCAGATTTGGTTCCCGATGAGACGATCGAAGCCGACGATGCGGCCAGCGACGACGGCTACGAGACTGATTCAGCGTCGCGAGCCTCAACATCAATCTGCAGTACTGTGCGCGACTACGAATTCGAGAATAACAGGCGCTATCACCGGTTCCAAGAAGGGCGATATCAATTCCCCAACGATGAGCCAGAGCAGGAGAGGGAGGACATGAAGCACGCCATGATAGTGCATCTCTGTCAGGGGAAGCTTCACTATGCGCCGCTGGAAAATCCGCAAAAGATTCTGGATGTAGGGACAGGGACGGGCATTTGGGCCATTGATAGTAAGAAGCTCTCGCCGATTTTTGCGGCGCTCTCTTTGCGCAAAGGCGCTCTTTGTTCCCTTTCTCGCTTCGGAGCCAAGTGAGAGAGGGAATGATATGACCAGTCATAACTGACCATGCGATTGTTATAGTGGGAGACGAATACCCAGAAGCAGAGATTCAGGGCATTGATTTGAGTCCAATCCAGCCGCAATGGGTGCCGCCGAACGTCTCCTTCATGGTTGATGATGCCGAGGCAGACTGGTTGATCCCCCCTGAGTCTCTAGACTATATTCACATACGGCATATGACCTCATCAATACGAGACTGGCCTACACTATTATCGCGAGCATATCGGTAAGCCCATTCCCGCTGTTTGCCTCATTATCAGCTGTTTTGTTATTGAGATACCGAGGTATTAATTTTTTTTTTTTTTCTGCCAATAGAGCCTTAAAGCCTGGTGGGTGGATCGAGCTGCAAGAACTAAAATTCCAAGTCAAATGCGACGACGGAACGGTCCGCGAGGGCAACAAAATCCAGCATTTTTACGAAACCATGGAGAGCGCACTCGGCCATTTCAACGTCGATCTGCTCGCTATGCGACACAACAAAAATAACGTCACCGAGGCGGGTTTTGTCGATGTCACTGAGATACCCTTCAAGATCCCGATCGGCACGTGGCCGAAAGACCCTCGGCTGAAAATGGTTGGGCTCTACAACAGGAGCATGATTCAAGATGCGCTGTATGGAGTTGCCGTGAGGCCATTTACGCGGGGGCTCAAGTGGACACTGGAGGAGCTGGAAGTCTATCTAGTGGATGTCCGCAAGGAATTAACAGACAGCAGCCAACACGGTTACATGCCATTTAATGTTGTCATAGGGCAAAAACCAAGATAAAGAGGTTGGGGGGGATTTTTTTTTTTTTTCACGATGCGAAAAGACAAGACAAGAATTAAGACATAACCCAAGCAGCATACGCTTACGTACTGTACAAACAGTATTAGATGTAATATAATAGACGGCGCTCTTTTGCTTTAATTAGTGCGGCCAGAAGTTCCCCGCGTCTGCGGAGCTGAGAATTTCAATTACTACTACTACTACTATTACTACTACTAGGTCCTATAAGCGACGGAGAGGCTAGATCGATCCATCCATCCACCTTTTGGACTCAGCCCGTGTTTTTCTACCCTGTTGCAGAATAAAAAGGAGGGGTGGAGACGTCAAGATTCAATGCAAATGGGAGCGTGGATTTAATCCCTCGACTCAATCGAGAAAGTCCAGCTCTCATCCTATCAGCCAGCCTCGCTTCGACGCGCAGTTCCAACAATGGCATCCCAATCCGTCCAGCGGATGACGGTTCTCTCGCAGGAGATTGCGGCCAAGACCAAGATCATCACCGACCATCTTACCGCAAAGGGTCTCGATGCTGCATCGTTTGATGTGAATGGGCTTGCCGAGTTTCCCATCTCACAGGACGACGAGGAGCCTTACAAGGCTCGTTTGGAGCTTATATCCCTGACTAAGGAGCTCCATGATATCGCCTTGGGCCCTAAGGAAGGCTTGAGATACTTGGCGTGGGATGTGAGTAGACAGACTGTTCATTGCCTACCTAGTAGTAGTAGTAGTAGTCTTGACTTCTCTTTACATAATGATGGGTTTGAGCTGACAATCTCATCTCAACTGGCATATAGTGTGTAAACACCCTCTCTCTTCAATCAATATGGGAATTCAAAATCGCCGATGCCGTCCCCCTCGACGGCAAAATCTCATACGAAGATCTCACAGACAAAGTCAAAGAGCTAAACAACGGGCTTAGCCTCTCAGTGCTCGATCTCCGCCGCCTCGTCCGCCACGCCATCACCAACCGCATCTTCGCAGAGCCCGAAAAGGGCTTCGTGGCGCACTCCCGCACTTCGCGGCTCATTCGCGAAGATGCGCCCCTGCGGAATTGGGTTGGGTTCATGTGCAACGATTTGTGGCTGCCGGTGGCTAATGTCATCCCGGCGATGAAGAAGTGGCCCGCGAGTGAGGAGTCGACTGAGACGGGCGTCAACCTTGCGTATAAGCAGGATCTTCCTTGGTTCGACTTTATTCAGCAGGATCAGGTGTTTTCCAAGAGATACAATTTAGCTATGCAGGCTCATGGTAGTGGAGAGGGATATTCCATGGAGACTGTGGTTAAGGGATATCCTTGGGGAAAGCTGCCTCAAGACGGCACAGTCGTCGATGTAAGTCCTCACACTACCCTCGAAACACGTACAGCCGGGTCCACCTACACACACAAGAACAATCACTAACTGAAACATACCTCAGATGGGCGGTAACCAAGGCTACATCTCCTTCGCCCTCGCAGAAGCCTTCCCCAACCTCTCCTTCATAGTCCAAGACACTGCCGGCATGCGCACCGCCGAAACCATCGGCAAAGTCCCCGCAGAGCTCCAATCGCGAGTACAGCTCACCACCCACGACTTCTTCACCCCGCAGCCCGTCGTTGCCGCCGCTTACTTCTTCCGCATGATCTTCCATGGCTTCTCAGACAAGTACTGCCTGCAAATTCTAAGGGCGCTCATCCCTTCGCTCAGACCGGGCGCAAAGGTTATTATCAACGATGGAGCCCTTCCGGAGCCGGGCACGGCGGGGTACATTGAAGACAGGACAATGAGGACGTTGGATTTGTTCATGCAAGTCACTGTGAATGCGAGGGAGAGGGAGCCGGATGATTGGAGGGACCTCTTTAGACGAGCTGATGAGCGGTTCAAGTTTAATGGCATATGGCAGCCGGAGAAGTCAAGGATGTGGTTTATTGAGGCTGAGTGGACTGGAGAGTAGCGAAAATAGGTATGAAGCATAAGTGCATGAAAGCAGTTGGCGTAGTGTTGATGAGAATCTGGGGCTAATAATACGGAAATAACGGAAGTGACCGCCGCAGCTGTAAGATTGGCTAGACGAGTGAACTATGCATATATTTACCCCGTTGTCTAAGGATGAATGACGAAAGCTTACACTTCAAGCTGCGGCTAATGCATGTCCATCTTGTCGAATCGAACGGCCACGTCGATCTGCTTACAATGCTCCGCCATTTTTGTGCTCCACCATTTCTGGGTCATTTTCATAGGAAATCACTTTCAGAATGATATAATAAAAGAATAGTAATGATGCCCGATGAGGGTGTTGTGTATAATTTAGTAGTAGCGTCTGCCGTGTAGCTCGTTTATGCTCATTACACATCCAACGAAGTCTTCATTCCCGTATGTCCATGATGTAAAAAAAGAAAAACCAATCCCAATGCAATCCCGCCTTATCCAGCAATGCAATTCAATGATAGTCAAATAGGCTTAAACCCCAATTTTTTTTGGTGGTTCCTGAGCGGACGAATTTACTAGAGGCCGCAGTTGCTCACAGCCACCTGAGAGGCAGTGGCAGAAACACGTCCGAGGGCAACAGCATTACCGTTGGTCAGAGCATTCATGGCGTCGAGACCAATGTTGAAACCAGCACCGGCATGATCAATGGCCAAGACGTAGATGGTCTTGCCGCTGTAGGTGAGCTTCCAGCAAGTGCCGCAGTTAGGGGAGTTCCAGCCAGCGACGGCCTGGGCACCACCAATGTATGGGAAGCGAGGGATCTGGCCCTGGGTCTGCCAGTGGTATCTGGTGATGAGGCCATTAGTGCCGTCGGAGCAAGAGACGGCGGTTAGGGAACGAGATGCGTCATCGTAGCCGGTATCGTACGAGACTATGTGGATGAAACTATGTTAGCAAAATGAGAGTACCCAATACAGGCAATGGAGTCGTCATACCGGTATCAGCAGAGACAGCAGCAGTGAAGAGAGCAAGCTTGAAGAGGTTGGACAATTGCATCTTGACTGTGTTGTTGAGGTATAGATATTATATAAAGCTGAGTAGTGAAGCGAATGTTTTGTGAGGAGGCTTGGGCCGGCTGATGTTGTGATGAAGACTGGAGATGATGATTCAAAGCAATTGGTTTCTCAGGCGAGGACGAGTCTGGTCTTTATACTCAGAGCAACTTGCCCGTCATGGCCGTTTTGGGACTTGTCCGTCGAAACTCAGTCGCCTCTTCCTTCTCGTTCGATGGATCGTGGTATCCATCCATCGCCAAGTCCTCCCGCCTGCTGCATCCCAGTCAACCAAGCCCCTCGTCTTTCCCTCGGAAGTATACTTACATATGACCTGGTAAGGAATAATACTAAATATCAGATACTAGTACTACATGCAGTTAATCGGAGGTAAATGGGTAGCAACTGTTGTGACTAGTCAACTGCGCTCAGGCATCATCCAGCTCTTTGCTCGTGTCCGATCATCTGATGCCGATTCTGGTCCACAAATCCACAAATAGCAACGCATCCCTGTCCCGTACGTAGCTTCTCTTGAGCTAGCAGCCTGACAAGGAGCACCGGGGGCTCGTAACTTGTTTGTCGCGGTACCGGAATAAGCCATGGGGAGATCCATCAGGTTGGTGCGTGGTACGGACGGCACGGGCCATTTGATGCGATGCTGTGTTGCTGGGCTAAAAGTCCATGTCCGATGGCTGGCATAAGGTTGGCAAGTGTACGTTAATGGTTAATGGGCGTGTACGGAGGTTTAGAATTCGTGATAGCTTTACACCGAAAGAATTTTTTATTTTTAAAAAAAAAGTAGGGCTAAAATTCATACTCGCAATTAAGCTCGTATTTTTGCCTTTGCATTAGAGATGGCTGTCAGAGGCGTCCATCCATTGCTCTTCTGGTCCTAGTCTATCTCGTCACTCAGTCGAGCCTCTCACTCTCAGTCCATAATATCTCCTCTTCAGCCCTCAAAGATCCATTCTTACGGCTAGTTCCTTTGCAAGCAACAACCATCTTCTGCAAGCGAGCCTACCGGATTATCGGGGGATACTTTCGACGACGGTCCTCCCAATCACCCAACCAGCTTTCCCCGGACAAGGACCCTGGAGCATCGCCACAGCCGCAAGTAGCGCACGCTGTGTCGATCCGGCTCGTATTGATGACGCAGTGCGCCGGCCTTGTGATGCAGTTTGTACGAGAAATGGGACGGTTGGCGGTTTGTCTAGAAGACGCCAAAAGATGGGCCGGAGCATGCAGCGCATGTACGGGTGGGATGTAATTGAAGCCCAACAGGATCGTAATACGAGACGTCTGTAATTTTTATTATTATTCTTTTTTTTTTTTTTTTTTTTTTTTCCTTTCTCTCTCTTCTCCGATTCCTTTGTTCTTCGAGAATCACATTCCTGGCAGAGGTCCTTCTGGGTATATATTTACGCAGCCGAGGCCGTGGACTTTTTACCGCATAGATGGAGCCATGCCGGCATATACGAACCTCAGTGCATTGATGTTAGTAAACGGCAAACAAGAAATGCGGGCTGAACAGACCAGCATCTAGTCAGTGCCGGGCATCCACTCGATCTAACGCTTGTTGTAGGTCCGCTGCGGAGCAACGTCGAATAGCTTAGCTGGCTTGCCCATAATTGTTTCCCAGTAGGGCAATGGATGTTGGTGCAACGCCGTTGCGGCCGACATTTTGACCCGGGGGGGCCGGTCAGCTTGACAGCTCATCCATGTCCTTCTCTATCATTTATGAGGATTAGAGGGATAGGGCTGGTGAGATGTTACTGCTAATGAAGTACACCGCGAGACTGCATTGAGGAATAGTTGAAAGCGTTGGCCGAGGAGAGGTGGCTTTCATAATTCAAGGCCATTTTGTTTGTACAGCTTTCAGCGCATCTCTGCTGAAAGCATCAATTTTCATTTTTCGAGAGGACCATTGTATAATAATGCTGCTAAATAATAGATAGGTAATTTGCCCGCAGATGCGCACGGAACCTGCCTTGTTGAAGCGATTCACACGTGTATGAACGCTTTGCCACCACCAACTTTTAGGTGAAGCTGGCATAGAAGACCATTTCACCTCTTTTTAGACGGATAGCTTAAAGACGGTGGGACATGATCGAAAAAACTATATTACTCTAAATAGCTGAATCCAAATCATGGCTTTTTTTCCAATTACACCCGTAGCAATAAAGACATGAATCATATACTGCAGCAGCTACCTCGATAGCTAAGAGGATCTACCTACCAGCATTTAGTCCACCTAAAGGAGGCCAAGAGTCTCTCGGTACAATTTCAACCATTGCACCAACTGCAAGACCATCAACTATTCTATAATACATAAATTCCAATGCACCTTTAAGCGCGCAAGGCAAGTTTTCTAAGAACGGCATTAGGTGCAATGGTGATGATCTACCCTACGATTGGTTCGATTTGCCTTTGTAGAAGCTGTGCTGATCGTTTGCCTGGCGGTTGCAACAAGCTCACCTTACGCTTACCTACCTAGCTATCCCAAGGTTTATATACTTTAAAATATCGCCATAGACTCAAATCATAGCGATCTAGCGAGCATTGCCAATTTTTGGAGTGCTGAGAGCAGAATACGAAGTATATTGGCGTACCCATGAGCCAAGATGCATTCTTACTGTGTAAGCAATAAACCACATAGACTGCCAATCTCTACTTACCCATACAAGCTAATCTAGTATACATGAACATACAGTATCCGAGCACGTGCACAACATCATTGATGCCTCCAATGTGCAAGTCTATCGCGATAGCATTTAGCATTGCTAGTAAAGCTCTGGGCTGATATTTCGGGTATCGCTGTGACTCTCTCTAGCCTGCCCCGCCACCAGAAAAGCGCACGCACGTTCCAGAGAGAGCTCCGGTTATCGGGCCCATCGCAAGGCGTGACTACCTGCGCCAGCAAGCCAACAAACATTTTTTCCAGACTTTGCACCTTTCAACAAGACAGCGACTCTTGGCCAGCCGGGCCAATTCGACATTATCTTGGCAATTGAAACGCAGACGACACGCCATACGCTTCCTGCTGCTCTGCCGTCTTTGCTGCAACCTCAGAAAATCGCGACAGGCCAAGACCACAGGCGAATACGAAGAATCAAAATCCGCCCACCATGGAGTCATTCGTGATCAAGACGCCCTGCTCCAGCGCCAACATTGGGCCTGGCTTCGACGTCATTGGCCTTGCCCTCTCCGTGTACCTCGAGCTGCATGTCACGATTGATCGCTCCAAGACCAGGTCCGAACACCCTCTCAACTGCAGAGTGACGTACGAGGGCCAGGGTGAAGGCACCGACGATATTAGCCTGGATCCGCAGAACAACCTCATCACCAGGGTTGCGCTCTACGTCCTGCGATGCCACGACCAGCGCAGCTTCCCCGTCGAGACGCACGTCCATATCAAGAACCCGATTCCGCTGGGGAGGGGGCTGGGCAGCTCGGGAGCTGCTGTGGTGGCTGGCGTGCAGCTGGGCAAGGAGGTTGGCAAGCTGCACCACTTGACCCAGGAGAGGCTGTTTGACTATTGCTTGATGATTGGTGCGTCTATCGATTCTCTGTTGCGTTGAGAGGAGGAGCATGGACTTTTGCATGGACTTTTATATGAACCCTGCGCTAACACTCTTTCTTTGTTCGACTGCAGAGAGACACCCGGATAACGTCGGCGCGGCGCTCTTTGGAGGCTTCGTTGGAACGTACCTCATGCCATTGAAGCCAGAGGATGCGTCTAGAATTGAAATTCCGTTGAGTGAAGTGTTGCCCAACCCGGCGGGAGGCGTTGATACTGGCAAGAGGCCCCCAGAGCCTCCCATTGGCATCGGCCACCACATCAAGTTCCCATGGAACAAGGAGATCAAGGCCGTGGCCATCATTCCGGACTTTATCGTGCCCACCCATGACGCCCGAGCCGTCTTACCACCAAACTACCAGCGTACCGATGTCGTAAGTAGAGCGATACGAAGCAATTGTTTGCTATTACTGACTCTGTGGCTGCTTAGGTATTCAATCTGCAGCGGATAGCCCTGCTTCCCGTTGCCCTTGGCCAATCGCCACCCGATCCTGAACTCATCAACCTGGCTATGCAAGACAGAGTCCACCAGCCCTACCGCCAAACCCTTATCCCTGGTCTGACTGAAATTGTCGAATCCATGTCGCCCAAGACCACGCCCGGGTTCCTCGGCGTATGCCTTTCCGGCGCCGGCCCCACCATCTTGGCCCTTGCCCTGTCCAACTATGAGGACATTGCCAATCAGATCATCGCTACTCTGAGGAAACACAACGAGAAGAAGGATCTTGCCTGCCAGTGGCTAGTCTTGGAGCCTGCGGAGGGAACCCATGTTATTCGATCAAGTTGAAAATGAGGATTGTAATCTATATAGTGCGCAAGCTTTTTTTTAGAACTGGTTACTCCTCTCTTGGATAATGGTATTTTGGGCGTTTTTGGTTGCAGGGATAAGATGGACCGCAAGGTTATGAAAAGTAAGATAGAATCCATGTTATAATGTGAAGAATTTTATCCACACATGATTGCTTATGCTATTGAGCAGAGATGATGGGGTATTTACTTAAAAGTTATATCAGGTTACATCAGACATTTCTCTTCCAGCTTACTTGGACCAACCCCTGCTTGAGCCTCAAATATCTTATAATCAACCAACCCAAGTGCAGCTCTACTTAGACCACATTGCTAGGATCAATGTAGAATGCCTTCATCACGCCTCCCAGTGCCTTCTCTAGATCGCCTCCCCAGCTCTTTTTACCTGCTTCAATCACGCGCTGGCGACTCTGTAAGAGCTCTTTAGCCACATCAGACCATTCCAATCGCGTCTTGGCAGGCTTGAAATCCGATAGTGACAGATCCAGCTCAACGGGCACAAGACTTCCCTGCTGCTTCACAATCCTTCCATTCACAATGACAGTCTCGATATCCGCTATTGAAGAGTGCAAAACAATTGCCGCTACGGGGTCTTCTTCGGCAGCACAAACCATGCCGGGGCTAAGCCCATCAAAGATGACAATGTCCGCAAGTTTGCCTTCTTCGAGAGATCCGAGCTGGTCTTGCATGCCGATGGCTTTCGCGCCGCCGATAGTGCCAAGTCGAAAGACATCTTGCACGGACACGGTGAGATGCTTTGGCGCTTTGCTTGCCTCAATGAGAGCCTGGTTTCGGATTCCTCGCTCGGCCTGCAGGCCGAGTCGCATCTGATTTATGATGCTGGATCCGTTGTTGCTGTGACAGTCGATGCCCAGAGAGCTGATAGCGCTGGTGTCGTCTCGGAAACAGACCGGGTAGCCAAGGCCCATCTGGATCTCGGTATCTGGCGTTGAGGAAATGGCGGCGTTTACATCGCTAAGCTTCTTTGCGTCGGAGTCAAAGAGATTGTTGGCATGAGAGATGATGATGTCTGGACCAAGAACACCATGGCTCTCAAGCACATCCACCACCGAGTTTTGGCCTTGACATTATAAGTGAGTTTCATCGAATATATATGAAGCAATGAATAATAGAGATGGCAAAACTTACCCAAAACAGCACCGCGCGTGTAGTGGCTAGTGATCACTTTTGCTCCAGCTTGTCGAACCCGCTTATACAAACCGGCAACAATTTCTGTCGGGAGGAACAATGCGTCAAACGCCAGTCCCACGTTGACTCGGCCATCGCCATATGGGCCAGCTTTTATGAGCTCTTCAACTTGTTCAACTGCCCAGCTGGGTAAGAACTCAGTATTTACTGAAAGTTCGGGCTCCCACTCTTTTACCCTTGCGGTGGGCGCGTAGCAAAAGGTGGAGCGGATTCCCGATGATACGGTCGCGGCAATGGCGTTTGTGTCTATTTGTATTAGCCTGTGGAAAACATAGAATTCAACCTGCAACTTACTGTGAGCTGGAGAATAGTTCATGTGCGCGTGGTCGACTATGGTTGTCGTTCCCGCATTCAGCGCTTCGAGGCACCCTCCTAGCTCGCCCCAGAAGATATCTTCAGTGGTATAATTAAATGACTGCATGTTGCCAGTAGGGACATATTCCAACAAAGTGTGGTCCGCATGTCGTCCCTTAAGCTGCGTCTGCCATACATGGTGATGCGTATCAATGAACCCGGGAGATACGATCTTGCCAGTGCAGTCAATCACTTGTGTCTTATCAGACGGGGCATCTATATGAGCCGCTATGCGAGCAATCTTATTTCCTTCGATAAGAAGTGAGTGACTTTTAAGTGGTACGACCGGCTTGCCCCCCGCTGGACCTGGCACCAAGATGGTAGCATTGCGCAAAAGGATAGATTGGGCTGACATGATGAGGATGCTCGAGGTGGTGATTGCTAAATGGCACTTTACTTTGGGTGGTTTGACGAGTTGCGATGACATCGGCTTACTACAACAAGAAGCTTATTTATATTCCACCGCAAACGACGTCGTGAAAAATGAATATGCTCGGCTCGGAGAACGATTATTTCGGAGAGGATTTCTAAGCCGGAATTATGATGTTTATTAAACTTTGTAAAACCGACTCGGGGAGAGACGAGTTTCGGACTTGCGAGCTTTCGGGCGCTAAACGAGCTATGTAAGAATGACATGACTAGGCGGGTTAATAAATAGACCGCACATCATTTCTCTCTTAAACATCTGAGGAAAGTTTCTTTTCTTTCTTTCTTTTTTGTAGTAGCCATATTAACAGCAGAAACAGTGTGAATTTTAAACAATAAACCGCTACCAAACTTATTGAGAATATTGATTCCAAAGCACCCTTTGCGCAACTCCATTACACTAAGCAAGTCTGCTGGAGCTGTGGTGGATAACAACATATCAGCTCCGCGTTCCGGCTAATTGAACAGATCGCTAAACTACCGCTTATACGTTCAAACTATATTGTCCTTAAGTGGCTTGTGCGATGAAAGAAAAAGATGCAACGAGGCATTAGGATTTTAAATACAGATCACTTGGATGGCAATAAACGGATTGTCGGATGAATTCGATGAACAAAAAGAATGAAAAGGAAAAGGAGTTGCGAACCCCGCTCGCATATCTAGATGAGTAATTTGAACTCCGCAAGTAACCCACTCGAGTGCCGTTTTTACCGTTACTGTTGGTGCTAGTAGTAGCTCTTTCTCGGGCCGTCGCCGTCGCCACCGGAGCTGAAGCGACATAAGCTAAAAACTCCGGCGGCGAGTTTGACTGGTGATAATATCCGTCTGGGTGACTTATAAGGCGCCGTGCAGGCAAGGCTGACTTACACGCAGAAACAGAGAAATAAAGTGATAAGATATTAAGAGCCCATGATATTAGCAATAATGGCTTCACAATATACTACAGAATCTGTTTTTGACCACGTTATTCTTCTAATTCCTCATTACCAGCTCATTTCACTTCCACAATGGCTGTCAGATGCCTTCACTATCCTTGAAGGAGGTGTGCATGAGGGTGGCATGACTGAGAACAAGATCGTCGTCTTTAAAGACGGCATCTACCTGGAGCTTATTGCTTTTGTCGATGGCTTAAACCCCCAGCATAGAGCCATGCACCCGTGGGGAAGGCAGCCCGATGGACATATTATCCACTGGGCCCACACTATCCTAAGTCGCGAAGAGGAAGAAGGTTCAAACAAGTCTGAAGAGAAATTTCGTGCTGTTCAAGCTAGAATCCAAGACTCTCAAGTGGGAATCAAGTACCTGGATCCAGAACCGGGATTTAGGACAATGGCAGATGGCTCCAAGAGGATATGGGCCAATGCGATACCCAACTTTGACAATTACAAAGGGCCAATTTATGTCAATCAGCAGCCTTTCTGGACTTTTGATCGGACCCCGCGATCTCTCCGAGCTCCCATTACGCCAGGGAATGCATCTCATCCATCGGGCGCAGTTGGTGTTGCTGGAATTTCTCTCTTCATTAAAGATGAAGAGGTCTTGTCCAACATGGTTCCCTTTTACAATGCCATTTTCAACAAGCCCGGTGTTAAGGAGAGCCCACATAAAAATGTCACACGATATAGGTGGGGTTCTGCGGCGCCTGCTCATCCGGAATTTGGCCAAAGGCATTTCTTCCTCTGCCATGGTGCCAAGGAAGCTTTTACGGAGGAAGAGATGGCGGAAGCGAATGGGGTAGTGCCTGATATCTTTATCAAGCTGTCTTTGTATACCGAAGGGAAGGGCGGTAGTGTTAAGGGGACGCTTGTAAAGGGAACACTGATTACATTTGAACTAATTCCTATTACATCTTCGTAGTGTTTTGGTATAACATGCACCTCATACTAGATGCGCAATATTACTAAGTGCAAATATAATAAGAAAATTACAATAAACCAAAATAATCCTATGTCATAGTGGGCCTGAACGTTTTATATTTCAATAGAGATAATTTCACAACAGCCCCCATATTGCTACCTTGGGCTTGATTTCCCCTACATCATCGCCGATCTACAGTGATGCAATGTAACTTAGTGTTTAACTAGTTTGTTATGGTATCGTTTTGTGCGGTCAATGATGCTTGATTCTTCCTCTAAGCTACCGGCTATCTAGAACCAGTTATGCACGGTGTGGAAAACGTGTCACACTATATAATACACTGTATACAGCGGTTCGTACTACTATCAGGTACCTCACCATACCTAACAGGTTCCCCCCTCGCAAAAGCGATCCGTCCCGGTCGCTTCGCAGACCTATAACGTGTTGTATTTCATTTCCAATATCCTCCATTCACCCCCAAAACTTGTCGAGTTCAGTATCGCCATTCCTTGCCAGCATCGTTGTCCTTCAACTTCTCGTTCTTCTTGGCCTTCTTCTTCTTCTTTTTGGATTGACTGGTGCTCTGGTTGGTTTCGGGATGATTGGTGTCATCCTGTTCTTGTTGGAGAGGCTCGGTGCTTGTCATTTCTTGGAACGTCAGCTCGTTATTCACAATTGCGATTTCGCAGTTTCGGAGGGCCTTTTGGACTTGATGATCTCGTTCATATGTAGTATTATATGCATCAAGATTGCTTTTCTTTCCGCCTGAGGAGCCACGTGCGGAAATCTTGCATCTCGCATACCGCTTTAGCCGCTTCAATCTCTTCTTCCAGTGTCGGATATCTTCCACTAACCCTTGCCTGATAAATTCTCTCAGTATCTTGGACTCTAGCCGCCAAATTAGGAAAAAGAAATCAACAAATACTGCAAGTTGAAGAAACTCACACATGCTGTACACCCACACTTAACTTGAGAGCTAACCATGCCAATATGGCTGGAAAGGCAGGCATGTTCTTTCCCATGACCTCTTTATATGACTTTTTGACCTCATCCATGGTATAACTTCCACCTGCGACAGTTACGGTCTTATGAGTGTATCTCTCATGGTTCTTGTAAGAGTTGTTAGCAAAGCTTGTTGCGATTCAAGGTATAGTCGCATTACCTGGATTACCCCCGCAGCGACTTTCCCAATATCTTCTGATGCCTATTTCCGACGTTAGCTAATTTATTGTATGATTGGGCTCATAGAGCAAATTCCGTACGATGAGTAGCATCTCCGTTTCTTTCTGCAGACCCTGCGAAAAGACGGATACGGCCAGCGCTCCCATTAATCCATCAAAATTTTCCATGAAAATTCCAGGTTGCACAATGCTATGTTATCATCTCGGTTAGCTCAATGCTTTTGTATTGAGCAAACGTACTAACCTCCAATTTAGACCCTTTTCGCCCATTCCTTTGCAATATAGCTCGATCTCTCGCTTGGCCAGACGAGAGGCGTCAATTCCATTGGCTAAATCCGGACCCGGTGGGATCGTGCTGGAATAAACCAGCGCTTCAACTTTGAATTCAATTGCTAGATCCACAAGCGCCTATGCCAGCAAACAAATGCTCTTAGTTAGTAGCTTCTCGAATTGTTTACACGCGCGTTGAATTACTTTGCCTTGTCTCTCTTCGTCCCCGCCATTGTTTCCAAGGCCTGGATAAGGAAGCACAATGAAAACACCAAATATTCCACCCTCGGCGGCTACCTCGGTGAAAATTTGCTTTAGTCTGTCCGCATTGCTGAGATCGCCTTGGACTATTCTAATATCATTTCCATGGCTCTTTTCAATCTCTAAAAGGCGAGTTGCTGCTGGCGACGCTGCGTCCCGAGTTATAGCCCAAATCCGGTAGGTTGGGGCAGTGGGGCCGTTGGTATTCGAAGGATTCAATAGCGCATGTATAAATCCCCGTCCCTGTCTTCCAGTGGCACCAGTCACTATAACATTGCGAATAGTCATTCCGAGAGATCAAGAATATACAAAGCGCATAGCTTTCACTGATGAGAAGACGAAGCAATTATATGTAAACACCAGTTACTTCGTGTCAGCACCTAGTGCTTACATACTAAATAATGAGGTTTCAAGAGACCTTGCTTCAATCTAAAAAAAGCCTACGGTTTGAACTCGAGCTATTTTTAAAGAAGCTTATTTGAACAGCCTAGACCAATTGAAATATGCGAGCCTGAACGTAAAATGCCCTCCTATTTTCTATAGAGCACTATGAAATCCTTATTTATTTACACTGCATTGCTTTCCCTTAATCATTCTTTACACAAAAATATGCGTAGAATGGGCTATGTATCCGCATATCCGCATATCTCATCCCAATCTCATAGAACGGCTAGAGTCTACGCGTTTGTTCCAAATGCCGGAATATTTTATCATTGGCCATCGCTCTCATATTGCTTTATTGAAGGTTAGGGAAATGTACCCAATCATTGCCAATTAACATGGCGGGGTATGTTTTTCGATGCGCGAGGCTTGATGCCTAGGAGCTTTTTCACCTCAACCTCGGCGATCGGATTGCAAGACGCGACACCGAAGCAAATATATATTCCTTTCACGCGAAATCAAAATGACGACCCCAATAAAGCTTTACCGCCATCAAGATTACACGGTAGCATGGATCTGTGCCCTACCGTTGGAGATGGCCGCGGCTGTGGCCATGTTGCATGAGAGGCATCACGACCTACCGGTGAAACAGAACGATGACAACTCGTACATTCTAGGCAGAATCCATGCCCACAATGTGGTTATTGCTTGCCTTCCATCTGGTGTTTACGGCACGACATCTGCGACAACAGTAGCTGCACAAATGAGATACTCTTTCGAGTCGATTCGATTCTTCCTAATGGTCGGCATCGGAAGAGGGGTTCCAAGCAAAAAGAATGATATTCGGTTGGGAGACGTCGTAGTGAACCAACCAACACCAAATTTCGGAGGGCTGTACAGTACGATTTGGGCAAGGCACTGAGTGGCGACCGCTCCGAGCGTACTGGCGTTCCAAATAAGCCGCCACCTGTTCTCTTATCAGCAATATCTAAGCTACAAGCAACTCAAATGCCCAACTCGAGCGAGATTTTCTCCATGATATCGAAAATAGCAACAGAGCGACCAATCGAAGAACGGATATTTACATATCCTGGCGAGAGCTAGGACATGTTGTTTGACCAAGGATACGATCACCCTAACTCATGAGAGACTGAGAGACTTGCAGTAGCTGTGATATGAGAAGACTCATAGAGCGACCTCCTCGAGATAAACATGGGCCAGTTATTCATTATGGTCTCGTCGCTTCTGGAAATCAAGTTATAAAGAACAGCCGAATCAGAGACAAGCTAGACCAAAAATATGATATCTTATGCTTCGAGATGGAAGCGGTCGGTTTGATGGACAATTTCCCTTGTCTGGTGATTCGAGGCATATGCGATTGTTCGGACTCACACAAAAATAATATATATTATAGATAAAAATAATAAAATTATTATTTATCAAAGTAATTAAATTTTTTTAAAAACATTAATAATTATAATTTTTATAAAACGTTAAAATTTCAAATAAATTTTAAATGTTAAACAAAAAGGTGTAATAGGATTCTGTAAGTAAAGACCTGTAAGGCAAAGCCTTATAAGCTGTTGTAGAGGGAATACTAGCATAGGTTGCTAGTATTGCTGATCTTTTTGATTATTGGCGCAGTTGACACCCTCTTCTTCTGTTACAAAAAGCAAATAATAAAATACCTAATTAATAATTTATCCCTTAAGTTAATTTTATAAATTTAATAAATTTAATTAAAAAATATTTTGTTTAATAATAATATAAATAAAAAATAATATAATTATAAATACTACTTAACATAAATAAGTACCTTAAGTTTACTTATAACTCTTGCTTATGTAGCTCTGGTATACAATACCATACTAGCGCTTCATAATCGCCACAACGATGGCGGTGAAAAAAGTCTTCATCGCACTGCCGCTCTTGTATTAAACGTACGCGATCACATTGGGCCCATGAATTTGGACCGAGATTATAATGCGCGGTGTTGGTTGCCTTTTTGCGACAGTCCTGGAGCATTTTCTCTTCGAGTACAACTGCCAGTGTGCCTCTTTTAAATGACGTGATAAACATCGTGTGCGGCTGGCGGTGCACTGAGTTTTGCAACATCATTCCTGGTGGACAGGGCTTCGGCTTCTGTGGCATGCAAGCCCAGATGTCGGCGACCCATGAATTGCGATATTGTCGCTGTCCTCCTGGACATTTATCCGAAGGCTCAGGCTTCACACCCTTGAACTCATAGTTGTCACAGATACCGTAGGCGCCAATCGGGAGATCTTGTATCCGCGCCAATTTCTCGCGGTGGCAGTCGAGTCGTGCTGCGGGGAGGTAGGTGCGGTCATCCCGCCAACCGACGCAAGTCACATCAGAACCCTCCAGGCGACCGAGGCCCACTGCATCAAAACCATCCGGGCACGGATTCCCGAGTATGGCAGCTGCGGGCTTGGCTAAACCAGTGAGGGCTGCAACAGTGCTAAATAATGAGCTAGGATTGATCTTCATTGCTGACCCTTGTTGAACGTCACAGCGGTACACAGATGCGAAGAGTGTGTTAATCCTGTCAACTAAAGATGCCGCCAAGTTATACTATTTATGGGAGGCTATTTATGGGAGGCGCAGGCCGAACCCTGCACGTGATGTATTTATTATACCTAGTATCCAACAAACCTTCCAAACAGTACTATATCCAGTATTGAATAGCTCTTGTCAATATAGTATTCTTAATATTTTCGTATACAGAATTATTGGTTTTCTCAATGCTGACTGTTCAGTATAAGATTCTTCAATATTGCAAATTTTGAAAATTTTGAGAAGCAATACTACTTGACCGCGCGGCGAAGGCTGGGAGTATTATATGCTGTCCTCTATCTTCTGCTGCCTATTACTTACTCTGCAAAGAATTTGCAACACAATACAAAAAAATTGCTAAATATATTCAGTGAGTAGTTATTATACTAGTCACAGGATAAGATATTCTTGACGCGGGTAGAATTGCCTAATTTCTAGCTAGTTGGTGAATAATCTAACTCCGTATGGCTTATTTTTTTTTTTTTTTTTAAATTAGATTCTTAAGCCATATTATGCTACTCACGGCTTCAAAATAGGGTCAGTAGTTACTTTTACCATGCCTTGTCGCGACATAGTAGCATCAACGACTCCTAGAAGATTACATCAGACACAGTTATTTATTGCAGCTTCGCTACTTTAGTGAAGTTCCTTACAGCCAAGTATCTACAATTATTTCTTTCATTCATTAATATGTCGTTGGGTTCCTTCTCAGGTAATTCTTATCCTCGGTCTCATATGGACTATACAATTGTGTAATGCAGTAGTAGTCCGATAGGATGTTTGTTCTCGGCAAATTATCCTACGCGTCGAGTATCATTTATTTAGCATCCTTTTGAGGTGTTTCAGCCACTGTCAAAGTATCCCTGGCTTTGATATACCATATTGTATCGCAGCTTTACTTCTTGCGATGGTACTGGTTCTCTTCAGTCTTGAGTCGAACAATCTCCCGCACAAGTCGGTGGAGTACCCAGAGCTGTACTCGTTGATTAGGAGCGTTAATCATATGGCAGGTTCTCAGTATATTCAGTACCGACTTTTTCAATATTAATCTTTTTCAATGAGAGGTCATATTAAGTATTTTTGTAGCATTTACTCCAGCCACGAAAAAAGAGTTGTAATTCACATTCCAACACAGCGTTTTCGTCATGCTCACTGGCCTTGGCAGCGTCTAACAGGCCTTGCAACGCCCGGTCATCTTCGCGCCATGACCACGTGGCTTCTTCCCCTGGATCAATGAATGCTTTATCCTTAACCATATTGTGCTCAATCGAATCAAAAACAAAGCGTGGCGGCGGCCAGCCCTTGCCTGGTAGAGTCAACTCAAAGTCACCCATCACCTGTTCTCCTTCAACGAGCATCAGCCGAGCCCCGTCACGAAAAAGCCGCAGATGCCATTTGCGCCAGCTCGCTTCAAAACTCGCCTGCAATCCTTCACCAGAGAGTTTTTCCTGGGCGTCGAGAAACCCCAGGCTGGCAATGAAGATTGCGCAGCTTGGGATTGGACTAGGCGAGCGTTCCAAGATTATGGCCCAGGCGCCATCCACGGCTCGTGCCACGTGGTGTGCTTCCACAACAGAGATTGTCTCGCCACGCTTGCGCCGCCAGTCCACGTTGGACGCGACGCGCGCCACATCTGCCTCGAGCTGTCGCGCTCCTTTCTCCTCGCTGCTGCGTTGCATGATAAAGCGCACAGCCTCATTATCGTACGTGAGTTCATTCAAGCCGAACTCTTGATTCTTGCGCGGAATTAGGACCTCAGTAAGGACCCGTTCCTTGAGAAAGGCATTGAGTGGTGTGGTTGCGACGGATTCTTTGACGCGGTCGCGTAGGTGCGGAATTAAAAGCTCCTCGTCGTTGTAGGTCAACACAAAGTGCGCCCGCGACAAGTCCGGCGACAAGTCGAAATACGCGTCAACGAAGCGGTCATTCTTACCCAGGAGAGTTGCGACCACTTGCTGGACGTCGTCACTGGCCTTGTCGACCTCTTCCAGCGCGAACATAACATCGCCTGTTTTGTGCCTCAAAAGATGCTGAGTGATAGGGGAAGGCGCGCCGGAGACATATGTTGATGACCAACCGACGAGGGGTTTGGCATCTTTGACGTTGCCAAGATTCATGGTGTAGAGGCGCCCCTCTAAACCCAAAGCCTTTTGCACACACTTGATCAGCTCCGACTTGCCGTTACCAGAAGGCCCTTTCAACATCAGGAGTTTGTCGGTGCTTTCACCTGCGAGGCTGCGCTCCAAGCGCTCACGAATCCGTCGCTTCGCCTCGCCATGCCCAATGATCGATTTATACTGATCTGTAGCCGCAGCGAGACGCTGCTCTTTTATCGTATCCTCCCAGGCCATTCCTGTATCCGTCAGGACTTTTGGGTTGGCCTGTATGGCATTGTTAGTCTCCACGAGCTCTTTGAAGCGCGTGAGCCACACGCGTGCATTGGCACGCGTCTCGCTAGCTCCCAATTGCAAATCGAGAAGACGTGCACTGGCAGCCTCTTGATAAGCATTCGCGTCGTGACCCGTGAGACCATCGATAAGAGTTTGCCAGTCCGTTTCTTGCGCTGTCGCAGCGGGTTGAAGCACCTTGGGGAGCTTGGAGTCCACGGCGGCTGGTCCGAGGATTGTCATTTGCTTGCGTGCCTCGGCTAGATAGTTGTCAGTTCCCTCGCCTTGTTCATGGGCAACTACGCACAATCTTGCAAGCGCCGCGCGTGCGGCGAGGACCTTTTCATGGTCAGGATGAAAAGCTCGGCTCAAGCGCACGATCGAGTGTCGGTACACGCTGATTTGACGCTTGACGTCTGTTTCTCGCGCCAGCTTGCTGACATGTACAGCCTCGGCATGGTTTTGAACACTCCTGACGAAGGCATTCAACTCGCTGTCGCTGTCGGCGTCGGTATCATCCAACTCCTCCACACCGCAAAACCCTGCCGCTTTGCGCAGGTGGTTGCCCAGCTCGAGAGTTCCGAACTCCTCGGTGACTTCGAGTGCTTTTTTCCACACGCCATAGCTTTCTTCATCGGTGCGACTGATCGGCTCGCCCCCCTCAGAGAGCAGGAACTTCTGCTTGAAGACGTGCCGCGCAGCGGTGGTCTTGCCACCGTTTGTGTATGCATCAAGCGTAGCTTGGACATTTTTGTAGTCAGGCGACTCCGCCGAAATGAGCGCCTGTTGATCCGTTGCCATGAGGGGCATCATGCCGCGTCTCCTGCCTCCTTGGGCGCACGCTGGTGTGCAAGTGCTACAGCAATGACTAGCAATAGCGCAATGAATCCGAGCGAGCAGGTTCGCGTCGAAGTCACCATGTCGTAGGTAGGTTTAACATACTTTTGAAGTATCGGCTCAACGTGAGTTTGGTAGAATTCAACGACTCGAACTACGCATTCGGCGACTGTCCGCGTAATGCTGCGCGCCACATGACGTAGAAAGAATACCAAGCCCGCAAACGCGCAAATCACCACGACTGCAGGAAATGCTTTGAGCAGACAGACCGCCGCCGCCGCAATGGCAAAGCCCAACACGGTGGTAGGTAGATTGATCAGTCCACTGATCCATCCATTGATCAATGCTTCTATAGTTGAGACCCGCTGCGCATGCGCAATTTGAGCGTTCTCGCTTTGAGCGGTGGTCGTTTGTTTCTGAGGCGCCAACTCTGGAACGGGCAAAGGACGCAATTTCAGACCGCTGCTCGGTGGCCGCAGCCTGTAGTTAAGCGCATTGCTTCCCCACGCGCGCAAGGTCCGTTGTGTCGGGGCGGGTTGACTGACCAAGGCAGGCTGTGAGTTGAATACTGGCTGCCCGGCCGCTCTCGCATTAGCGTTAGCTGGGTTCTGAGAAACTGGCAATGGTGTCGATACGATTGGCATATTTATCCCAACAAGCGCCGATGCTATGAATGACCCTTTCTATCGGTTGAATGTCTGAAAAGAATAGATTAGATAAGAGGTGAAGGTGCTACAGCAGTCACTATACTGACTGCGATAACACAAATTAATCATTACCAGATGCTGATGTATTACCAGTGCTATGTTCAAAAATGTAAAGTTAATTCTGAAGGGTTATGTAGTAGAAATGGGAGAATGTGAGTGGCTTGGCTAAGGGTCTAGAGGCAAGACAATAGGTATACTTAGGTCCTGATGCAATTCGCTTAATATTAAATCAATTAACCACATGCTTAAGCTATACTTAGAAAAATTCGCCACCGCCTACATAGATAATATCCTTATCTACTCTAAGACTAAGTATAAACAATATATCTATCAAGTGCTAAAAGCACTGCAGGAAAACAATCTACTCATTAATCCAGAGAAATGCAAATTTCACACACAGGAAGTCGAATTTTTAGGATATATTATAACCCCTAAAGAAGTAAAAATAGATTCTAAGAAAGTAGCAGCAATCCAGAAATGGGAACCACTTAACTCTGTTAAAGAAGTATAAAGCTTCCTTAAACTCACCAACTACCACCAATGATTTATCAAAGGCTTCTCTCAGATTACTGCCTCACCAACTAACACAATAAAAAAAAGGAAAAATCTTCAAACTAACTAAGGAAGTGGAATAAGCCTTCCAAGTATTAAAAAATACTATAACCTTAGCACCTATACTAGTGATATACAACCCCGAGAAACCTATTATAAGAGAAACGGACGCCTTAGAAAATGTAATTAAAGGGGTAATAAGTCAATTAGACGGCGAAGGGAAACCACACCCTATAGCCTTCTACTCCAGAAAGCTAAACAACGCCGAGATACACTACTCAATCTATAATAAAGAATTTTTAGGAATTAAAAACTACAGGCCATTTGCCCCTTACCACGGACATCGACCCGCTCCTCGCCCTCCTCGACGAACCGTAACAACAATGACGCATGCTAAGTAGTAATAGAATGCATAGTAGGGAGATCCACTGTCATGTAGCTGACAAGCAATGAGGCCCAAATTTAAGCTTATGTCTCTCGGGACTCTGTTTCCCCGTCTTATTCTGCGCCTTGAGCTTATTCGGACAACAGCTTCTATAATAGGAAGCAGGAGCGGAATCGCTTCGCAGATGCTCCACTTGCTTAGACTCACAGCGAAACAGATATCTGCTTCGCTATGGTAGTGTGAAAGCAGTTAGTATAATCTTTTTGCTGCTAAAGTCTTCTAATGCAAGCGAATGTGACTATTTCAGAGAAATCGGTGGGCTAACATGACTCGAAAACGGAGCATTTGCTGGATTTGTAGGCATATACGTCTCCAAACTTTCTGCCAAGCCGCCGTTGGAAAGGAAAGATATATAAGAGTGTGATTCTCTTGTTTTCGAAGACTTTACAATTCTCAGAAAAAAACCCAATTCTCAGAAAAAACCCAAGTCCTTTACCAATCGTCAAGATGAAGACTGTTACTACCATCCTCTGCCTAACCCTTCCTCTTTTCGCCAGCGCGGTCCCCAACCTGGACAAAAGAGAGATGTGCAATGTATTCAACAACGATGGCCCCGTGCACTGCAGAAGTAGTCCGTCTTTTAGCGCCAAATCAGTTACCACGATTGGTGATGGAGATGCCTGGGACTTCTCTTGCTATAAGTCGGGAGACTGCTATGAAGGAGTTTGGTACGTCCACCTGAAGACCAATCGTGATTGGGGATAATGACAGATATTAACAATATTAAGTTCATGGGATTACATCCCGGGATTGAAATGCTATATCAACGGATTTTATACTTCGGACCAGTGCAACTCCAGTAATGCTACCCTTCCTGAGCGTTCTAGATTCAGAAACTGACATGTTTGGTCTTTTTTTGCAGAAAACCTTCGCAAGTGTTAATTGGAGTCCATGTCCGGGGTTATAGCGACAAAGGACGATTTCAGTGTTTGATTAGCGGACCACATCTCCGGCGTCAGAGTCATAGGGAGCATGAAAACGCGCTGCCAGCTACCGCTGCGATTTTTTTTGCGATTTTTTTCTGCGTGCGGCGCAATTTGAACCGGGTTCTGAGCTGTCTTGAGACACCCTTACCGACTAAGCACAGTCTTATTGCTAGACGAAATACAGTAGACATAATACATCGTGCGACACTTCGAAGGAAGAGGCTCTCTTTACAGGAATATGCATTACCTCTTACCAGCTGAGAAGGCCAGAATATTGATCTAAGACTGAGATCCAGTGAGTTTTGACACTTTATGTCACTAGATTGTAGGCAGTTGTGTCCGAAGACTCAGAGTGACACTTAACCTCTGTAGGAGGCGGTATAGAATTGTCATTGACGGTGTTTTACTCGTAACAGAGCAGCAAATGCGGGTACTTGGTGCTATAAACTTGTAGACTTATCGCTGTTTATCCAACAGCTGGAGTTGCTGTAACTTGAGATTTTTCCCGGGTAGCTTTTAAACCACTTGGCTACAAACTACATAGAAGTATTACAGCGATGTTTGCAGGCAGTAAAATCCGAAGATGGTCACTAATATCCTCAGCCTTTCGCTGCATGAAAGTTGGCTAGAGCTCCTCAATGTAACTGGGTAGTGTAAGACCTGGGGTCCAGTAGAAACGAATTTAAGGTAAAGTAAGCATAGGTCCGAAATTACGGGGCCGATGCTCCCTGGCAAAGGCCCGCGAACTCGGCTCAGGATCTATGCACTTGCTGTTTTAGAACATGTGGCGATGCCGTTTAATACAAGAGAATTTTGACATCAAATCGATGTTATTCTTCGAAAATATATCCAGCCTCTCATAGGTTTTTATCTACAAGAGTATTTGGGAGACTGGTGTATATAAGCGCGCCCAGCCATGCATCACGCGCGTGTAGACGGGTTGTTTTCACACACAATAGAATATAATCACAGACATCCACAGTTACAGCCTGGCCTTTTGGCACTTATCGCTCCTAAACAGCGAGCCTTGGGCTGCAGAGGAGAGCTATGGTGGGCACACATGGCAGCCGCTGACTCGCTGGCCTTGAAAAGGAGGACTGCTTTGCTGGCAGCCATTTGTGTGTGTTATGCAAGTCTTCAGGCGACCTCTCAAATCTCAAGGTATAGATTGTAGGGGAGAAAAGGAGGCGTGACGCATAAAGGGGAGCTGATGCGCTGTTGATGCTGGCCATGAGCGCCCAACGGAGTCCCTCATGGATATGGCACGCTGTCTTATGCGATTTGCAGGTTCCAATAACACACCAGGTAGCTTGGCGATTCTGCCCCTCTTCTGCATCATCTCAGTAAGCGAGCGTCTATTGCAGCTGCAGTTTCACAAGTGCGTGCGGGTCCTCTCACGCGGCGAACCTGCAGGGAAGAATCAGAGAACCAGTGCATCCTTTATTCATTCCCAACACTTTGGGAGACAATACTTGAGGCTCCAAGAGCAAGCCTAAATTTTCAAATGCTAGTAAAAATTCCCTCATTAACTCGTATCTCCTCTCTTTGAATTCTCTGTTCTCTTTCTTCATCCTACCTACCAGGTAAGCTAGCTCGTCATCGGACAGCCAAAAGCTTATCCGGCCCCAAAATCTCATCTTCGATGAACCTCGGCTTGTGGCGTCTTTGCTGACCGAGAAAAAAGACTAACGGGCCCCGAGCCGAGCGAAAGCCCGTCCAGCCAACGAAACCCCTGCATTGAAAAACGACTCGGTTCCTGGATTTTCGCCTAGTTCGATCGCCCTCCCGTTCTTTGTGCATGCGCCATCTGCCCGCATTCCAGCCACGCGCGCAATACCTTCACGCCAGTTGTTGATCGAGGCGCGCAGAGTTACCGAGTACTGTGCCTGATTGTGTCTGAGTCGTTGTCGCGCGTGGAAGAGCGTCAAAACCGGCCGCGTTGCTGAGATCGGCTCCTTGCATCCCGCACCGCCTCGAGTTCATCGCGAACCTGCTTCGCGCGGGAAGAGGCAGCAAATCAGCGCCTCGGTTGAAAGACACACGAATACATACAAGTCTAGAATGCGCGCACGGCCAAACGGACGGCCTCACGACCGAGCCATGTCGTCCACCAGGATCGGCGGGTTCGCCATGACGATTCCCATCATCTCTGTTGCCGTCGGATCGATGGGATACGCCGCCTGGCGCATTAACTGGCCGGCCTTGGTGCAGTCCTTTCTGACAGGGCCGGGCCGGACATCGCGGCTGCTGCTGCTCTTTTTCATTATCTTCAACTGGAAGACTCTCCCGTTTGCGTGGACTGTATGTGAACAGCTTCTTTTGCCTACCCGTCCCTTGGATGACACTGACTTACTCGACCCAACAGTATCGCATCATATACGCCATGCTCTACCACATGGTCTTCCGCAAATCACCAAAGCTCGGTCCCCGTGCGCTCTTCAAACCCATGATCTCCGAAACCAAAGCCCCTATTCTTGAAATCGACTACAACCTTCACAAATCCAACTCAACATACTTTGCCGATCTCGACATATCGCGAACGCACCTCTGTGCCTATCTGCTGCGGCCAGCCATCCGTAGCATGTCTAACAACGCCAAGACAAGACTTGTCAAGGATCCTCGTACCGGCGAGCCTGTCAAGGGCAACTTTGCCATTGCGCTGGGCTCCGTCATGTGCAGCTTCAAGCGCGAAATCTCATCTTTCCAGTCCTACGAGCTATGGAGTCGCGTCGCTACCTGGGACCGGAAATGGCTTTACATCATCACATACTTTATGCCCAAGGGCGCTGCCAGACCAACCGAGTGGCTGGATCCACGATTCCGCCGCGTGAGGACGAGAGATCACAAGGACGCTACTAGCGGTTGGCAGAAGAAGATCCATGCCACGGCCATGAGCAAATACGTCTTCAAGGTCGGCCGCCTTACTGTCCATCCCGCAACGGTGCTTTCCGACTCGGGCTTGCTGCCTCAGCGACCTGGCGGCTGGGTTAGCGGTCCCAATCAAGTTGGCGATGAGACTGTAGACGTGAGCGACATCGACCTGGCTGCCGATGGCGAGTGGGACTGGCGCCGCATTGAAGCTCAGCGTCGGGAAGGCATGAAGCTGGCGGCTCAGTTCAATGCCCTGGATGGACTTCACGATTCGTTTGACGGCGGCAACTATGGCGCCATTGCCAGATTCGGACCCGGCTAATATCTCGATAACCTGAACCTGAACGTTAACCTCGACCCAGACCTGCGACTTTTGTTTTACCTCCCCCTTTTTCTACTTTTAATGTTTAGACCTTGATGCATTCTTGTGCCTTTTGGGGATAACTTGAAGGGAAAAAGATGCCTGACGATATGAATGACACGATACACTAGACTAGAACTGCTGGTAGGCTGTTACTAGAACTTTGAAATGACAAGATACGTTTTTTGCTTGGCTGCTTATAGACGCTAAGCTTTTTCTTATAAAACAGTTGCCCGTCTTGTTGTACAATAACACGTGCTGAGCAAATCCGTGGCTCTTATCCAAAAAATAGTTGGAACCATATTTCCCCCTATTGCCTGCCTGTCCTGTCCGTCCTAACCTAGTCCAAAGAAAACCCATAGCGAAAACCCCCTTTTCGCTTACAGAACAACCATGGCTACCAATACACCAAAGGCGGCGTACGCGAATCCGAACTCTCGTGCGAATCGTCCCGCGTCAGACTTGGTAGTTGCTGCTGATGCTGCTCCAGTGGTCGAAGTCGGGTCACTTGCGGTGGTGTTTGTGATTAGACCGGCAGATTCGCAGAGTTGTACAACAGCAGAAGCAGCTTCTATTCGATGATGACAACAAAAACAAAGGTTAGGAACGAAAATTTTCAACAATGTTATGACAAATTGAGCTACTAAAAGCAGGAACTGGGAGCAGGGGCAGCCGTACGAGTCATTTCATCAAGAGTGCAGCCAGCTTTCGCCATGCATGGCGAGACAGTCTTGGTGAGTTCGTTGATCTTGGAGCACCCGCAGGCGAGGTCGCTGATGGCACAGCCATCCTGAGTGACGCCTTCGACGATACAATTGAGGGAGCAAGGGGGAAGTTTGTCGACGAGGCTGGTCATGTTGGGGGCGGAGGCAGCTGACACAGTCAGAGCTGCCACGAAGAGAAGGACGAAGAGCTGGAATAAGGAGGCCATCTTGACTGGGGTGGCTTCAATTGTTGAAAAGAAACATATGGAAAAGGGGAGAGGAGAGAAAGAGAGAGAGAGAGAGAGAGATTCGACAACCCGAAGAGACGTGAACTGTCTCGAGAGAACGACAACGACTATTATTATGGATTTCCAGAGCTACTGCAGACACGAACGGATGGAAGAAACCGAGACCCGTACCATGTGCCGTACAGTATGAGCCGTGTCTCGCTTCTCGCTTCTCCCCCATACTTCTGCACCCAATGTCCACGATGCGCGATGTCACCTCACCCCAACACAAACAAGGGGGCCCAAGACTCGATACTCGTGCTAAACCGCCATCCCAAGCCTAAACGGAGGAATTTTTTTAGCTCAATGGACATGTATATCACGGCCTAGTCAACAAAGCAGACTAGCCCGCCAACGTCTTATTCGATGGGCTTATGGGGGTTTTTTATCCCGCGTATACATATATGTACGCATTTTAACCGCAGCAAAACCCAGACCGGGGAATGGAGTAGATGAAACCCGCTACTTGACTTGGGGCTGGGCACCAGGAACAGGATTCTGGTTGGACGGTGGGACTGGCTACTGCTTGTACTAGCTAGGGGGTGGTTAAATCGCAAGCTTAGTTGGAGGGACAAAGGCACCCATTGTATGATTTGAGTGTTCATTTTGGGTGTGGTTGCATGTGGCTTTTTGCTGTCAAAAGCTGGAAGGATTTGCTTGTTGGAGGGTGGGAAAGAGAGGCGATTCGCTGCGAGACTTTTTTTTTTACGGCAGGGGGCGTTTTGGAAGTCGAGGTGCTGGGTTGGCCAAATATCAGCGTTTTATCATGTGTTACCGAGTTTGAAATGAAGGGGAAAAAAAAAAGGATGCTGTTTGTTGGTTGACTGGATTCATGATTCATTCGCTCGCTCCCAGACGGCGTTACTTGCAACAGATTGCGCATGCCTACATGTCATGTCATTTGCCAGTGTCGCAGCAGCAAGTAGTCCAGTTCCTTCATCATGACGAGTTAATAAAACGAAGAGCGAAAAACGGCGGCGTAGTCTGCAAAAGCTGACCCGATCTGCGCTCTGTAGCCTCTTCCGGCAAGCTTCTGGCCGCTCCTGTCACACTTAGCAGGTGCTCTAGTCAGGACCAACGGCGCCAAGTTATGTAATTTCTTCACTGCCAGTAGCGTGGATTTGGGATTTGATCATCATCTTCGGCGGCCGTTGCAACTGTTGGTTGGGCTACCTGATAGCGTTGCAAGCGTTGCAGAGCTTGGCAGGGGAGCTTTCTGCGTTGAGCTGGCTGGGGATGTTTATACGAAATAATAAAGAGCTGACATGAGCTGGCTCGATTTTCCTTCTGCGGTGAGCTGAGCTCCAGGGTGCCAAGCTGGGACGCCCGTTATGCCGACTAATACCTAGCTCTTCGACGACCAGGGCATGGGAAAAACAGGCCGGACTGGGGTACGCTGATTTTGGTGCTTTGGGTGCGGAGATCGGTGCCGGCGGCATCTTGCCGGTTTACTGTTGCTGTCGAAGCAACCATGTAAGCGTTCTGTACCTATCATTTACGAGTTCCTGCTCCAGGCATAGATAGAATCTGCTCAGACAGGTATGTAGGCAGATAGAACATCCAGAAGCTACAGACTCTTAGCCACTCGGCCAAGGTGTAGTAATTAGATGTATACACTACTACATAGGCATATATAAACTATGATATATCATAAACCCTCCATCAAAAGATATATCCCAGAAGCTCATCAGTTGACATGAAAATATTTTTATCCACAACGGCAAGATTTTCTTGACTCGGTGCTTGACTCTATATTGGTCATCATCATATGAAGCTTCTGGCCATCTCCACCAAGTAGGGCATCCCAACGCAGAGAAAAAAACTTCCAGCGAAGTTTCAGAGTGTTAAAAAAAAGGATGGAATACCGTCATGGTAGAGACGGGGTCCCCCTTCGCATCAAGAATGGGCCCCATCGAGTAACCAAGCTTGCGCCAGGCAATCGCATAACTATCGACCTCGACAACAAGTCCTCTGCGCCCGATACCACGGCCAGCAGACATCACAAACGTCCACCTGCCATCCACCTCCACTCAGCATCGCCGCCCCAATCCCACTGCCTTCCAGCGCGGACTCATATCTTCATCCATAGGGGCCAGAGACGCAAGATCAGGGTTTGACAGTGCTTGGTGAGAAACGGATTTAGCAGCAGGCAGGGCAGATGCCGCAGCCGGGCCAAGGCGCGGAGGTCAGCCGCAGTGCTTCTATGGCGGCGCGTTTCCGCATGCTCCAAAAAGGAGACGTCCGGGGACTTTCTCCCAAAGCTGTGTTTGGAGAGATGCTGCAGAGCAGAATCTCCGTTTGTAAGCTTCGAATGGCGATTTGTTGAGCGAAGGGGGATAAAGAGAAGAAGAAGAAGAAGAAGAAGAAGAAGAAGAAAAATCTCGGTAGCTGTGCGAAGCTATGAATTTTTTTCTAGTAATTTTTAGTGGAGCCTCCGTAGTGGGATCTATGCATCAATGCGCAGTTATGCATCTATCGCATCGCTGCTGCAGCCTGCGAAGAGCACCAGCCAATCCGAACGTCGCGTTGAGAAATGCTAGGTCGCTGCCTTCGTGCCTAGAAGTCAACTTTGGTTATAAATTGTGCAAACGCGACGAAGCCGCCAAGGGGATATTTGGTGACGAGCGTCCACCATCGCCTTGGGCTGGTTTTTCACACGATTCTACTTCTCTTTGCTTTTGCGACGACAAGGCCACGGGAAGCCAGCGAAAAAAAAATACACGAGACGGACCTCGCGCTGCAACGCGCCAGGGCGTCAATTCCGTCTGGGGAAAAAAAGGCTATAAAAGGCTTGAAATCGATCGAAATATCAGTCCGATCCTGACCTATCCGCCAACATGTCCGGTCTATTCGGAAGTGCTGCTGCCAGCTCGGCTGCTTCGACCACGGTGGGCGATCTGAAGCAGGACGTGGCCCTCAGCGACCCTCCTTCCGACAGCATCTCCGACCTTTCGTTCTCTCCAGCCCCCAACGGACCCGACTTTTTGGCCGTATCAAGTTGGGATAACAAAGTCCGAATCTATGAAATTGCCCAGAACGGCCAGAGCCAGGGCCGTCACGCGTTTGAGCACAGCCAGCCCGTGCTGGGATGCGATTTTTCAAAGGTAAGCGAGCGCAACGGAGACGAAGGAAAACGAATCGATTGGACTATAAAATATTAATAACATGACTTTAAAACGAAACAGGATGGAACAAAAGTCGCCTCTGCTGGTGCGGACAAGAACGTCAAAGTCTGCGACCTAGCATCTCAGCAAGATGTTGTTGTTGGAACACACGACCAGCCCGTACGAAGCGTGCGCTTCTTCGACAGCGGCAGTGGAACAATGGTTGTGTCTGGATCTTGGGACAAGACTGTTAAATACTGGGATCTTCGGCAACAACAGCCCGCCGCTACTCTCGCCTGCCAAGAGCGAGTGTACACCATGGATGTGCAGCAGAACCTGCTTGTTATCGGCACGGCTGATCGCTACATCAACGTTGTCGACCTCAAGAACCCAACCAAATTCTACAAGACGCTGCAGAGCCCCTTGAAGTGGCAGACCAGAGTTGTCAGCTGCTTCCCCGACTCAAGTGGTTTCGCAATTGGCAGTATCGAAGGCCGCTGTGCCATTCAGTATGTGGAGGAGAAGGACTCTACGTAAGTGGTTACGACGTTGTTTGCGGCAAATACTAGGGATTGTGAAGCTAACCCAATACTCGAATAGATCCAACTTTTCGTTTAAATGCCATCGCGACCCGGTTCAGAGCAATGTGGTTAACGTTCATGCCGTCAACGACATTTCCTTCCACCCTGTCCACGGAACCTTTAGCACCGCTGGATCGGATGGCACGTTCCACTTCTGGGACAAGGATGCCAAGCACCGTCTCAAGGGCTATCCCAACGTGGGTGGTAGCATCACTTCGACGACGTTCAACAAGACGGGAAGCATCTTCGCCTATGCCATTTGCTATGACTGGAGCAAGGGCTTCCAACACAACACTCAGAACTACCCAATCAAGGTCATGCTGCATCCCGTTAACAACGACGAGTGCAAGCCCAGACCATCAGCCAAGAAGAGGTAAAGCGGGAGGGGAAAGAAGACGAGATTGGCGGTGTATAATATAATGGATATATTCATGCGGAGGAGACGTGGGGTGGGGGAGTTTGCCGATCGATCCAGGCGGTGGAGAAAACAGGTGATCGAAGGCCAGTCGAAGGATGGATGAGAGACGAAGAGAATTTGATCAGAATGAGTGACAATACCTACCTACGACGCCCTTTTTTTGATGTGCGCAAGATGTTATATATAGGCACTATCACTCCGTAGTTTAGATTGAGAGGGAGGGGAGTCAGCATAATGGAGTCGGGGCAATAGGTCTCGAAACTTCGGTTTTGTCTAAAATACGACGTTGTTTTTTTTGTTATACTATTGGCGAATCACTACGATGATTGTGTCATTGAATACTCCATAGGTAGTAATTGCATGCTTATTGTAATGGTTGTTCAGAGTGGAAAGTTGTGCTTGTAATAATAAACAGAAGAATTTGAAGTTTTTTGATTAAAATTTCCTATATATGTCTCGATTTCATAACGAGTAAGTCCCTTGATCACCCTGATCATGATGCCCATTTTTTTCGGGAAAGTTACAGAGCGAACGGCCTGCCTGCCTGCCATCATATATCGCCCTTGATATGGTGTGTGTCCATGAAACAACCGCTTACACTAATAAAAATAGAAACGAAGATTTCGCATGACAAAAAAAAGAAGAAAATACCCACCATGCATCAGTTACACATGGTGAAAAGAAAAAGAGGCTTGCTAATGTGATTTAGGGACGGCCTGATTTGAGCCAAAGACATCCTCGACCATGCCCTTCCACAGATCCCGGATCATGCCCTGGCTCTCTTCCTGAGCGGCAGGAGAAGCAGGCTGCTCATGCACGAATTTCAGCTCAACCGTGTCCAGAACGCCGCTTAATGAAGAGAGCGGTGTGGCAGGGACAACGTTATCCGGGTTAACCGCGACGATGGACGAGCTGGGGATGGAAACCGGCAGATCGGCATCAGGCGCGGGGTGAGCGGCGCCGTAGTTGTCGGGCAGAAGGGGCATGCGGGGGAGGGCATCTGCGAATGAAGAGGAGGAGTTGAAGCTGCTAAAGGCCGGGAGGACAGCGGCGTCAAGGTGCGCAGCGGGAGTTGAGGTTGAGGATGCGACGCTGGAGAAGGTCTGCATCAGAGGCTTGGCGCGGTTGGCGATGGAGGGCTGAGGAGTAGGACGGTGGGTGGTGGTGAGGGTTCGAGAAGACTGAAGATGAATTGTCAGCAATTTTTTATATTTGATTAATGAAATGCAAGAATTGTAGAGTTGGAGCGTACCTCGGACATCTCGATGGTATTTCTGCGACCGCGCAGGAGCTCTGCGTACTTTGGCATCAGCACGGCGCCGGCATTGTAAGCCGAAGCGTCGAGGAGCGGGTTGGCGGCACGAGCTGCGGTCGTGGAGCTCAAGGCGCGGGTGAGCTTGACGACGGGAGCAGTAACACGAGACATGGTTGTGTGTTCTGTGTTGGTGGAAGGAGAAGAAAGAATGCAAAAGTTGTGAGACGTTGAAAAGCTGGGAGAGCTTGTGTGGTGTAAATGGCTTGGCTTGGCTGATGTAGATGGAGAGATACACAACCGAGGGGAGCGCAAGTTGCGGTGATTCTGAGGAGAAGATGCGATGAACAAGGTGCAAATCAAGACAGATGGCTTCTTTACAATGCGGGAAGAAAGAAGAGAGAGAGAGCAGAAGATCGAAAGCAGAGGAGTAGGAGTAGTGGCTTTTAGGAGAGGGGAGAAGCGACGCAAGCAGCCATTACTTATACTACGACAGCTGCCACCAGAGGCAAACAGGCGGTGCGCAACTGGATACTAGAGCGATGGACTCATGGACGGACTCGATTCAGGCTAGGGCCAGAATTACACTTTTGCCTTATGGGGGCTGGGGGGGGCATGGCCTCGATTTCTCTTTTCGAGCATCCCAGACTGCTGTACATACAGACAAGAAACAAGGCAGTAGATAGTGCTCCGTAGTTCGGTAGTGCTTTTAAGCGGAGCCCTATCTACCTAGGTATTCAATCAACCATGGGAATGTCCATCCAGCAGCGCTCCTCAACAAAGTTGGGGCCAAGCCAGAACATGCCAACTGGGACCCCTTCCTTTACGAATACGCACCCGCTGTGCCGGGTACCGGTTGGGCGATTCCCGGGGGACCCTGCGGGCGGGGTGGGGGCATTTTCGCGATAGCAGGGTACAGCCGCTTTGGGTGGTGATTCGGTGAGCCGCCGAGGTAGATGTGCATCTTTTGGGGGCCTGCAAAGGAGGGGCTGCGACTTGTCGGAAAGCTGTTGAGGATACAAAGCTCGAGCTACGCCCAGGGGCAAGCTGGGGAGGGGAAGCGGAAGAGCTCCCTTTTTAGCACCGGCTTTTTTAGCTTGGCACTGCCCTCTCCCCTGGCTGGATGGATGGATCTACGGGAGAGATAGAATACAGTGGCAGCTGTTGATTCACTGTCTGGAACAGTTTCTCACCGATGCTTGAATCAACAAGACTGAATCCAGCAAGACTCCCGCCTTTCCGGATGCATTCTTTGCGGATGCTGCTGTCAGCAAATGGCCGACGGCGAATTACTACTACAGATGTACTTGCAGCAGCACCGTGTCTTCTTTCTACAGCACATGCCCTATCGTTGACCACATACATGTACTGGTAGCTCACCTTCCTAATCACCGCCACATCCCCATCATGTATCATGTGCAGCCATGCATGAAGGGAACCACGCCAACGTCCGCGGTACCCGAAGCAGAGCTGCATCCTATATCCGTACACGCACATGTAACTGCCGCAGTGCTATATCTGCAGCATCTGTGACTGTGACAAGTTCTGCTCGGTGTGTGCGTGCCGTGTCGGGTCGGGTGAATGCGTAATGGAAACATGGAAACTGCAGCCATGTGCAGATTCGTGGTGTGATGCCGCGAATGGGGGCGGTTCTTTATCGCTCTGCAACGCTTGGCTGATCTGGGCCGCTAAATCAGTCGACGAGGGGAACAAGATGGATGCCGGGCGTGGAGCTTCGCTCGCTTTGATCCTGATTCTTTGCCTCTTGTTCTTCATCATCTCCATGTGATACTTACGAGGCAGCCCCTATATCGGGGACTATGACTCCTAGACACGCGGTCAACATTAGAACAGCGGCCCTGCTGCTTTACCAGTAACCAGTTCGCTGGGCCAGAAACTACGCTGGCAAAAGACATCACGCACGCACTACAGGGCGCTTGGGCCACCCGCCGGCACATCTCCGAGATTCCGGCGTTGGGAAATCTGACAGCTCCGCAAGGCCATTCCTTTTCTTAGTCTTTCTTGTCTGGCCTTGATTTATGGCTTTATCAATATTGGTGTTCTTATTTGCCTGCTGCCTACAGCCAATCAGTAAGCTTCTGCCTTGTTTGTTTGCTGCGACTTTTAAGCAACTCTAAAATAGGCTCTTCACCGCCTCAACTAAAAACTGCGATGAACGGGGAAATACACGGCTCTATCTCGTATTGTGCTCTGCTATCTAGATCCTGAAAATAGGGATAGCTTTTAGCCGTAAAACAACTACCTACTATAAAGGGGCGTCGTCCAGGCAGCCAGCTAATCCCTACACCTGCCACGCTGCTAATACTAGTAATTGTAGTAGTACGAATCGTCAATCGCAGCTCATCCGAGTACGAAACGAAAAAAAAAAAACCACTCCATAGAATAAACTAGAATGGTCCTGGAAAAAGAAGCAATGCACAATGCCAGGTACGGAGTCTCCGTACTGCAAGGTCAGCAGTTAAGCGAGTGCAAGATACAGCAGAATGAGATCGTGCACCTTGTATATACAGTAACGCTATGCTACTTGTATGCGATGCTTACTATAATCCCTGGAGCCGTCATCAAATTGATCTGTGCTCTGGTCCAGAAACCTGCAAGAATCCTTGGCAGTGTCCACGTGGGTATTGCGATCTGCCAGTTGACTTGCTACTGCAAAGCATTCAACAGCCGCGCATTCAAGATTTCCGAGGCCAGATTGCTTTTCTGGCCTTCGATTTTTGGTAGCTCGCCATTCTCTCACGCTGTCTCTCCTCCTCTCAACAGAGAGCCAATGGTCATACAATGACTGGCTCCTCTCGTGTCTTACTCGCAATCATGCTTAATACCAGCCTCGATAGCGTCTCACTCACATGATCTAATATTGACAATCTGAGAAGCATTTTAGTCACCTTGTCCGCTCCAGCCTCATGCCAAAGTGGCGATAATATCAGCCGCCCATCTCCACCTCAGACAACAAACATAGTCTCGTGATCGTGAGGTTCGTTGCCACAATATAATCCCCCCGCATTGCTACGAGATGCAATACCAATACCCGAGATTTATGAGCTGTATGCTATTATGCATGCTTCCTAATCTCCGATCAGATCGGTACAAAAGACACGAAGACTCCTTGATACGTTTTAGTGCGTGATGCAAGATGCCGCTAGCAAGTCTAGCGAGAGTCATCTTAGGCTATTGATTGCTCCTCAAACTCTTGGTTGAATCAGTTCCATTTTACTTCCCCCCCATTCCCTGGAGAAGAAGATGGTTTGTTCTATAAGCAAGGCTGGACAAACTATGTCTTATTGCCATTAGTAAAGTCACAAAAATCTCGTTGGTTTATACACCTAGATAATGAATCCAATCATTAAGGCAATGGTAACTCTTCTTCTCTGGAATCTGACATACGGCTACGTTCGGTAATCTTTGACATCTTTAATCTACTCATCAGACTCGTCAATTTCATCGTCATCGTCATCGTCATCCTCATCTTCGTCATTATCGTCCTCTCCCTCTCCTGAATCGTGTCTATCCCTGCTATCACTCTCATTGTCAGCGTCGGGCATCTCGTCGCCATCTGCGTGCTCTGTCTCGAAGTACTCCGTAAATTCGTGTTCTGCATTGTGCATCTTATCCTGATGAGATACGCATTTAAAGCATAATTTGTAAGGGACCTTGCACACAGTGCACCGAAAACGCGGCCATCCAGTGGACTAAATATCAGGCATATTAGTGTCAATCCACCAGGCCGTTGCATTCGAACAAGATCATGGTGCTGATTGAATTCGTGCAACATACCATGAAACAACTCTGACAAAACCGTCTGCCATCGCCAATTTTCCACGGATGGTAATGCGGAGCAACATCCCAGTGTTGTATTGTTCCGTCTTCGCAAATTCGTTGCTGCTCTCCTTCCGGAGGCTGCAACATCTCTAGAATGTCGGTATCCATACTATTGAGACAAGCAAGCTTAAACGGAGACCATTCACCGTCAGTACTCCTCGCCCAGATATCTGCACCGTAGCCACTAATCAACTCCCTGACAATATCCCGGCCCTCTTCGCCAGCTTTACATGCCCACATTAGCGGTGTCCATCCATCGATGTCCTTTATATTGATGTCCAAATTCTTGGTGAAGGCCTTGGTCCAAGTAATACACCCAAGTCTAGATGTTGCTATGAAATGCAATGGGGTGCGCCCGAATTTGTCTGCAGCTTGCATATCTGCCCCAGCTTTTGCCAGGACTCGGATTGGTCTTGGGTTTTCTGCCAAAGCAGCAGCGTAATGAGTAGCACGACGACCTTGACCGTCAGCAAGGTTGACATCAGCGCCGCGACGATGAAGATAATCAACAAGATTCCATTCGCTGTATTCACAAGCGATAATAATAGGATATTCATCGGATCCACTCCGTCCATTGACATCCATGCCGACATCGTCAACAAGAAATCTAGCAAGTTTATGCAAAGCTCTGCCTTGAAATTCGGGTATTACCATGTGAAGTAGGGATTCACACTCGGGCCCTTGGCTTAGTGTATGAGGATCAGTCTTGGCATCGATGAGAATTTTCATCATCTCGATGATTCTGCTCACGTCTCTGGATTTGTTTTTTAAGGCCAGGTGTAATAAGCTGCCAAAAGATGGCCCAGAGACATTCGTCCTGGCACCAATACTAATAAGATACTTTGCCGCTGCAATGTTGTCAAATTTTACAGCCATAGCCAATGGCGTCAACCCGTCATTGTTAGCAGTATCGAATGGACATCCATAGCCAATGAGGAGCTGTATTAAAGGCGTCGTGGTAAGCTTCTCAATGCCATGAAGCATCGTATTTTTGTGCTCATCCATATGATCTGCTTGAATGCCATGCTGGAGATAGTATCTTATTATCTTGATGGCTTCCCCAGTGTTATTGTCCTCACACGATTGTACGACAAGTCTGGCATCTTCAAATTTGGCATCTAGCTGGGCTCCAGCCTCAAGCAGAAGATTTGCGCACTCGTACTGTTTATACTGCAGCGCAAGATCCAAAGCCGTTTTAGGATAATCTTCGCCGTTCTCTTCTTTAATGATAGTGGCATTTAGATCTGCCGGTGGACTTTTATGAGATAATAAGATCTTCATAGTGTCCACCCGCCCCCATTTTGCGACCAACATCAATACAGTTCCGTATCGAGACGTGGCATTTATATCTGCCCCATGTTTTAAAAATAGGGTGGCAAAATCAGGCATGTCATAAGCCAGGTGAAGAGGTGTATATTCCTCTGGTTTATTCGCACAGTTGACATTTGCACCTCTGCTCAAAAGAAGCTCAGCTATTTTGATATCACATTCTGGGGTGACTGCGTATAATATTGGGGCGGTGGCCCCTTCTGGAGTGTAATTCGCATCTGCCCCCTTATCAAGGATATATTCTACAATCTCAGTGGAGCATAGAGATACGGCGACTGTTATTGGTGTTATGCCATTCGTATCTGGCTTGTTGAATTGAGCGCCATATTCGCAAAAGACCTCAATCAACCGTTTGTCATTTGTTTTTAAAGCACGTTTGATAAGCATCTCCCTATCTGAGTAACATTCGTTAGGGTCTGCTCCGTTCTTTAAAAGAGCACGATAGCCATCGATAGCTTGTATTTCGTTACAAAGCAAGTATAAGGGGCTCCCTTCTTTAGATTTGGTGCAAGGATCTGCGCCGTTCTCTAGAAGAGTATGAAGGCACCTGATCTTCCCACAAGCTGCGGCGTGGATAATGGGATATCGGAGTTCGTCGTTTGCGTCGAATGCTCCAACATTACAGTCTACCCCGGCCAATAATAGGCATTTCAGTGCGGCATATTCGCCCACAGATATTGCAGTATTCAATATCAATGGCCCAAGTTGCTCCTCGTCGTGTGTCATTTTCCTTTTGTTAAGAAATAGTTGTATAATTTTGGTGTCGCCCATCATGACTGCCAACCGAAAAGCAGTTCTCCCTTCTCCATCTTCCGTAGTTGGGTCCATGTTAGAGTCCAGCAGAAGCTCCACTATCTTCTCATGACCCCAGTACACTGCCGTATGAAGAGCAGTCTCATTTCTAATATCAAGATTTGTCTCAGAAAGATCATAGTCTGTTTGTATGATGGAAGAGACCAAATCATGAAGGCCAGCTGCAGCAGCGCGAAGGAGAACTGACCCAGGAAAAGAGAATTTACCCAATAAGGCAACTTTACCTAGCAGTTCGGTCATAACCTTTTCGTTACCTGAATGCGTCGCCCAGAAAATTGCGTCTTGTAATCCGAGTTCTTCCGCCTGCACATGACCCAGAAGCTTGCGAACTATGTGTATGTGACCATTTCGGGCTGCTTCAGCAATTGCTAACCAGCAATCTTGTTCAAAGTATTGAGAATATTGTTGTTCTTCAATCTGTTTAGAGATAATATCTTCGAGACCTAATGCGGCTGTCAAGGGTAGAGCAGATATAAAGCTTCGCTGGCAGCGCGTGAAGGGATTTGAAAGAAGATAATGCGCCTCAGCCCATTTGTTTCTTGCTCCTTTTGCTTTGAAAAATGTCAGAGCCAGCTCAAGAGGCCTATGGTGACCACTTAGCCGGTAATGCGTGGCCCATAGACGGACAGCATAGGCTAACAAGTCATCTCGGGGGGGCAGAAGGAGACATTTATCTACGTCTCCCCCGTAGTTTTCGACAGAAAACTTGGAGTATTGTTTCTGTACTTCTTCGCAAAGCAAATATCTCAAGCAAGCCCGGGCTAGCTCACCATGCGCGGAAAAAACCTGTTCATGAACGTCGCCCTCAAATTCAATGAGATTGGAAACATAAAACGAATCGTACGAAAATTTGATGTCGTGGCCCTCAATTTTGATTATACCGCAGAATATTCTTTCCAGATTCTCCAGCAGATACTCATGGTCAATATCGAGTAGCGATATGTCATCAGAAGTTGTAGATGCTGCTATGGCATGGCCAAGGGCTCCAACTGTCAGGGGTTCCACTCCGTATCTAACCCATCGATAAATTGTTTGAGCCAATTTTCGTTTTTCTGGACGCAAATTTCCAATAATTACTGCTAATATGCTATCGGGGGTAACCGGACGTAGTCGTTCGAGCGTTCTGGCAATGTCTGATATCGGACTGCCTCGTCCAAAATGGCCAAGCCAATTTAAAATTATATATCCAAGATGAGGTTTTTGCGAGCATTCGTCAATTAGCTGTACCATGACTGATTTCAACCCTTGTAAAGCTGGACGTTTTCGAAGTATATCTTCTAGCAATAGCATAAGTCCGCTTACGTTATCCCCCTCGTCCTCTACAAAACCATGAAGAGGTACCGGGCATGTTTCTAAAGATAAAACTTGCGAATTGTCAATAGAACTTTTCAAAAATTTGTCTGGACCTCTTGTAGTAATGACTATAGTATAATCCAGCTCACTGCGGCTATGCTGCTCGAGGACTCTAGTTAAGAACCAAGTCCGCTCGTCTTCTATGCAGCTATCCCAGCAGCAAAGGAATAGTGTATAACTATTCACAAATGGGCATTTCCTAATTTCGGTAAAGAGTTTGAAAAGATCTTTTAGCGACCAACAGCGGTAATAGTGGAAATTTCTTAACACTAGACGAATTGTCGGAGAAGTATGCCAATGCCGTGAGACCATCTCGCAGAGGAATGTGATTATCATGGCCTTGATACTGTTATATCTAGTATCAAATTGGTTGAATTCAAAATAAAATGGAAGTCTGTAGGAATATGGATGTTGTGACATGTCATCGACATGATGGTCGTACATAGTACGAACGTACTGGGAGAGCATGGCAGCGCGTGATGCCTCTTCCGCATAGCAGTCAATATACAAGATATGCGGGCCACGACTATCAAGACAGTTTTTGTATGCTTCTTGATTAGCTAGCCAAGATGTGAATTGGAGCTTTCGAATGTGATGTTCGGTAAGAGCGCCGCCCATGTGCGTACGGGGCATTTTTCTGGGAGGAATCAACGACAAGAGAGCAATTTGGTCGTGGATGGCGTCGGTATTTATCTTCAAGGCTAAAATACTGCTTGGTTAGACATCTGATATGAGCAATAGATTAAATAATACCTCGTATGACGTACGATACCGTTTCTCAGCAAAGCGACCTGAAAAAAATAGCACCCATCTTCTATCTGCTTGCTTGCCTCTGACAAGCTCTAAATGGTCTGGTCCATGTTCCTTCAACCGATAACTGTCCTCACTGCCAAACGTGTTGTCTAGGATTATAGAATATCGACAGAAGGGTAGCCCCGTTTCGGCTATAAAGCTTGGTGATTCTGACAAGGCTGGCGGGAGACCTTCGTCTGATTTCTGACCGCTATCGTCTCTAGCATTTAGATCATCTTGACACCCCTCTGCTATCTGATGGGGGTTTGTTGCATTCTTATCATCCATCTTTAAGTCTAACTCTATTTCACTCCGAGTGTGAAGACAGAATATGTTAATGCTCGTCATATGAGAGAAAAGGTTCGTCTCGGAAAACTGAAAATTAATGTTGCTCACTTGGCGGGCAACAGTTTTTATTTTTCTCAAAATGCCTTGCTTGATTATATGACCTGGAAAACTTAGCAGCTCGTGCAACTCATCTTCTAATATGTCTGTGGATTCAACTCTATGTGGACAACCGAGATATACCTGCAAGATAGATTATGTTAGTAAAGCAATAGAGTAGATGTATGAGGCCCTTTATCCTACAATTGTAGTAGAGCATGCTATGACTTTTCTGCGGAATTCTTTCATATGACCCCATGTTTCTACATCTCCATATTCTTCTACAGTCGTGGCTTGCATGCATTCGATAAGAGCCTTTCGTACATGTTAGTCAGCTAAATTGGTAATATTTGGGAATGCGATAGACCTGTTTGACAATAGATCCTCCAATATCATGACATATCCATACGATAGGTCGATTAGCTTCAATCTACCAGTGATGTTAGTTAGAGATGTTCACCAGGCTCTTAAATAAACTCACATCTGGAAGCTCGCGCCTTTTTAAATAATACTCTTGAAGCAAATATCGTGCTTCAGTTTTAATTCCTTCTTCTTGGAATACTCTTGCTGATTCATCAGTAGCATAAAAGAAATCCAATTGGCGGATCGGGATGTCTTCAAATAGATCAACTCTAAGCCAGTCTTCTCCGTCCAATGATTTCCAGGCTGTACTATGGTTATCACGAAGGCCATGGACGGTAATTACACTAAAGACTGGATGAGTTGAATACGATTGCGAGAGGAAACTGTCCAGCATACTCATAGTCATCATAGGACGAATTGCCCCAGCCTCTACTGAGGCCAAGAGGCGGGGCTTCTTCTTCTGCAGCTGACAGCAATATCGACGTTGCTACATCAGATACTTCTGATGAGTCCGTAGATGCGTTGTCGTCTTCTATGTCTTCTTGCTGAATAAGGCTTTCAATATCAAGGTGACTTTCTATGCGTATTGCATCTTCAGTCTCTATTATGGTTTCGGTACAAGCCATATTGCCCCCTTCGTTTTGCTGTACTGTCGACATATTGTTTTATGTGAATTTAAGAGAGGTCTGGAATAGTATAAATATCGATACCAGAGCTACACGAAGTAGTATGGGATATAGCGGAGTTTCAAGAAGGTGGTGACTAGATAAGTTTGTAGGCCAGCGGTTTAGGGTAAATTAAACGAGGCACTTGATAATTAACGATACAAGAAATGCTGCGTCAATAGGTCATGGTGAGATGCAACCAAAGTACCACACTAATAGCATACCCGCAGAGGTGGAAAAATTGCGCCTCGTAGGATTGGCTTGGCTGAGCCTACGCAGGAAGGCCCCCAAGCCATTACGAGTCGAGTCATGCAAAATGAAACGTTTGCTAGAAACGGAGTGGTCAGCCTCGCTTAAAAAAATCCCTCATTTGAGCCTCATTCTGCCGCTTCAAGGTGGGGGAATACTACCCTGATACCATCCATACGTGTATAAGTAATTCTTAACCAGATGAGTACTACGTAGATAGCTCACACCAAATCTAGATAGTCAAAAAAAGTGCCTATGGAAATGGCTTTCACAAATATTTAACTCATCTTTAATCTATTTCGGCGTCTCAGCCATAACTATCTAGACTATTTCTGAGCGTCTAGTATCATTGTTGTAAAAGTCACATCGCTCAGCATCTGCAGGTCGACACTGCCCAGCTCTTCAGTGTCATATGCCATAAGCTTGTTCGTTGGCTTCAAATCTGGTTTGAGTAGCACTGGGTCATCTTCAGGCACTCCTCCAAAGAACGTCTTTAGTGTCGTCCATTTGTCTGCTTTGCATTGGAGTCTTGGAAGGCAGGTGAATATAGCCTCGTCCAATCTCTTGATTCTCACCGCCACTCGGATGGAAGCCGGCACCCCTGTTTTGAGAGTTTTGTTTTCTAACAAAGTCCATTTGGCAATGCGGTTGGGGGGCATGTTGTCAACTACGAGCTTCCCGCCGCTTATTGTAGTTGCATCTGCCGTTTCACGAACTACCGTCTTCTCCCATTTTATTGACGCGCCAAGGTCAGCGCCATAGCTGGCTCCAATATTCCCATCACAACCTTTGGTAATAGTTTCAGATTGTTTGCTAGACAAAAAGCTGTAATTTCCGTCGAAGGATATTGCATCGATCTCGGGCAAATTCTTGTTTGCATCAGAAGCGCCAAAGCATAGTTCAATCGTTGCCTCTGCGACTCGACGTGCTCTCTTTTGAGGGTCGAAACGAAATTGTAATACCAGTATGGTCGCCCAGTAGTCGCTGTCCGCAGACATAGCTCCATGAACGGCATCAATAAGAGTACATCTAATATCAACACCATGTCCAGTCCGCTGAATTATATCTGGCCGCTGATACAGATCTTTCGGGTTATTCTTGATATGAAACCCGCTACCAATGGTACCGCTTTCAAACATTCCAACGTCAAACACCTCAATATCATTTTCATCTTCCGGTCCTTCCAGTCTGGCCGCTGGTGCTTCGTTGTTCGACATTCTGAGTACTAGGAGTCGTTGCAATGCTCTCTGTGTGTTTGGTGTTATGGCAAGGATTAGGTTGACTTGATAGTCTGCTAGGGAGATTTACGCTTCTGTATGGAAGAATCAATAATTTGTTGATGAATAACATGCAAGGGCACGGTAACTCGCTTACACGATTAGTTTGCATGAGCTCTGTAAGCGGTCTCGCTCACTATTCCTGGATAAAATTTTATGTGGTCATGTATCACTATCAAGCAGGCTGATGTAACCCAATAATGTCCACAAGTTGTGAGACTTATTCTGGTAAAACCAATCAAGAGCGTTAGAAACGGCTGCCGCCTCGATAGCCAAGTACTTCTTAGCTATGTATACGGCTTGGAATTTAGCCGATGACGAATATTTTGGAATACATATGCCTAATTGCCCCACTTTCAATATAGTCAAAGGTACTTTTGGCATTATCTTTTGAGAGTCATATTATAAAACTCTTCATAGTCAGGTCTAGGTACTTCGAGTAAGATCGCTGCTGCGGTATCATTTGACCGTATATCAATATCTAGACCTCCCAGAATATATGCTGCTAAACTTTTCTAATAACATTTAAGCGTTCTCGTGCCAATTACGGACAATGTCGGACGCAGAAGAAGACGTACACCGAGAAACCGACGATGAGGATGAGACTACAGATGAGGAAGAGGAAGATAGCATATTAGCCAAGACTAATGCAGCTACCTCTTCATTGAAAGCTATTTTCGAGAATCAGGCCAGTAAAGATGATCTTGATCAATTCATGGAACAACATAGCGAAGTTATAAAACATGTCGAGGACAGTGGGACAACATTTTTGCACCGAATCGTCAATTTGGTGTCTGATAGGGATAATGGGAAACCCGTCAATGCCTTAAACATCAAGCCGCTGGTTGCGAGAATAATACAGATGTATCCAGATCATTTACGAAATAGGAATGAAGAGAGCCAAACTCCACTTTATCGGGCCATTTACCTCAAGAGATTCACTTGGAATCTAATTGAGCCTATGCTGAGCAGCTGCTCAGATGACCAGATCATTGAAGATGTTCTTGGGGCAACTTGTAGTAAGGGAGAATCTTTGAAAACTTGCCTCACATTGGCGTTTGAAAAAGATCTCAAACTGAAGGCACTTCAAACTTTGATAAAACACGCGACTGAGAACTCTCTGAAGCTTACAGACGGTTCCGGGATGACGCCTTTTCACCGCGCCGTACAATATGAGCAATGCGACGACAAGCGAATTGGGATTATCAAATTACTTCTTCAGAAAGACACTAAAATCCTCGCTGGCCTGAAAGAGGATGCGCCATTTCAGCCGGTGGAGAGTTTTTTAGATGTTAAATATAAGAGAATGGAGGGTAGCTCCAAATACGAGGTGGAATATTCCGTATATACAGAGCACGAGAGATCGTCAAAGGCTTATTTGGCAAGTGAAAATAAGAAAAAATCTCAGGCCATGTTACGGGAAAATCCTCCACGTCAATCAAATAACAGGGAGGTGGATATTGATCACCTTGGTCGAGATAAAAATACGCCCAAGACTCTCATCGAAAACAGCCTTCTGAAGAACCAAAACACGCTAGAGTACGACGACAGAATTAGAAACCCCGATAATGAAAACGAGAGACATGAGAAATTATCTGAGCACTTAGATGAGATTGAGAGAGAACGACAGCGGCTCAGAGCAGAAGAGGGCAAGAAATTGAAGGCGGATGAGGAACAGGAGAGTAAATTTAAGGCAGAGAGAAAGAATTTGCGATATCAAGGCTCGGATTACGGTAATTCTCTTACAAGGCAGCCTCGAGAGAAAGAATCGCCGAATGATGCAATACCAAACAAACCCAAGATTGCTTTGACTGCAGTTGGAAGTGATCACGCGCCAAATACTCCATTAAAAAGGGTTTCTACGACTACATTCAGTGCTGATAAAGATAAAAGGAAAGCAGTGACGAAGAGTACCCAGAAAAAGCCGGATTCCAAGATGTTGGCTAAAAACTCAGCTGTTATTCTTAAGATGCTAAAGCTTCATTATATGCGAACGAGGAGCATCGAAATGGCTACTTCATTTCTCTATGGCAAGAGTAATCTGAATGGTAAGAAGCATGAATTTATGCATTTCAAAATTGTTTGCTAACTGAAATTATGAATATAAGATGTTCAAATTTATTTTGACTATGGTGGTCTTCCGCCCGAGATACATGACAATGTTTTCTTGGAGAGATTTGGGGAGGATGAAAAGAGTGGGCTTCGGTTTGACGAAGTCCTGATGTATGTGAGGTTCCCAAACGTAACTGTTATACGTACTGGAAGAAAGGCTCCCAAGCCCCGAGCGCCAGGCCGGCAAGATATGGAATTCTTTTTCGATTGGCTTTATAATAAAGGCGTACGTCGCATCCTTAAAGTCGAAGTACACGACAGCGGAGAGATTCCACACAGCGACGAGGCAATCTACAACTCAATGCGCAGGATTGTGGTTGAACATCTTGACTGGTCAAAGCCGGACTTGGATCCTCAAATCATACGTCAAATTAGCGACAATACCGAAATATGTAACGCCGACCCCGAAAGCAATTTGACTGGCACTAGAAATGAGTTGCGGGAGCTTACTCTCAAATGGAGCGGTAATAATGCTGTCCTACGGTCGTGGAGCGAGATTGAAGGCCTACCGCAACTACCGAAGTTACGGGTTATTAATCTCAGTATTCCAGCACAGTCCGATGTGAGTATTTCCCATCGCCTTTCGGTTGAAATATTTCCGATAGCAATGGCTAATTGCATTTGGCTCTAGTTGTATGACTCTAGAAGCTGGGTACAGTCGAACATTGACAGATTTCGAACTCGCTTGAACCGGAGTGCCAACTATAACCGCGATGCTAGACAAGCGACGGACTCCAAAGTGAGAAACGAACCAGAACTTACTAAGGCTTTAACAGAAGAGAAGAACGAAAAGCGAAATCCCACGCCAGAAAAGGAGCGCAAGATTGAGGTTATCGTACGGGAGAGCGACAGGGAAGTTGACCGTCCCACATCATTAAATAATATCTCTAAAGCGGCTGAAAGATTCAACCCTATCACCGAGCACGAATGGCTCAACTGCATGGAAAGATTCGCAGGATGCATGAGCATATTTTGGCAAGAAACGTTAAAGAGATCTAAAGAAAGCGTCGAAAAAGACAACAATAACAATCGCATGCTTGACAAAGACACCACTCAGAATCTCAATAGCTTGAAAAGAGATGTTGTTGTTGCCTTGATAGATGACGGAGTTGACTCTTGCGATTCTACTTTTGCAGGCCGTGTAATTGAGGGCAAAACATTTGACTATCGAGACGGAAGTGTAGGACAGTATTATATCTCAGCGAGAGGCCACGGTACTGAAATGGCGAGGATGATTCTGAAAGTCTGCCCTATGGCGAGCATCTACTCCATCCGACTCAAAACACACATCAGTCCGGATAAAGGGCAAGTTACAATCGATGCAACCTCTGCCGCATTGGTAAGTCGACCCTAGTTTCTGAGTTTCAATGGTTAGTTAACGCCTGGCGATGTTACCATAGGCTATTGAAGCAGCGTTAGAGAAGAAAGCCACCATAATTTCCATGTCGTGGACAATACCGATACCTCCAGAGGGAAGCGAAGAAAAAATACTGCTGGACCGTGTACTTGACAGAGCATGCGCACAAAAGGTGCTGATGTTCTGCTCGTCTTCGGATCAGATTAATGCTACTCAGCATTATCCCTCAGCTTTCAGACGCCATAAATTCTTCCTGATAGGTGCTGCGCATGACGATGGCACTGCTTTCGGCCACGCAGGGAAGAATAACGACTTCATCTTTCCCGGAGTCAATGTAAACACTACTAAAGGTGCTAGCTTGCCGTCATATCTAGCTCACAGGACCTCGTCGACAAAAGAGTCGACAGGCTCTAGTATTGCAACTGCTCTGGCAGCTGGACTCTCAGCTGCTATTCTGTACTGTTTCAAAGCGAGCGCATTAGGCCTTGCTGCAGCTAGGGTGCAACAAGGCAAAAATTACGTGGCTGGATCTGAGCTCGTCAGGCCAACAGACGTTGAAAGAATCACAGATCGGGATGTCCTCAAAACAGCCTTCAATAGAATCGGCAAGATGGAGAGTGGGCAGTTTATTCAAGTTTGGGACCGGTTTGACCCCGCCAGCCAAGTCTTAGAAGCGGAAGTTGGATATGAGGAAAAGCTTACGTGTATCATGAATCTTTGTTCAAACCTCATTGAGCGTTAGCCGAAACAGGCCCGGGCAATGTTAAGTTTAAGATGTCAAAACTGGCAAAAGAGTGAAGGTGGTGACTACTTTAACAGCTTAGAACTTGACGCATTTACATGCATGTATCTAGTTGTTCGCGATACCATGGTAATATAAACTGTTAGGATAAGTTAACTGTAACACCCCCCCCCCCGGAAGACCATGTTGTAATAATACAGTAATGAGATCCTTGACTTCGATTAAACTTGTAATACAGTAGAAATGGTGCTGATAATTGCATTTTATCGCGGAAGCCAATGGAAACTGTACACGGCACTATCAGCATCCTCACCTGCATAGCGTAGACTTTGTGCAACCCCAAAGCTCCGCTCTTCATTTCCTCAGAGGCACGAGGCCAAAAGACGCATATACATGCATACTGCGTCTAGATTAGAAGAAATTCACTACGCCTGAGGTATGTCGGGCCCAGTCCCCTCCTCAGCTTCCAGTCCTCCTCCATGCATCCTTCTCCAAGCATCCGTCTGTTTCCAATAATGGCTCTCTAGTTAGATGGAATATGCGCCTACGATCTCCCTAATATATGAAAGAGAAAAAAGTGGTCGTCGCTGTTGCAGTAGCAAACAATTAGGCTGACTGTAAGGGTAGGGAAAAAAAAAAAGAAACGAAAAATGCAAACTAATGCAAATCTATAGGGCCAGACCGAGAATGCCTTACCTCCAATACAGCCAAGTTTTTCTACTTTAAGCTAATGCAGGTGCTACATATAAGACAATCACCTTCTTCCCTGTCGTCCAGAAGCTTGTAAACACACAATGCTGAGTTCGCCTTCTCAGTCATTTAGGTGTCTTCATATCAGCAATGTCAAACTCTTTGATTGGATCTATATCAAGTTGAATCACTTGCTTGATAATCGTTGCCATTCGATATAAAACAATTATATACTGCTATACTATCCAAGAATACTTGTAATAGGAACGAGCCGCCAATGAGGTCCGAGCCGAGCCTGATTTTTCTGTTCAGTCCATCCTCCCCTACATTCTATGAGTGCCACGGCATCCAATCATAGAATTGGAAAACAATAGCAAAATTCCACTCTAATTTATACTACTGCAGCTGCTGCATAGTCGAGGGCCAGTGGGCGGCAGCCGAAAATTGAAGCCATCTTTGGCGGCTTGACTGATGCGAGACACCATGCGGCCTAATAATTACATAATGACCAGATTATAACCAAGAATACTGAGGGTGGTAGAGATGAATTAATTTAATAGTTCTGATGTCAGACTTTTATCTGCGGTTGATAAGTCTGTTTGGTAGGTTGAATTGTGAAATCTCGCAAATCGGTTGTGTTTATGCGTGAGATGCCATTCGACCTGCGTGTCTCAAGCTTAGATACATCGCGGGGCATATATTTTCCTCTCATGCACAATAAAGCTCCTCCAGCTGCCATGAAGTTTGACAGCCGTTGTTTGCTTTTGACAGGCGGAAGGGTAGATGCGGTGTTTTATAGCCACTTACTCAGACCAAACGCAGTGCTGGAGAAGAACGATCCCTGCCACCTGAACTTGCTCAAAAGTGAGATGGAAGTGATTGCTTTCCCACGCTGTACGCACAGATAATTAAATTACCTACTAATATTACTATGACAGACGTAAATTGTTTACACTGCCTTGGTCAATACATAGCTTGCAATTGTTTGCGGCAAAACTATGCCACTCTCCAAATATATTATGAAAGCCGCGCCTTGAATAATAATGTATTGTCTGGAGCATCCTATCTTCTTTGATTGATCGCATATTTTCGTTTTTGCATTAATCACCACGTATCAACTATCATCGCTGCGCTCTACCGTCAATATATCGCCACTCAACGGAATAGTCAAGAAGATGGCTTCTACCCTTTCCGAATACCAGGCTCCTATACGCGCAGAGAGGTTCCACTCCCTTGACTATCTTGGGTGTGGACCTCACGGGCGAGTATATAAGGCTTACGATGAGAAGATGGATTCGGTCGTAGCCGTCAAGAGGCTAGACATATCTTCGTCTGCCCAAGAAGACCAGCTCAAACGAGAAATTATTTATTTCAAGAGGATTAGACACGTAAGTCTAGCACCAAAGAACCAATCAATTTTTCTCCCACGCGTATAGTCAAAGCGGTCTTGCTAACTGCAGACAGCGCAACCTCATACCCATCCACTACGCACTCGTCCGTCCAGGAATGGCATTGCTCGTCATGCCCATCAAACAATGCAACCTCTCCGCTCTCATTCCTATACCCTACGAGATGAAAGACAAAACTTCAACTTTCTACAGCCTGGCAATTCAGATGCTCTCTGCACTCACGTACCTCCAAGAAGAAGGCATATCCCACCGAAACATCAAGCCCACCAACATCCTTGTGCAGACCACTCAGCAAGGCTACGGCTTCTATCTCACAGACTTTGCCCTCACTTATCCCGAGACCGGCCGCGTCGATTATCTCTATAGTGCCCCTGAGACGCACTCAGATATCTACCCTGTCACCTGCAAGCAAGACGTCTGGTCTCTCTTCGTGACGCTGGCCATTGCCAGCGGACGGATTTCCGAGCTCGATATGGGCCGCAAAAGCCCTCTAGAAATTCTCCAAACCCTCATGGACACAGGCTTTATGATGCCCGAGGTGGAGGGCATGTCGCGGTATAATCCCACCCAGAGAGCCTCCGCCTCTGTCATGTTCCACCGGCTGAGACCGAAAGAGAAGTTGAACTATTACGGCGGCGTGGACTATCCTGATGTCAGCACTCAATATTTCGGCTTATATGGAAGCGGCCGATTGGAGACTGAGCCGCTGGTTCTTGTCGGGCCTAAAGCAGATCTTCGCGGACTGGATGGGCCTTTAGGGCTATCTCCATCAAATGTTGTCCAAAGGCCATCTGTATCTGTGCCATTGGCACAACCCCTTCCAGCCAATAGCTTGGATTGCGGAGGGCACGATCAACCTGTGTTTGTCCCAGCCGAACTTCGAGAAACTAGTGGTTCACCTCTGAGTGAATATCCGCAGTCACCACCAGAAGTGACACAACAGGACGAGCATCTTCAACCTGAGCCGCGCATAGAACACGAGGGACAGATTGAACGGCTCGAATACGGCGGGCAGATGGACCGCCTTGAATATGAAAGACAAGTGGAACGACTAGAGAGCGAACGGAGACAGGTGGAACAGAACCCACGCCCCCATCGCCGTATGGCTAGCTGTTGTGCAGCTCCCCGCCCTCACGATGGCCCTGCTGATAGCAATGGTCCTCTTCCACCGCTGAGAAGCATCATCCCGAGATCCATACGCAATGTTCCTTGCGCTTGTCCTCCTGGTTATCGTTATTCTGCAACTCCGAATTTAGCATCTCAGAGACCTGTTTCATCAGCGGCAACGAATATCTGGAGCACTTTTGAATATGGACCTGTATACAACGGCTATCCCACCATCCATTTCAATGGTATCGGGTTCATGGTCCAGCCGCAAGGGTTGGCATATGTGCGACCCTATCCCATGCCTTGCGATTGCCAGACTGATCCATCGCAGCCCGTTGAAGATTCATCCGAGTATCTTCCTATTTGAGCATCATTCTCAAGTATTATCCTTCAGAGGGAAATGTATCTGAGTCGTCGAGGCATTACTGCAAAGACTTCTGGTTGAAAACTGCATTACAGATTCAGTTTTCCTTTTTCACTTGTTCCTGTTATATTTTCGCTTTGTTCTTTTCTTTGCCACTCATATGGATTGGGTTTTAAATGCTGCGTCTTTTCCTTTCTTTCTATCTAGGCATCACTCCCGTAGGCAGTCTCTTAGTCAATATACCATTCGTACCAAATACAAAAATGTCATCCCCACTGTATCTGCCAGTTTTTGACGTCAGCAGCTTTAGCGCATCCATGGCTTTAACTTTAGCGGCTTAACACAGTAGTTTCGGGCCAGGCCGAGCCAAGCCGTGGGAAAAAAAAATGACGCCTTATCGTTCGCATCATCAACCTAGAGCCCCTCCCCCACCATGAACCGTTTCTAATCCTCGCTTTGCGCCAGAGGCATTTACTCCTTCTCCATTAACTGAAACGAGCCAATTCCCTCTCTACACTTGATTCAATTTCAACTCTCTCCTTCTCTCTCTTCATTAATTCAAACCAATAACCTCCACAATGTCAGAGAAGAAGCGCGCGGTTGACTCAGACAAAGGTTAACAACTCTCTCTCAACTCCAAAACTAATCAAGTAACCAACCAACCAACTAACTCTCTCCCCCATTCAGTCTGGACAACCCTCATCACCAACCTCGACTACCTCCCCGGCCTCCTCACCCTCAACCACTCCCTCCGCGCCGTCAACTCCAAATACCCCCTCGTCGCCCTCTACACAGACACCTTCCCCGAAGCTGGCCTCGCCGCCCTCCAAGCCCGCGGGATTCCCTCCCAGCGCATCGAATACCTCCTCCCAACCGCCGGCAAAGACTACTCCAACGACCCGCGCTTCTACGACTGCTGGAGCAAGCTCGTGCCCTTCTCCCTCACAGAGTACTCGCGCATCGTCCAGCTCGACTCCGACATGCTCGTCCTCCGCAACATGGACGAGCTCATGACCCTCGAGCTCGACCCGCCGTCAATCAGCGAATCCGGCGATGCCTCCACAAGCAAGCGTGTCTTCGCCGCCGGCCACGCCTGCGTCTGCAACCCCCTCAAAAAGCCTCACTACCCCAAGAACTGGATCCCCGAAAACTGCGCCTTCACACACCAGCACGACGACCCGGAAACCGCCCAGACCGTCGGCGCAGACCCTTCCGTCGGTCCACTGGGCTTCATGAACGGCGGCCTCCAGGTCGTCAACCCTTCCGCCGTCTTATACTCCCAGATCGTCGCGCACATGGAGGCCGACGCTGCGAACATGGACTTCGCAGACCAGTCTCTCCTGTCGGACCTGTACCGCGGGCGGTGGGTTCCTCTGCCGTACACTTACAATGCGCTTAAGACGCTGCGTTGGGAGGGCGTACACCATCAGATCTGGAGAGACGACCAAGTAAAGAACATTCACTACATATTGAGCCCGAAGCCGTGGGATGAGACTAACGAGGAGGGGGAGTGGACGGGGAGTGATGAATCGCACAAGTGGTGGGTTGATGCGAATCGCGAGAGAAAGGCTGCTGAGAGGGAACAGCGTATTAATGACAATTTTTGAATGAAATAAGAGGGCAATTTGGATATCGGCTAGAAATTCTGACAAGAGGATTCTAGCTCTTCTAATATTCTAATATTAATTGGGTATGGTATTCTAACAGTAACGTATATACGCGGTAGACAACCTATTTATAAATCTTCAGAAATCTAGGATTAAAACTACCTACAACATGAATAGACCTATAGTGCTTATTTGCAGACACGCATGCATACACGCACACACACACACACAAAGTTTTAATTCACAGCTTTGTATTCTGTATATATCCATAACGCGCAGGCGCTGTCTATCGTTTAATAATTCGAAATGTTTGCTCGGGCTGCCATTCTGTAAATTTACCCACTCGACATTGCGAATCCATCCATTCCAAGCCCTTCCAAGCCCTTCCAATATTACCCAAGGAGAATATGAGAGAAAGGAAAGAGAAAGAAGAAACAAAATAAAAACTCAGCATCATTCTGTTCTGGTATTGTTAAATAATCCAAACGCCTGCCAACATGAGATAAATAAAAAATCATCGCCATAAAGGATACCCTTTTCATATTCAGTACACCATCATGCTGATGTATAATGTTCCGGAAAGGGAGAGACAGAAATAAGAAATCTAACCCTTGCGTATATTCCTCTCAGAGAAAGGACATTGCATCGCTGATGAAACGGCAGCCGCAGTAAATTCGAAGCTAATTGCTCTCGTATATGTATGGGTGGGTATAGTCAAATGTCAACTTTTTTTCTTCTTTTTCTTTGCTTAACGCCATGATGCTTCTCCGCCTTTGATTAATGCTTTTTATATTTCTGTGATATTGTTAGTCAAACTATTCTGTATCCAAATAGACCATGCAATAACTTTATGAGACTTACCTCGTCAATTCTGCGTTGGTTGTGTGGATCAATCGAGTTCGTCGCTCCCATCAATGTCTGGCCAATTACTTTGGTGACGCCCATTGCTGGCCTGAAGATGATTGTCGGAGCTCGTCGCAGCACTGCCTTGGCAGCACCACTAGCTGATTGACTCTCCATAACTTCACCCGGTACCGCAATGATAGCATCTCGTGCCAGGTTTACATCTCTAGCAAGCGACCTGTAGCCGCCACGAATGCCTTGGATCACGCCCGTCGGATGATCTGCGTACAGTGATATTTGCTTCTTATCATCTGCGTCGAGATCATCGTCTTCCCAAGCCTCTTCAGGTCGGCGACCAGTTCCAAGCATCTCTTCCGCACCTTGCAATGCATACTGCGTGCCAACTGCAAGTTTTGCTCCAAACTTAACCAGCTCGGTACCAGTGGTGCGAGCAAACGCAGCAGCTCCTTTGGATATGCTTCGAATAATACGGCCATCCTTTTGATATTCCTTGAGGGGAATTTCGACCAACTCTTTAAAGCCGCTGCCGATATTGACTAGTGATCGCACCGGCGCTAGACCTCCCAAAACACCGGGAAGCTGATTACTTCTGACATCAGGCGTCCAAATATCATTGAGTGTTTTGCCTAGTCGGTCAAAGCCAGAAACTCCGTAAATGATTACATGCCGGAGCACCATTCTAGACTCTTCCAATGTGATAAAATTCATAAATTCAGTCGTATGGCCCGATCGAAGACCAGCATAGTCGACTCGCTTCGGCTTAAAGTCAAGCTTAACCGGAATATCGTTCACCTCGGCTCTCTGCAAGAAAGGAACATCACTTGGCGACGAATGAACCGGCACGCTGTCATCTTTGAACTCAAAGAAGCGAGTAATAAAGTCAAGCGCATCTTGGTCGACATGGAGTCTCAGGGGCAGCACAGTTGCTCGGAGCACAATCTCAGAAGCCCTGAGCTCTGGCAGTGGTTGCACAGTCAGTAATTCAAGATGTACCATACTGGTACCCATCTCGCGCTCCCCTTGATCTTGATCATAAGTCACGAATTTTTTCCATGTTGACGTGGGAACGTGATCGAAGATATCAAGATTCTCAACTCGAACATCAATGCTGCTCTGTGTTTCTCCAGTTCCGGCGGGAAATGCAACCATGTCAACGTTGACGCCTCGAAGCTCAAAGGTGATTTTATGGCGTTTGCTCCGTCGCAGCTTCAGGCGCTGAGATTTGGGATACCCTCTACGTACAGTCCGATTCGATGTTGCTGTCACAGCTGTAGTAGCGACTGATTCTGTCTCCGTCGCATTGTCGGCAAGGCCTTCGTTGATGGCACGAGCCAATTCTTGCGGGTCTCGATTGGCTGGGATTCCGATATAGATGGAGTTAAACAAGAAGTCGCCTATTGTCTCTTCATCTTCAAGCTCTTCTTCGTAAACCGGCTGACCGGCAAGTCGTGCTTGGCGCTCAAAGACTTTAGCCTCTACATCGTGGACAGCTTTGTTGATAACATTGCGAGTATGGACCCAGTCGTAGCCATCAAATAAGTTCCAGATGAGATGCACATCTCTCACAGATACTTTGAGGGGGCTGTGCTTTACCAGGTGCGCGGGCGCTCTGTCGTAAGTATTCTTATTCGAGTTCCAAATCTTTGCAGAGTGCTCTTCAGCAGCATTGCGGCTATAAAAGTCGTCGTGAATAACTAGACCTTCGCTGTCTTCCGAGACGTGGCTAGTGGAAGATTCAAGCCCAGAGATCAAGACTCCCTCGTTAGTATCTTGCATCTTGGCATCTTGCGATGTAATGGAAAGATTCATAGCATTGAACAGTTCTTCTCCCACAGGTTCATCTCCAAAAAATTGAGACTCGATACGAAGAGAACCATCACTTCCAAAACCGATGTCGGACTGGCTCTTAGCCATTTCTTGTGCAGCAGAGAAATCCTGATCAAAGTCGTATTCCCCTTCAGGCTTGCCAAATGCCTCTGCGGAAATTGAAGCAAGCAAGTCTTGGACAGGCACTACCTTGGTCCGGTATTTATTCTCTTTGCTTGGCGGAGTCGGTGGCGAAAGAGCATTGGCCAAGCTTATCAGGGTTTGGGTTGAATCTGCACAAGTCTCCAACACCAAAAGATCATCTCGAACTTCAACTTCTACCTGCTTCTCACCATCTATGCCTGGAGCCACATTGACAATGACTTTTGCTGAGGACATGTAGCAAATATCCACATATCCTTGAGAACACAAGGAGATTACTTGAGGAGTTGCTGATGAGGACGACCGGCGTCTTGGGTTTCTGGAAGCACGGTCATCTGGCGCGCTAAGGGAGGCATCGTCTGTCAGCAAAATCGAGGCCTTATTAATATCCAGATTCACGTTCGTCACCTCATCCTTTGGAAGAGTGACAGCGAGGTGAGCATCTGTGAATACAAGAACCATCTTCGATTTTTGGTTGAGAGGATTCAAGCCGACAAGGCAGTCTCGAAATGATACGTCCAAAGTCATTGGTTTACTCTGTTTAGCGGCGACCTCAGTCGGTGACTGGGGCTGCGGTCGCGCCAGTGCGGCGTGTGCTTGGTCACCAAGACTGGCCACTGATGCAGCAAGACTCTCTTCGAAATCCTGCGGCGTAGCATCGTTTGCCAGGCCAAGAATATCCATAATAGTGGGAACTCGGTACTCGACGCTGATATCCTGTAGGTTGAGCTTGATGACTGGCTCAATGTCGTCACCAATCATTCTCGCCATGACGACTGGACCTCGACTTGCAGCAGTCTCTGCAGAAGGATACAGGATCGAAGAATTGATAAGCTCTTCGGTTTCGTTGCGTCGGACGGATATCCTAGAGACTGCAACAGCCACCAGCGATGGAACGGTAATATGCGCAGCTTCAAGATCCTGGATATCGCAGCTAAGCTGCCCAAAGTTCCCTCCAAGATCAACACTCGTGCCAAGGTTATGGATTGTTGCCAGCGTCATGAGTCCAGGTCGGTCGTCTTCTGGCAGATATTTCGCCACAGTAGACAACTTGGCCACTTCTTCAGCTAGGGCTGGTAGCACCTCGAATTGGGCCAGGTTCTTCACTCGCACATTCAAAGTATCTACTTTGGCTCTGAGTACCGAGCCTTTCCTTCGCTGGCGCAAGAGAGTATCAACCATGATTTCGTCGCTTCCGTGATCAAACTTGGCTTTCGAGGGCGTAATCAGCTCAAGAAGCTTCTCGAGATCTGAATTGGTGGGGATAGTTACGAATTCCAGTCTAACTCCAATGATCTCGGTATTGATAGCAGGTTCTGCCATGGAATTTTTCAAGTATGGGCCAGACACGCGCATCATGCGCCATCCAATCCCCATGCCTTCGTCTCGACTAACGAGCGTGATGGCTCTACTCTCGGCAATGAAGCTGCATTCTTTGCCAAGGAGCTCGATAGAAGAGCCACCTATCCGCATATCGATCTTATTTTCAAAAGCAGCGGATTTATCCTCTGGTTTGATAGGTGTATCAAATCGTACACCTTTTGGCTTCTGGGTGGATGCTGGTTTGGGCGGTTGCTTAGGTGTAGGCGACGGGCTGGAAGTCATTGAAGCGCTCATATTAAGAAAGCTACTGAGACCTCCGAACCAGCTAAATGTCTCATCTAGTTTCTGTAGATCAATATGAACAGCCAATGGTAGCGTTTCAATCACAGTTTTGACGCCCTCCTTTGTTTGTGTGATTTTAATGCCAACGTCATGCCCATTTGAAAGAAAAGTATCTCTCACAGAGGTACTCATCGGCTTGGCTTTATCAAAGGAGATGATATCATCTTTGGCATATCCGAAGCGGAAAGTTTGCAGGTCGATTGTTGTTTGAATGGCATCTTGCTTATCCGGTCCGCCCCTTCCAGCCAGCCGTACTGGCACTTTGGTTGGGGAAACGCCAATGGTCAAGCCGCTCAATGTTGCATTAAGAAGGACTTCGTGGGCAAACATAAACGCCGAAGAGTCCAGATGGCGCTGAGGCGTATCTGCCACTCCACCAAGTCGGCTCAAGAAATCCAGAGAAATTTCCTGTACAGTCACCTTAATCTCCGGCGTCTTATCCAAGTGTTGCTCATTTTCAGCCCCACTGCTTGAAACCTTTACCGGGTTGTCTTGCTTGACCGCTTCGAGAAGTTTTCCAACAATCATAGCAAGCACAAAAGCGAGTGAAGCATCAAAGCGGATGGATACTGGAGACAAATCTACCTCCAAAACGTTATCAACGCTCCGAGTTCGTTGTATTGAGGGCCTATGGCCGTACACAGAGCCGGAAGGAGGCGCGTGCACAGAAAAGGCTCCAGGCGCTTGAGGATATACCGAATTACTCATCGCCCTGGCAAGCTCGGCCACTGATTCAGAAGTATCTTCTTCTATTTCAATGTGTTGGTGTGTGGTTGGTACGTATATAGAAATGGAATTGAGATGTAGAATTTCCTTGACAACTCGTGTCGGCCCCTTTGGAGTAGCTACATCCTCGTTCTGTGGCTTGTCTTCGATGCGAATTGGTGCGTCCTCGGTTATTGAAGTTTGGTCGAGAACATGAGAATTCGGCTTCTCCCGCTCAGACCTAAAGTTGGGCTCATCCTCGGTTTCAGTCTGTGGTTGAGGCTCTGATTTCTCTTCCGGCTTGGGAACCAATTTCTCAGTCTCAACATGGGGAGACATCGTCCGATCGGATGCCGACGAACCTTCTGACGCATTATCATCCCAGCCCCCGGGCATAGCTGAGACAAATTCCTTGGCAGGCTTCGGCGAAGCGCGAGGCGATTGGATGACTTGCGGAGAGGAAGGTGCTCGAGGAGACAAAGTGCCTTGGGGAGACTGGGGAACTCCAGGAGATTGAACTCGAGGAGACGAAGTAGCTTGAGGAGACTGGGGAACTCGGGGAGACGAAGGTACTCGAGGAGACAAAGCAGCTTGAGGAGACTGGGGAACTCCAGGAGATTGAGAAACTCGAGGGGACGAAGGTACTTGAGGAGATAAAGGTACTTGAGGAGATGAAGGTACATGAGGAGATGAAGGTACATGAGGAGATGAAGGTACATGAGGAGATGAAGGAGCTCGAGGAGATGAAGGGAGAGGAGAAGGAGGAATTTGAATTTGAGCTGCCTCTTCCACTGACGACGGAACTGCTTGTTCAATGGTTGACGCATCTGAGTGTGTTGAGGATTTGAGCTCAGATATATCAGCCTCGCTCTCTGCCTTCGAGAAAGCACTCATATACATGCTCTCAGCCTCCTCGTGTGTATAGAGATGCGATTGTGAGAGATCTTCAGCCAGATTTTCTGGTTCATACTGATCTTGGTACCCCAACTCCGCCAAAGACTGAGCATGAATAACATCAGACGCCTCTAAATCTGACTCTTGTCGCGACACGGCATAGGTCGGTTGGAAGTCCTGCTCCTCTAAGGCATCTTGTGACCTAGATAGGCCGCTATCGAACATACTTCTTGGGGGTGAGGAATATGGCGCAGGATCTTCAGGTGAATGGAACCTTGCATTTTCGGGGGAGTTGAAGTCTTGGTATAATGAAGCGCGGGGAGTCGCAGGGGCCTCGTCATCTAGCATGCCTTCATCCTCATTTTCTCCAAAGTCGTATGGAATTCCAAGAGCTTCCTCACTATCTCCCAATGGGTAATTGGGCTGATCTGCTTCATTCGCGTCGGCTAGGTGGTCCCTGAAGCTCCCTTGCAGTGATGGTAAAAATTTATCATTGATACTCGCTTGCGATGAAGTCATATGCTGGCTATAAATGCTCTCTCGAGGCGACTGTGACTGATGGTGGTGGTGAGATGACATTATTGATGGCGCAAAATATGGTTCCTGGGGACTTTCTAACGACAGAGACGTACTTTCCCTCGAAGGAGGGTTCCTTGTCACATGAGGCGAAGACGTAGCGGATGGTGAAGTCATGGATGAGGATCGTGTTAGGGTAGAGAAGACGTTGGCCTCGGATACAAGATAGGCACGGACATTGTCCAGAGAGATCTGTCGCTTTCCTTCCTTGGGAGCTGCAACTGGCGACCCTTCCGATTTCTCGCTTCTCGTAGTAACGCCTTCGATATCGATGCCTTCCAGGGCGATTTGGAAAGACACTGGCTCGGTGGCTGGCGAATGCAAGTCTACAGGGATATCCATATCTAGCTGGAATCCTACGCCTTTGATTCTTATCTGCATTCGGTCCATGATTCCTTGTAGGAAGCCCGCTAGGAAACCGGGCAAGGATAGAGGCTGTCCAGTACCCACGACGGGTTCATCTTCGCTGCTATCGTCGCTCATTGCTGTAGATGCGCCAAGATCTTGCGCTTCTGCAGCTAGCGCAGCTTCGAGTTTCCTTCTCTCCGATGACGGCTGCGTTTCGAGGAATGATTGCGCAAGGTCCACGGTGTTTGGGACAGCGGCTGAGGCATCGTCGGAGGTGGATTTAGTTGACCGGTCCGATTTGGACTTTGCATCAGATACTAGTACTTTCAACTTGACATCCACGCCATCAACTTCGATAGATATAGGGCTCGTATAGAAATCCATGGGTATGGTGACTCGCAGGAGCAGGACCTTGGCCTTTTGCAGCGCAAACGTCCTAGGCAGTTTAAGTAGCTTCTCAAGCTTCTAAAATGGATGTCAGCCTCTCTCTGTTTCTTCTTTTCCCGATAGCAAGTAAGAATCGACACTCACATCTAGCTGAACCCCAACATCCCTAAACTCAAAAACTGTATTTCTACCCAAAGCCAGATCTAGATTATCCATGTCTAACGCGTCGGAATCGAGCAGCTCCAGCCGCGATAAAGCATATCGCAGCAGCCGTTTAGGCATGCTGGAGTTCCGAAAGGACTGGAAAAGCCCAGCCATGGTGATGGTTTGTTGCTTCGGAGCTTTAGGTTTTGGAGATGGTTATAGAGAGGAAAGAGGCGATCGAAACAGCTGGCGCTGGCGACGATAAGAAAGGCAAACGAAACTGAACGGAAATCAGATCGTCACCGGCTCCAGCCAAAGGCTGCGGTAGGCGCGATATCAACAGACCCCCGGCCAAATGCGGGGACGAGGCTCATGGTTGAACTGATCGAGAACGAGGCATCAACGGCGCAAGATCAGCTGTGGGAGCGAAGCAGGCGCAGGGAGGTTCGGCTAAGCTTCCGCCAGCTTGCTGCGAGGAGCGACAAGAGATGGAAAGATGAGAGATGGGAGAAGGATGGGAAGCGAGATGGACGAAGATCGTGCCAGAACCTAAAGCCAGGATCTCCCCCAGCCAGGATGAAACTTTGGAGTGAGTTGCTCGGGGCTTAGCGGCTGGCGGAATCGGTCGACGGGCTCGAGGGCACTCTCGTTAAGGCGATACCACGCAGTACAGCCGCTATACCTCCAGCGACAGCGCCTATGCCTGGGTCAAGGGCCCCCCCCGGAGGCCCCATTCACGCACTAGCTCGTGACGCTCCCGGGAGTCATGGCAGGCTGATCCAGGGCGTCTCAGCGTCATTTGACCACTGGCGGTGGGCCGCTATCGATAGCAGCTGGCGACGTCAGTCTGGAGTACCCGAGATGTCACTGCCTACACCGACGGTACCTGTGCCACCATGGCTGAGAGTTACTTCGTATTTGGCGTTTTGGACGAGACTCAGTTATGCTGCGGGGAGGTGATACCTCCGGCGAGTACGTACTACGACAAGCCCTGATTGTGATCCAAACCTGTCTCAGCGCAGTGCCGCGGACTGCCTAGCCTTGGTGCCTGTGACTCTGCTCTACGTAAACGGCACAGGCACGAGCTTGGAGCATTACTACGGCCAGGTGTGTGCTAGGTGCGTGCTACTGCCTTGCCTTGGTGCTAGGCAGCCCTCCTGATATCGACCGTGCGACGGCAGAGGTCCAATGGCAGCAGACGCCGTTTGCCTATCATGCACTCCAAGGCCATCCTATCCTGGACAGCGCACGCATCTGCGCCCCTGGAACCGGTTGGCCAGACCAGACACTGTCCGGATTACTGGCATATGCACCCGGCGGTGGATCGGCGGGTCGCGGCATGGTTTGTGCATTCGAGAGATAGGGCCAAGGCCAACCACAGGCTGCATTCACGCAATGCACGGAGGGATGCCGCAGCAGCCTTTGCCAGGCATCCGAGCATGCTACTGTAGGGCAGCTTAGCAGCAGCAGAGGCAGAGGGGAAAAGCTCACAGCCTGGAAATTCTGCCTGCGGCCCGCACGGTACGTGATTGTGCAATTGAATTGGCTCATCTGTACTCCGTAGCGGCATCATGTCAGTTTATCTTGCCCCGTTGAAAGTCTTACAAGTTACTTCTACTTATCTACCACAGTAAGATATATGTATGTATGTATGTATGTACATATGTATGTATGTATATAGATCAGGACATGGCGGTGTCTACATGCAGAGTACGCAGGAGTGCAGTCCCTCAAAAGCAGAATCAAAATCAAAGATTACGGAGCTGCGTCCAATGACTCTTTCTGCTTCGGCATGTCGTAGGCCTCCACGATCCTCTTCCCGACCGACTCGCCGCTCCAATACGCCCCAGTTGCCGTCCCCAGCGCAACAAACGGCGCCGTGTGTTCTCCCGCCAACCACAGGCCGTGTTCCGGCAAACCGCGCCTCATGGTTTTGATGTCCTCATCTCCGTTGGATAGGCCGACCTGGAAATTGCTGTAGCTACCGTAGCCGGCAAGCTCGTCACGCACCCAATCGGTTGCGAGACAACAGACGGGCTGGCAGTTTGCTGATCCTTCGGAGTACTGCGGCAGCCTGGAGTAATAAGGTTTGAAGAATTCCAGCAGGAAAGCGTCCTTCTTCTCTTGTCCGTCAATCTCAGCCACCTTGGCTGTCAGGTACTCCGACTGCTCGCCGTAAATGTAAAACAGCAGCGTTGGGTGAGCTGCCTCAGGTGCAATGCTGGCCAGCTCGACCAATTCCTGATTCCACCCGCGAGCATTCTCAGCGTGATATTCGGGCGCTATCCATTGGGCAAAGCCATGTACTCTGCGGCCCTCGCCTTCGGCTGGGAGCCAGAATGCCTTGGGGAAGCTAATGTAGACCTGTGAAGTGGAGAGGACACTGTTAGTGATCTCAATCTAACGGTAATACAGGCCGTTGTTCTCTCGCCGTGGCTAGCTGACCTTTTCAAGACACCCATAGCCAATGGAGCCAATCGCCTTTGTTAGGACCGACGGCAGGGGAGGGTCGAATGCGGTGAGATTTTGTTTCAGCCACCCTAGAGGACATGTGATAACCAGTTCGTCAAACGCCAACGTCTGCCCGCTCTTCAGCTGCACTCGAGTCTCATCATTTGGATCTGTCCGGCACGATATCTTGTCGACGATGGAGTCCAGTTTGATGGTGGCACTAGAAAGTGCTGGTCTTGAAACCTCTTGGAGGATTTTTTCGTATGTGCCGGCGCAAAAGAGATTCTCTGTGCCATGATTAGCACTATCCTGCTTGCGAAACAGTCGGTCGAGTCTCGCATTATATGCCGATGGGTCTCAACTCACCCCCTTCGATGCATTCCTCCAGCCAAAAGAACTTCAAGCTCTGTTGGCCAACGGGGCTGCCGATAAAAGTACCCCACATCTCAGACATCTTCAAAACCATTTCTCTCTTTTTCTGGAAATCGTCCTCAGATTCGGGTATCTTTTCCACCACCTTTTCTTTGAAGAAATCCAACAAGCTTAGTTTCTCGTCGATATCTGCAGAGGACTTGTTCGAATGCACGAATGCATCTTGAATGATATCCCACACCAGGGAAGAGTATTTTTCTCCTTCTGCTACCGGCAACAAATCTCCAAACTCGTTAAACACGTAAGACGCTACATCCCAAGTTCCAACGGCTGTCCCCGTTTGTTTGGCCAGATCCAGCATAGGGTTGTCATCAGTGCCGTGTATCCAGTTGGGTCCCATATCAACCAAATGGCCGTTTCCGAGCCTCGCTTGGCAAAGTCTACCGCCGATTCGACTACGGCCTTCGATGATCGTTACTTGGAATCCATGTTGTAGCAGAATGTCTGCGCACCGGAGGCCAGAGAGTCCTGCGCCGACGATGCCTACGTGCGGTTTTGAGCCCGGGCTAATTTTTCTGAGCTATTAGAGGTTGTGTGAGTACCAGTTCAAGTCAATTGAGGGAAATTCCTGTGATTCAAAGGGCTTGGTGTTGTTCTTTTGGTGTTCTTAGCAAGTTCGTGCGGGTAACACGAAGGGTTGTACAAAACGATATGACATGGTAGGGTGGGCCAAGGATTCTGAAAGACCAAAAAAGGGCATAGGTGGATAGTTGGCTTATACCTGCTTGAAACTGTCCATGGTCACGGTTCTACCTAGCGAATGATCCGATGCCAGCTGCACCAGGCTGTGGAGTCGTGTTGCCCAGAGATCCTGGTATATTCTGGATGAACTTTGTTTCGAGAGACTAACTGGATACATTGCATAAGCGTCCATCTTGCCAAGTGGTGCTGCTGCAGAGACCAGCAGCTGTATGATGAGTTGTGTCACTTGACTCAGTTGGAGACTATGGGCAGATGCGCTGTAAGGGTGCAGATGGACGGTATGAGTGAGACGATATGCGGCGTGAATGCAGTAAGTCAGACAGATGCAGGGTGCTGAGTAAAGAGATGGATAGGAGTAAGAACGAGAGAATAGCCGAGATTGATTCACAAATCAAATTCATGTGCATGTATCTGATATGCGAGATAATGAGGCCAAGCAGCGAGTGGTAGGCTCTGATAGATAGATTAAAAGAGCGCTATTGGTCGATCACGAGGCCAGCGTCGCATCCAGGCCACGAGGGACCAAGAAGTCCGGTGACTGGAGGTGGCCAAGTGCCGGCGCTTGCCACACACATGTACCTGCAAGAACTAGTCCGCAAATGGGCATTTTCAAATAAGAAATATTCCATGATGAGTGCATATGTGTATATGTATATAGATGCTGGAGGCGTGCAAGTGAAGATAGAATAGAGCTTAGGCGTGTAAGACGTTAAGACAGTGCCGACAATCACTGGACGGCGCGGCTGCTGCTCAACACTGGGAGATAAAACAAAAGGACTGAAAAAAAGGTGCTGGTCGGTCTTACGTACCAAGGCGTGATAAGGAACGGAACATGTACTTGTAGAGTGCCCTCCCTGGATATCCAACTTCGTTAAGTCGTAATGTAACCAACCAACGCTGTAGACTTACACTCGCTGCAAAAGCTTGGCGTTACTGACAAGAAGAGAGGCTGAAAAAAAGTTCTCGCCGGTTTCCGAATAAATCGTTCAGTCACTGAGGCAGAAGTGGGTTTTCCATGGCTCCAGGCGGATTCATTTTCAGGGTCCATCCAGCCCTGTTTAGAATAGCGCCTATTTCAAGCTTTAGTGCGATGGCCTGATTCTTTGTTCAGTGCCATGTACTCCGTATAAGCGGCCTCGTTGTCAGCCTTGTATTGTCCGCGCAGCAGTTAATTTACGATTACATAGCAGGTATATCATGCAAATTACGTGGTTGGTGCGCCCAGTAAAAGTTAAGAAAGGGAAGAGAGAGAATAAAGAGAAGGGGCCCAGCATCACAGCAGACACTGAGACTGGCCGAATAGAACCCCCACAGCCCAAGGGCGATGCAGAACAGAAAAGTACCCACTACGATCTCTGCCGAGGCTCAAGATCCCTCAACCAATAAATGCGGCAATGAGATGCTAATCCGGGAAGTCGTTGGTATGCGGAGAGCGTTCCCCATTTTGAGACGGATGAATGATAATCTCTGGTATGCAGTTCTACGCCCAATGTTGAAATCATCCCTTCAGTCCTTTGAACAACAGCCCTACAGTGCCTCTTACCTCGTACCAGGATTCGAACACTCGTATTAGAACCCAACAGGGCCGTCACATCAAAAATGACATTGGCTATCAACACGAGAAAATCAAACCAAATCCCCAGATTCTACATCGAATCTAAACCCCATACTTCTTGCCATGGCCCTCCGCCGAACACAGCAATATGCTCTCTGCTTCCGGCTTTTCCAAATGCCAAGTACGATAAAATCCCCAACTTTTCACAGCGCTAAGACGAAGACAGAACTGCCCCGGAGCGCTAGACAGGGATAGCAACCGTTGAAAGCTGCGTTTCCATGCCTTCCAGCCAATAGCGACCCTTCTATTTCACCCCAGGTACCCGCGTCTCCAAGCCGAGGCTCGGGCACAAAGATTCAAAGCAGTCGAATGAGCCGCTGTGTCAGCTTTAAAGCGACGTCGACTCCAGGAAATGCAATCGACCTAGCTCTCGTTTTAAACTTTTCATCCCTTTTTATTCATCTCTTCTCCTTCTCAAATCTCCTTTCCCTTCTTTCAAGTCTTGCATCGTCGTTTGCTTCATCTTCTTTGCTTCCTCCCCTTCAGCTCAAATTCCCACCACCACAATGGCTCCCCCAGCAAAGACCTTCACCCGCGAAGAGGTCCGCAACCACACCTCCGAAGACTCCCTCTGGTGCGTCATCGACCACGTTGTCTACGACCTCACCGACTTCGTCGACGCCCACCCCGGCGGCGAGAGCGTGCTCAAGCAAATCGCCGGCCAGGACGCCACCTCAGCCTTCTACAACCTCCACCGCCACGAGGTCCTCTCCCGCTATGAAGACCTCGCCATCGGCACCATCGAGGGCGAGAAGCCCGAAGTCATCACCCCCCAGCCCGGTGACCTTAGCCCGGTCCCCTACGCCGAGCCCTTGTGGCTGACCCCTCACTTCAAGAGCCCTTACTTCAAGGACTCTCACCACTCGCTCCGCAAGGCCATCCGCATCTTCACCGACGAGGTCGTCAAGCCCGAGGCCCTCGAGTGCGAGGCCACTGGCCGCCATGTCAGCCAGGAAGTCATTGACAAGATGAGCAAATCCGGCGTCATCCACATGCGCCTCGGCCCCGGAAAGCACCTCCACGGCGTGAACCTCCTCAATGGCGCCGTCAAGGGCGAGGAGTTTGACTACTTCCACGACATGGTCATGTGTCAGGAGATGACCCGCCCCATGATGCGAGGCTTCCAAGACGGCAACTTGGCCGGCATGGCAATTGGCCTCACAGCCGTGCTCAACTTTGCTCGCGAGGGCCCGTGGAAGAAGAAGATTGTCGATGAGGTCTTCAGCGGCAGAAAGAAGCTCTGCCTGGCCATCACCGAGGCCTTTGCCGGCTCTGACGTCGCCGGTCTTCGCACCACTGCCGAGAAGACGCCCGATGGAAAGCACTACGTAAGTTGTCTCCCGTTGTTCTTCTCTCGCCAGTCAGTAAAAGAATCCTAACCACCAATATCTCTGCAGATTGTCAATGGAACCAAGAAGTGGATCACCAACGGTGTCTTCTGCGACTACTTCGTCGTCGGTGTCCGCACCGGCAAGGCCCTCAGTGTGGTGCTCATCGAGCGCGGCGAGGGCGTTGAGACCAAGTCCATCAAGACCTCCTACTCTACCACCGCAGGAACCGCCTACATCACCTTTGATAACGTCAAGGTCCCCGTGGAGAACCTGCTCGGCGAGGAGAACAAGGGCATTCACGTCATCCTCAGCAACTTCAACCACGAGCGCTGGGCCATGGCTTGCAGCTCCATTGCCGCTTCGCGCTTCATCACCGAGGAGTGCTTGAAGTGGGCAAACCAGCGCATTGTCTTTGGCAAGCGTCTCATTGACCAGCCAGTCATTCGTCAAAAGTGAGTATCAAATTCCACTGTAATAAAAAAAAAAGAAAAAAAAAAAAAAGAAAAAAAAGAAAGAGGCAGGTAGCTAACCAGTTTCACTCTCTAGGCTTGCCAAGATGATTGCCCTCGTCGAGGCCAACCAGTCCTGGCTCGAGACAATTACATACCAAATGTGCAACATGCCCTACAAGCAACAGGCCATCCACCTCGCCGGCCCCATTGGCCTGCTCAAGATGAGCATCACCCGCGTGGCCCACGAAGTCGCCGACGAGGCCGTCCAGATCTGGGGTGGCCGTGGCTTGACCCAGTCCGGCATGGGCAAGTACGTCGAGATTTTCAACCGGACGTACAAGTTCGATGCCATCCTTGGTGGCGCCGAGGAGATTCTCGGTGACTTGGGCGTGAGACAGGCGATGAGGAACTTCCCCAAGGCTATGTTGTAAGACAAAGATAACAGCACTGGGGATTATTTGTTATTGCGCCTAGCACCTAGCGCATGGGTGTAAAGGAAAACTATTTGTGCTATTGCGTTACGTGGGTGTTTATTTGGGCTACATAGTGTATGGCGTTTTTTTTTTTTTTCAAATTTGGGGTTACTTATAGCCATAGTAGATATTCAAGACTACATGTAGATATGTCTAAAACAAAGTAAAATATCAAGCATTTTACCGTTTAATACCACGCGACTCATGGGAGCCACTCAAAGGCTAATCAAACAACATCCACATAATGTCTACGCCATACAATACCCACATTCAAGCTCTTACCCGAATATAAGCGGCTTTAACAAAAACCCCTATCCTTTCAGCCACCATTGTCTCAAGGTGGAAAAAAAAAACGAGGAAAAAAAATTCAACTAGCAAAAAAGCAGAAACGAGGCACCATATAACTAATCACTTAATAGCGTAATTCTTCTGCTCTTCCTATGTCACTAGATATACACGGATAGCTTGCTAGCAAATCAAAGCCCAGCCCAACACCCCCCATTCCGCCCGCCTGTTCTTCCGCCCGCCTGTTCTTCCGCCAGAAAATACAAACGCTCCCCCACCATTTCCCTCCCGATGCAAATAGTCTCTCTAGACTAAAAGGAGGGAAAATAATCGAAAAAACGAATAAAAAGAGTAATAGAAAGGAGACTAGAGCAAACAAATAGGAATGGAAACAAGGGCTATCAGAAAAGATTTTACTGGGCCCAAAAAATCTCGTATATGTTTGTGCTGCTTCTGCTACAAAATTTCAAGCGAGTCTATACCTACAATTTGGCCCAGAAACTGAAAAAAAAAGGGGGGAGGTCCGAAAGAAGGGTATATCTGAACCCCCATGATACTTTGCTTATTGTTTCGTAGAATCCCATTTCCATAAACGTATGAAAAAAGAAAACAAGGTAAAATATCCACGGATAGAACCATGATGTCGCGAATTTCTTCCGTGTTGGATAGAAGACCTTGATTGTTCAAGGCCCCTCCCCCTGCGCCCGCTTTATCTCTTGAGCCTGCATCTTCGTCTTGTTCAGCTCTCTCATAACGTATTCGTATGTGAGCATGGTTACTGTTGCAGCAGGGACGGCTCGCATCATGTTGGTGCCCATTCCAGCGTAGAACGCCCTCCATCCTTCTTCATAGAGGATGGTTCGGAACGTCATGACGACCCCTCTATATTTCGGTCCAGATGCTACCTTGGCTCCCGGTGCCGCCATATCTACCAGGAAGGTCTCGCCAGCAACCGGCCGTCTCTGGGTTTGCAGCCTAGTCCGAATGACTTCGTGCGGGTAAGTCGCACTGCTGGCTAAGATTTTGGATAGAATGGAAGCAGACAGAATGCCCGTCCAGTGAGCCTTTTCTCCTTCCTGTACTTCACCCATACCCTGCCCGGTGAATGCGGTCTTCAAAAATTCATACGTAGGGAACTGAACGGCAACATGCGTCAAGCCGAGAAGAGCAGGGGTAAGACCAGAGTAAAACGAAGAAAGGCCTTCGGAAGAATACATCTTCCTCGCCGCATCAATAGTCGATCGGTAATGCCAGTCGTGGAGAATCGGCCTTGCTGTCGGGGTATTACCAGGACGAGCAAATGCGTGGTGGCCTCTAGCCACGTTCGGATTGCTCTGCGACATCAGTCGGGTCTTGATAACCCATATTGGATTCGTTACAACGGTGCTGCTCGCACCAGCGACAATGGATGACCAAAAGCTCACGATATGTGGGTTGTCTACTCATAAATAGAAAAGTCAGTCAGCTGGGGGAGAAAAAAAAAGGCCCTAAATGGATTAAATCCAACGGAATTACGTACCGTTATACTGATGCAAGAACGTCTTGCTCTTGTTGTAAACGGTGAACCACACGGCCCAAGTCGGCAAATATCCAAGCACAATCGGCCCCAGGCCTCGGTACAGGCCCCGAATTCCTTCCTCGCGCAGGATGACCTTGGCTGTTCCTATCAGCCCATTATACAGTTTCGGATGTCCGACATGCCGGCCCTTGTCTACTAGGGTAAGACCGCCCTGGGCCTGCAGCTTGGTCTTGATAACATCAAGCGGACAAGTCACAACGCCAGATGTGAAGCCACCAATAGCCCCTGATATGGCATTGAATTGGGAATCGGAGGCGGAGAGTGTCCATCGGTGCAGCGGGGTCAAACCCCCGGCTATTGAGGGCATTGGAGAATCGGCAACAGAGGCGAGTCGATAGGGAGATGACGCATGATCTGCAGACGAAGGCTGAGTTTGTTCGGGGGACTGGTCGTGAGACATAGCACCCTCTTTAACGATGGAAGGAGAAAAAAGAACAAGAGAGAAAAGTCTAATATTTCAATGGTCGAAGCGGCGCTTGTGGAGGGTAGTATCGGGGTGTAGAATCTGGCGGCGAAGGTTATGTTATGTTGTATTCTGCTGGCGATGATATCAAGACCGCTTTCTTGATCCGATCCTGTAGTGTCTCTTAGAGACAGTCCCCAGCGTAGCCTATAGGGGTGGAAGACACCGCTCTGCGGCTCTACCCGTAAATTATTCAAAGAAAAAAAAAGAAAAGAATTGGTTATTCTCCTTCCAACCCTGCTGTCGATATGTATGGTGTTTTCAAATCGAGGATCCGTCCGGTCCAGGAAGTCCGGGTACTGCGGGGAACGCTCCCACGCGCAGTAACCGTCCTTGCCTAGCGAACGCCGCCGGCCATTGACTTGTGCGAAGGTCAAAGAGAGTCGCCCAGAGCGGCTGAGGCTATGGGATGAATCGCGCTGGTCGGGGTGTAAGGAGGCGTCTGCGCAGGAGGAGAGAAGGCAGAGGATGGGAGTGGAAAGAGGGAAAAGAATGGAAGAGCGTGTGGAGAGTGCGAAGAAGATAGCCACAGGCAATCGGTTTCCGCTGGCCCACGCTTCTCCGGGTCTCCCCCAGCGTTTTCAACTGTAGCAAAGCGCTGGTTTGGGGCTTTAGCGGGAGGGGGCTCGGCCTTCTATTTCCACTGGACTTGAGCCCCTCTCAGCGCTAAAGTGGCTATCAGAACAGCGAGCAAACAAGTAGCCGCTAGCGACTCAACCCGTAAAACCAGAGTACAATGTTTTCCCTTCAGGGCACAAGTTCGCAGCTCGCAAAATGAAGGGGGGGGGGGGGGGGGGGGGGCAAAAAAAAAAAAAAACAAAACAAAAAGAAAAAAAAACCCCAATTTAGCCCGGGCCCCGGCATTTGTAACCAACCCCGAAAAAAGAAAGCAATATTAGGCCTCGCGGAGGGTAATTGG
>JAJKFY010000331.1:0-157595 GCA_021066465.1 Trichoderma asperelloides | reverse complement strand
TTTTTCTTTTTTTTTTTTTTATATTTTTTTTCTTGTGTGTTGTGTTGCAACAATTTTGTGTGGCACTTTTTTATTTTTTTTTTTTTTACTTGCCGGCCCCCCCCCCCCCCCCCCCCCCCCCCCCCGACTATTACAAACATCACTTCCATCATTAACTATAATTTCTTGCCGGCAACCGAGGAAGTATCTAATTTCGTACACTTTATTCTTTAAATCATAGACGAAGCGCGGTGGTGGAATGGGTTTAAGACTGAAAGCAGTTAACATTATTGTTAGCTTAGAACTGTATTCCTGCTCTTACATGAGACAATAGCCACACAGGCACCAAATTACCCAACTGTTTCCTCAACAACGGAATGAAAGATTCGACAGAGGGTTCTTTACATTTCGTTGACGATTTCTCATCGGAGCGTGAGGAACATAGAAGATACTGCCACTGACGTTGGTGAAATGACACCATCGAAAGATATAACGATTAATCTAGCGCGAGGAGATGTTTTTCCTCATCCTAGTCGAAATGAGAATTAGTAAAATCTTACAAATTAGGTCACTACACATGTGCGAATTCCCATCTAATGGGCCATTATATGTGTCTGATCATAGAAGGCCACTCTGGGGCAGAGCAGCAGCTTGCTCAGAGTCAGGGCGGCGGGTCTTTGGTAAGAAACACTACAACTCCGAGGCCCCTTCTGGTCCATCAACGTTATATTGCCATGTACGGGCCACAGACTGGCACCTTCTGCTCCAGTACCGAGTTGTATAGATGGTAACTTTGAACTACACTGAAAGCACTGACCCACGACATCGTATACGTGGTCTGGTCATTGTGTAGAAGCAGAGTGGTACCTAGTGGTAGTGAGTGAGTGCTGGTGGAAAGGCTGTGAATTAAATGAATTTAAAACAAAAACCGAATCAGATTCACATTAGGGACTATTTATAAACGTTCATTCTAGATTTTCCACCAGATTGTTCGTTTCACCTTGAAAATCTTCCAAGTTGTCGCTAAACGGAGAATACCGAGTACCTCTTGGGCCAAGCCTCATAGCTTATAGTAAGAATCCATTTTTAAACTAATTTATGGCTTGACACCTCTGCCGGTTTGCACTGTGGCCAGTTAAGAAATATAGACGATGGGAGAAAGCCCAGTTCTGGCCTTGTGCTAGTCGCAGTAGTGTCCACGCTAGGAAAAACTATAGTCTAATATAAACCCGAGCCGTCATGATACATAATATGTGGTTGCATTGGATTTTAAGCTTTGAAGTTATTATTACAGTGATAACTTCTATGAAGTTATTGCTTTATATAATAAGGTTTAAATTACTTGTTCTGATAACGAATAATGATTTATTATGATACAAAAAATTTGCTAAACGCCATGACAATTTCTGGGTACTTTCTCTCTTGGCATGCCATCTAGTAAAACTACACAAGTGGGTTATTCGCTTGGCTGGCTGGCTTGGTTGGCTGGCTCATTTGCTTGGCTGGCTCACTTGCTTGATGTTGGAATATGTTTCTAGCTCTCAAATGTCACTCTCTTCACCCCACTGGCGCCAAGTCTAAATAAAAGGTAATCACAACGGCTATCATGCCCAGTGCAGCTGGAAGGCTCCAGCACATACTGGATCTGGGCGTTTTGGATGCCGTTGCAATTCTCACCGTACGACACGAACTGAGTTCTGGATACATGTTAAGAAGGAATTGTAGTTTTAGATTCCATACGTAATCGAATGCCTACTAAGTTGATCATGAATCATGGTAGATTGCTATACTTCCCAGACATTCATTTTAGCATTCAATTCGCGTCCGCCCTTTTCCGACTTGATTATCGCCAAGATGTTCTTGGCTCTACGCAACCCACTTGGGAAAACCTAGAGGACTCCCATCGAATGAGAATGGTCGTCTGTCGATGCGTTGCATCCATCCACTTGCTTGTTCTGGCACTGGCTGATTGCAACGCCCCTTACTCTGTCCGATGCCTGAATTTTTCAGAATTTATATCCAACATATGGTTAGTCTTTTAAGACTCCATATTCCAGCTCAATCGCCAATTGACTATTCCTTTGATCATTTCACTTCCTCCTCCAACCTCCTGGCTTGTCGCGCTCATCCAGGTTCCTCCTTAGATTTGCGAATTCGAGCTTCTATCGCCATCGCCCACCAAGCAAACTATCATTATTGCCTGTCATTAAGTCGCTGTTAAGAATGGGCATATCTACAAAGGCCAATGATCGACTGGCTGAGGCCTATCTCTCAGGCCAGAGCAATGAGCCAATGAGCAGGCCTGCCCATGCGCTGACCTTCAAACAAGTCGTCGACGAGCTCGGCGCAAACACCATTAATGGTCTGACCGAGGCAGAGGCCAACATGCGTCTCGAGAATTACGGCAGGAATGATCTCGGTGAAGCTGAGGGCACCCATCCCATCAAGATTATCATCGCACAGATCGCCAATGCTATGACCATGGTGGGTTCCTCCTAATGATCGCATCCACAACCGCTACTTGGGCTCACTGTGTCACTTCGCAGGTCCTGATTCTCGCCATGGCTGTCTCCTATGGAATCAAGTCCTATATCGAGGGTGGTGTAATCACATTTGTAATTCTACTCAACGTCGTCGTAGGTTTCTTCCAGGAATACTCGGCCGAGAAGACGATGGATTCTCTGCGCTCTCTCGCCTCTCCAACCGCAAGCGTTGTCCGGGATGGTAATTCCAAGATTGTGCCCTCCGACCAGATTGTTCCTGGCGACCTAGTCGAAATCAAGACCGGCGATACAATTCCTGCTGACGTCCGGTGAGTTGGTTCATAGCCTCATAGCCGGCTGCGTTGGTTGCTAACTCCTATAGACTGATCGAAGCAGTCAATTTTGAGACCGACGAAGCCCTCCTGACAGGCGAGTCCCTGCCGGTTCGTAAAAATGAGGACGCCATCTTCGATGATGCCACTGGCCCTGGTGACCGTCTCAATGTCGCCTATAGCTCCTCCACCGTCACAAAGGGCCGTGCCAAAGGAGTGGTCTTCGCAACTGGTGCCTCCACAGAGATTGGTGCCATCGCCTCTGCCCTTCAGAGGCAGGACAGCAAGATCCGTCCCGTTAAGCGCAAGGCTGATGGTTCCGCCAAGCCTCACAGATACATTGAGGCCTATACGCTGACCCTGACCGACGCCATTGGACGTTTCCTTGGTGTCAATGTTGGTACGCCGCTTCAGAAGAAGCTTTCTAAGCTGGCAATCATCCTGTTTGGCATCGCCGTCATCTGCGCCATCATCGTGCTCGCCGCCAACAGATTCGACTCCAGGCAGGAGGTTATCATCTATGCCGTCGCCACAGGCTTGTCCATGATTCCAGCGAGCTTGGTTGTTGTCTTAACCATCACTATGGCTGCGGGTACGAAGCGAATGGTTCAGCGGAACGTCATTGTTCGAAATCTGAAGTCTCTGGAGGCCTTGGGCGCTGTTACCGACATTTGCTCTGACAAGACCGGCACCCTAACCCAGGGTAAGATGGTTGCTCGAGGTGCATGGCTGCCTGGTAAGGGAACCTACACCATTGGGAACTCGTCATCGCCATTTGACCCAACCGCTGGAGATATCCGTTACGACGCACGCCAGCCCCACGAGATCAACCTCAAGCAAGGTGGCGACGCCTGCGGCACCGTCGCTTCTGCCGAAGAGCTCCTCTCCCAAAGCAATACCGCCCTTGCCGCCTTCCTGCGCGTTGCATCTCTGGCTAACCTCGCGACTGTCGTCCAGAAGGATGGTGAATGGCACGGCCGCGGTGACCCCACTGAGATTGCCATCCAGGTGTTTGCTTCTCGATTTGACTGGAATCGCCTACGCTTGGTTGGTCATGATGAGCACAGCCAGTACAGCGAGGTTGGTGAGTTGCCTTTCGACTCCGATGTCAAGCGTATGTCTACTCTGATGAAGGACAATCGCTCCGGTAAGCTATTCGCCTTCACCAAGGGCGCGGTGGAGCGTGTTATTGACGCGTGCACCACCTACTGCACCAACGATTCGGATGACATGGTTCCTCTGAGTGAGGAGTTCCAGCAGGAGATTCTTCGAAACATGCAGGCTTTCGCTAGCATGGGGCTTCGCGTCCTAGCTCTAGCATCCAAACCCTACAATGTCAACCTGGAGAAGGGAGACGAGATTGACCGTGCTTCTGTTGAGTGTGACCTTGTTTTCCGGGGCCTGATCGGCCTCTACGATCCTCCCCGTCCTGAGTCCGGCCCTGCCGTGCAAGAATGCCACAAGGCCGGCATAACAGTTCACATGTTGACTGGTGATCACCCTGAAACTGCCAAGGCCATTGCTATTGATGTTGGCATCCTTCCCTCACGTATGGATATGGTCTCCCCAGATGTCGCAAGAGCCATGGTCATGACGGCTGCCCAATTTGATGCTCTCTCGGATGACCAAGTCGACCAACTGCCCGTCCTGCCGCTAGTTATAGCTCGATGCACGCCAAACACAAAGGTTCGGATGGTCGAGGCCCTTCATCGCTGCAAGAAGTTCTGCGCCATGGTAAGTTCCTGCCGTTGAGTTTCGTACTGCGAATGACCTGACACTCGATAGACTGGTGATGGCGTCAATGACTCTCCTTCGCTTCGCCGTGCAGATGTTGGCATTGCCATGGGTCAGTCTGGCTCTGACGTTGCCAAGGATGCTTCCGATATTGTTCTCGCCGATGACAACTTTGCCTCTATCGTTGCGGCCATTGAAGAAGGGCGCCGCATCTTCGACAACATCCAGAAGTTCGTCCTCCACGTTTTGGCCGAGAATATCGCCCAAGCCACCACCCTCCTTGTCGGCCTGGCCTTCAAAGACAGTTCAGGCCTCTCAGTCTTCCCCCTGACCCCCGTGGAAATCGTGTGGATCATCATGGCCACTTCGGGTATGCCCGACATGGGTCTGGGCTTCGAGCGCGCGGTGCCGGACATTCTTCGCCGGCCTCCCCAATCCCTACGGACCGGCATCTTCACGCTCGAATTCTTCATTGACATGGTTGTTTACGGTCTCTGGATTGCGGCGCTCTGCCTCAGTTCATTCGTGCTCCGTGTCTATGCTTGGGGCAATGGTGAGCTTGGTCATGGCTGCAACGAAGGTTACAATGAGAGCTGCGAGACGGTTTTCCGCGCGCGTGCAACCACATTTGCTTGTCTAACGTGGTTTGCCCTCTTCCTGGCTTGGGAGATGGTTGATCAACGACGATCCTTGTTCCGCATGCAGCCCGACTCTAAGAAGTACTTTACGCAGTGGGCCCACGATGTCTGGCGCAACCAGTTCCTTTTTTGGGCTGTCATGCTCGGTTTTGTCACACTCTTTCCCGTGCTCTATATCCCGGTCATTAACACCAAGGTCTTCAAACACAAGGGCATTAGTTGGGAATGGGGCATTGTATTCGTCGCTGCCGGGCTGTTCTTTGCAGGGGTTGAGACATGGAAGTGGTGCAAACGTCTCTTCTACCGCCGACAGGCGCGCAAGCAGCACGGCGTCAGCTGGAAGGATATGGACATTGAGCAGCGCATTTTTGGTGCGTACTTGGACCTACCGTCTGCCAGCGACGGCAGCTTCCGCAATGATGAGGAAGCATTCCGTCAGCAGAAACAGCCCCGTCAATGACTACAAAGGGGCGGGAAGCCCCGTAGTATCGAGGAAGACTTTGAGGCTCAGTCTTTGTATGAGGGTGAGATTCTACTTGCTGGAATCCCAGAGGCTGCGAGTTGGGTGAAACTGGGCAGAGAGTGGGGATATGGAGACGGAGAGAGGCGCGTGGGGGAAGAGTTGGGGGAAGGAGGATATGATGAAGAAGAGGAGACAGGATACGAGGGTATTAGATACCAGATGCTTTTTCGATGTATCCATATATGTCATTTTCTCTTGGGGAAGTTAGACGTGAATACACAAGCAGACAGGAGCGTGGAAAAGAAAGTATGTCCGGCAATGCTAAGATCTTCCATGTGGACAGAGGATAGAAGGGTTAGTCACCGAACACACTTTAGTACAGAACATGAGAAGATCAAAAAGCATGTTTGGAAAGATACCTTGTCAATCGTCCATAACGGATAATCCTGTCAGAAATAGACAGTGACGTAGAATCATGCCCGGGGAAATGAACACCATGATATAAAAATCAGTTTGTAGGAGACTCGGCGACGTACTATGCTATGGCTGCATGTAGACCGCGAGCGCAAACACCAAGTCGGCATATTAAAACAGGAATTTAGAGGGGTAACAGGCTGATAAATCTTGTGCTGCCTGTTTCAGGATTACCATTTAGTCTGGTCTGTAGTTATTCCTCTTTAAATCCTGTCCTGATTAGAACGTTGCGACAAAGTTAAACTCAATCACCTCCTAATCTAGATATGGCTTGGCTGAGGATCGCTATTGTTACTGTTGTTACTGCCCTAGTGAGACTTGCATCGTGGCGGCCTCATGTCAAGTTTGTGACGCTACACTGCGAGTTCAATATGGCCCACCAGGTTGCAATGGAGGCCGCAAAGGTGCGCAGCAATGTACTAACGTCGTTGCCGCACAGATGTGTACATTATCCTCGTGGGAATCCATCACTCGTTATCCTCTATACTTCATCTTTATCTTCATTAACCTGGGCTTTATTAATGCCGTCGTCGTGCTTGTTTGCTTTCTTTGGTTCTGTAAGTTTCTCAGTAGAGTTGATATGTTGCGCCTTATCACCACCTGGCTGCCCTGTTACTGACTATCTGGATAGTCGCTGCAACTATTAATTGTGCTACGATAGTGGACGCCTCTCAGTTTTAAAGACGCTGATGTAGAGGGCTGATTACTACGACAACGCAGTGGATGAGGATGACAGAATTGTCAACAACTTTATTCCAGTTGGGTTCTCAACTTTCCATATTCTCGTATTTGAGCATCAGGCTTACCTTTAATAGTCATTCACCGTTTGGACAATTTTCTTTGAAGTAATATCTGCGTAGTAAGTACTATGTATCCAGATTTCCGAGCTTAGTAAAGAATGAACTTACGCAACTCCTTAGTGGTAATGTCGGTCTCAATTCGGGTTACCCAACCTCGCGACATCGCTCAGCGGCATGTTCGACACGTTCAGTAAGCTCGTCATCTGCTGCCGTGATAATTTGCCGACGCCACCACGATTTGCCATACACGCTGGACAGGGCAATCATGCTTCCTGACGAACACTCTTAGCTTGAAGAGGCTGAGGGTTACGACAACGGAGAATGACAGATACTGATAGCAATTTTCTGCCCTAATAATATAGGCTTGTTGAACAATTCAGTCAGAACCAAAGGGGAGAGTGAGATGTTGGGATCAGTTCCTTGTCTAAACTCCAGAATTCTCCGGTTGAAGCTATTGTCGGCTGTTTGCAACGCGTTTGGCAGAGAAATGTGCAGCAATACAACCCAGAAACAGAGTCATGAGAGTGTACATATCACAATGACTAGGCTAAGAGCAAAAAAAAAATACAAAAAGAGAAACATACAACAGCCGGTGTTCGCCAGTGGTCACCCACCTGACTACTAATCTGCCGGTTAGTGGCTTGTCTATGGGGGAGCAGACGGGACCCCGAATTCTCCACTACCTATGGTCGTATGTGATAATTTCAGGTACTAGAAGCGCTTATATTACAGTTATCTTGACCTTTTACAACATGAAAGTAAATACATATATATATATAATAAGAGAAAACAGGAGAAGTATTAGGTGGTTTCTCAGTGACGGACGATTGGTATTCAATATCTTGACGCAGCAGAGTTATTCGTGTACCAATATATGTAAGCGAAACCTCGTGTCTCAATGCCCACGTCTATCATGTCTTCTCGAATGAATTTTGAAGTGAATTTACTTTCTGACGGGCGAACTTATTCCTGCTTTGGTGACGCATTTGCACCTGACAATAATCTCGCCGCCGACGGGACGGGCCAGGCAAGATGATGAATCGGATCCTCACGGACTACGCCTGATGTTATCGCGTCGACGAGAGCCACGCCAACGTAGCCCCCGATACAAGTAAAAATGTGCCACCTGCTCGAACATCGTTAGACATGACTTCACTGAAGAGTAACCATGCTACTACAAAGCAAGCTTACCATCCATGTAGCTCGAGGAAAAAAGCTAGGGGAAGGCCAGCTGAGTGCTTCATTGAAGTCAGTAGTGAGCATAACCAGCCATCCAGTAGCCACACAAAGTACCCAAAGGCGAAATTAACTATGATGAACGTAAGTTCAAACCCACGACTCAAGAAATTAGGACAACATACAGCAGCCAAATAGGGCGATATTTCGAAGGTTCTTCCTAATGCGATCATCCGGCACTTGCAGAGAAATAAGTTTCAGCGTTCGAGTTGCGATTAGATAGACGGCAAGACCAAATGTCGTTGCATGAAGCAGGAACTCGTTCATGACCATGTGAGTAACCATAACCACTGTAAAAAGGATGGTGAGAAGTACAGCTACAAGCTTGGTACGCTGCGGGCTACTCTTGAACGTCAAGAGCCGATACACCATTGGTGTCGTCAAAAAATGCATGGATAATTCATCTGCTAGAGGTGAGGTGAGATGGAGCAAAAATCGGATAGACAGATGATAGCACGTACACATTTGGGTATGATATTTCAAGGTCATATGATAACTGGCAGAGCAAATGCCTACGCCAATCAATCCACTGTAAGAAAGCAGGCGAGCGCGGGTTTGGCCATTATGGGAGGGTCTGGACAGGCCATATAATCCATAAGCAACTGCAAGTAAGTAAGTTGCAACCAGATTAGTGAATGTCGAGATGCAAGACAGCATGGGCTGGGTAGGTATGTAAGATCACGGACCGAAAGCTAAGCTGCTAAGAGTATTGATAAACTCAGCGACATATCGTGTAATGATATAATCCTAATATATTGCGACGGTTCGTTAACGAGTTCGGTCATCCAGCTGCCTGAGCGAGAGAGGGCATGGAGGGGTCTACCTCTTCGCAAAAGCTAAGGGCTGTGAGCTATAGCGACCCCAAGGCATGGACAGAAAGTTCCAAAACATACTTTAGATAAGACGTGGCCTCGCCCCAGAATGGTTTGTCGAGAGAAGAAGGCATATGCATTGTTTGTATGGCTGTAAAGAACAAGGGAGTCAGCCAGTTTTTGCTACCAAGTCATGGATAAAGCAGAGTTGATCATAGTTGGATATGACTTCTTTTAGAGAAAGACGCAGGGCCCGCGACTTTGAACTCATGGGATGTCACGAAAACAATACGGTTGAGCCAATGAAAGTGCTCCGCTGCAGCCGTGTAGCTTTGTGATACCTCGTTCCACACCAACCTGTTGGCAGTCCGAGCCTCGTACAGGCACGTGCCATGATACGCGCAGGGAAACTCGCATGAGCACGTAGGCTCGACATGAATATCGCGTAGGTGTGTTGGCCCATCATTGAGCGTGCTGATGTTTCGGCCAGTCAGCGGAATAGCGTTTGGTTGAGTGTCTTGATGTCAGCATAAGTGAACGCCGGTCTGCTGAGCAATCGTTACCACTTCATGCTATAGATCGCTTGTTGTGATGACGAGATTCAAAGCAATCAAGAAATAGATGGCCCGACATCAATACACAAATTGAGAGGATACTAAAACGGTGGCACTGTTGGTTTCGTTTTAGTCGTTGGTAGAGGATTAAACGGTGGCAAGCATCTTAGCGTGGAGGTCGCTTAACCAGCAAAAACGGAGCTATGTGACTCCAAATCTGGAGTCGTGGAATGCAAAAATCTGGAAGATGTTAAACTCAAGAAAAGAGCTTAATGGGGCCCCGAAATCTCCACTACCTCTGGTCGTATGTGCTTAAGTCTTGAGTAATTGTCTATTATTGGGAGAGTGAGTGTAGTTGAGATGGGAGACATTTGGAGATCTACCTTACACTGAGTTGTCGTATGCCCTTTAATGTTGGCAGAATTTCTTATTACCATGGTGAAGTAACTCTACAACTAATTGCAAGTGTCGATATGATGATCTATGGAAGAGTAGTAGAATACAATTGTTCAAGTCTTGCTTGAGGTTAACAGAGCCATCCCACCGAGCATTTCCAATGGCAAGTCAGAGTTCACCGAGTGGGCATTGAGTATCGATGCATCACCGCACTGATTCATTCCAGCGGTCGACCAACACGATGCGTTTCCCGGCAATTGCAGATAGCAGCGGTGTCTTTAATGAGCTGCCTGCTGAAGTCGTTGAAGCCGCCTTTGCGCAGTATACGAAGCCTCCGGTCCTGGACCCACCTCAGCAGCATTCATGGTTGACTGTGATGCTATCCCTCTCCTGTTCGGTCTCGCTGTTGGCGGTGAACATTCTTTCTCCTGCCATGGTCTATCACGACGAGGATGAATCTGGCCGAGGCAATATTCCGCTAAGAGGATATAGAGTAAATTAGTTTCCTATTTTACTACATACGACCATAGGTAGTGGAGAATTCGGGGTCCCGTCTGCTCCCCCATAGACAAGCCACTAACCGGCAGATTAGTAGTCAGGTGGGTGACCACTGGCGAACACCGGCTGTTGTATGTTTTTTTTTGTGCTTTTTTGACCTTGTCTCGTAGCGGTGCGCTGTCTAGATCAACATAGTGAAGAAGCTCGTGACGAACGCGTACTCGTTCAAGGAAAGAAAGGCTATAACAGTGGATGTAGCTCCCGTTTGTAGCGAGTGAGTCATAGGGCATTGGTTAGACATGCTGGATGAACAATGATGTGGATCAAATCATCATGACTGTGAATCACATCCTGAAGAGCCGTAGCAGCCGAGTGAATGGAACATGGTTCGGATACAAACAACTGCTTCGCCGTTCTAGGCCAATTTGTTAACTAATTCAAGTTCCGCATTAAATGGGCGCGAGCGGCATCAAGAGTTGCTGGAGCTGAATTGAGAATTGAGCATGCTCGGATGGTGTGAAGGTTCAGTTGCGTGTTTGCTTGACACAAGGCTGAAAAGGGCCTGTTGTCTAATATTAGCCGCCGCCCAGGAATTTCGGCAACGGCAGCCGATGTAAATGTACGTGTAGATGGTGGGGGCCAAGGATTCGCTCGGCAGATGCAAGGCACAAAACGCGGGATGGCTGCATGTACATGTACTACTTTGTATCGTGTTCCTGAACTAAATCTTTTGGCGTTTACATTTGATGCCTTGGAAGTCTCATAGCATGAGGCTGAGCTACAGCTGAAGGACGTTTCCCAACAGTAGCGTGTAAATGCAGCATCAACTCAGGTTGCATGCAATTCATGTAGATGAATGTATTGCTGTTAATACATGATATGACTGCAATTACAGTCACGTAACGATTTATCTCCAGAGCATGATGGCGGCAAATGAAACTCGGATGCTCATCATGCTTACGGTGTTTGCCGCTTCAAATGAAACAAGCCGCACGGCTAAATAAATGAATGCTGGGGCATATGGCGGATAAAGCCGTCTATCGGGATGAGGCGTTTAGCTGTACATCTCTGTTCCCTTGATATAGAAGTCTTGTGCTTTAGCTTTAGAGGCTACATATATCTCTTGGGTACTGGCAAGACATGGACAAACAGCTTCATGTGCCTAAATCGTTGGAGAGCAGCCAGCACGAGAACCTGCCTTGTCAAATTTGCAATGCTTTATCAATAACTTCCACAGGTCCAGATGGATTATTTCTTGCGGAAAAGATAATTTAAAGAACAAGACAAGAACTCAGCCATCGCCCAAGATGCTGTTGACGGCATCGGGATGTTTGCATGCCGGGTAAACGCCCCCAAAACAACCAGCCACAGCCTCTCCAGCAATGCCTAGAGCAGGCCATTGTGTTTATCGACGGCTCCTGAATTTCTTCCTTCAAACCAATTCCCTTCCATGTTTAATCTGCAATTAACGGCATCTATAGTCTGTGCACCGCAACAAACGGTGCTGTAGTTTGTCACCTCCCTCTGTAAACGCAATCGCCAGCTGGCAGCGACCCGTGCAGGTAATTTAAGCCCGGCCGAACTCCTCTGCATATATTCTTTGTCTGCTCCCAGCCAAATCCTTCTCTTATGCATCTCTCGTCCACCAAGTACCTTCACCATGCAAGACTTTCGGTAAGTCGCCCCCATCTTGCATCCTTGCCACTTCTTCCTCCAGTGTCGGATCCTGCTCAGCTTTTACCACGTCTTCTTCCATTTCCCCGTTCATCTAGCTACATCTTGCTTCCATGGAGGTTCTAGAAACCATACAAAGAGGGTTCTGAAAGCTGCTGCCACCCAACAGCTTTCTCTCTTTTCTTGTTTGACCGTGCTGTTGGCTAACCAGACTCTCACCATAGTGGCAATTTCGTACGTTCAATCCAACTCTGCAATCTATTGGCTGCTCCCCCAGCCGTTACACAGCAGGTCCGTTCGCTAACAATCCAATCTGCAAGTTCGCCGAGCCTCTGCCAGAGGATACCGTGACCATCCCTCGCGCAGATTACGAGAATCTCGTCCGAACCGCCCAGAACCACTGTACGCAGCTTCTGCTCCTCCTCCAGAACCCCTGCGTTATCACTGACATTGTCCCAATAGCCGACCTCTGCCGCTGTCTTCTCAGCACTCCGATCACGGATGTCAGAATCATCGAGGTCAGCATTTCCTTCTGCAGCTTCCACGTTTCCCCCCTTGGAAGATCTAATTTGTTCCAACAGACCCTCAATGCTTGTCTGAGCTCGCAAGCCGTCGCATATCCGAACCCCTCCCAAGGCCAAGACCCCTACGCCATCGAATCCAACGCAAACGACTTCGATTCCGTCTCCTATGCGAGCACTCCTCGCACCGTCAACTGTCGCTCGTTCACGTCCAGCCCGTATATCGATCCTGGCGCCAAACTTGGCATCTATCCCTTTCCACCACCTCCACAAGGTAATCAAACAGTAAACGATGGAATCAACTATGGAGAAATCAGCTCTCCCAAGATTTACGGCGTTGATGACGAGCACGAAGCATCTAGCGAGCCTCCTGACAGGGCCATGAGCATCCCCAAGCCCGATTTCCCTCGTGCGCCCGAGCAATTGCGATCGGTTCGCCTCATCAATCTGCCTGAAGGAACAACTTACAGCGATATCGCGGGCGTTATTAGAGGTGGATTGGTGTACGAGTTCTACATCACCACTGGAGCGGCTACAGCCACCGTCACCTTTGTAGAGGCCGCATCTGCCGAGGTGTACTTTGCACACGTCCGTAATAACGGCCTATTCCTCAAAAACAAGAAAGTGAGCGCCTCCTCCATATCATCCTCTCCCTCTCATCGTGATTTCGTTAACCAAACATGCCAGATCGGTATCCGCTGGTCTCAACGCTACCAGACCATCCCTGGCCATCACGCCAACAGAATCGCCAAAGGCGCCACTCGCAACATTGTTCTCCGTAAATGCGGCCCCAACCACACGGAAGCCTCTGTCCGCGAGGATCTCGAGCACATCCACAACCTCCAGGTTGTCAACGTCGAGTTTCGAGGTGGGGATTGCCACATTGACACCAACTCTGTTGCGAGCGCCATGTATGCGCGAACCTGCATGACAAGCCGGCTGTAAGCCAACTCTCTTCTCTCCCTTACCATTGTTTCTTCAAAGCCAAGTTTACTGATCCTATTCGTTCGCAGTAAGTACAAAACCAGCCGTATTGAGTGGGATGTCGACGAGTGTGCCCAGCCTTTGAACGAAATGCCCAGCACGCCTCACCAGTGCGCCCCGAGCTCTGCCGTCCCTCAGCGTCAAGCAAGGGTCACAACGCCCAATCGCTTCCAAGTTCTCGCTTCCAAGGAAGAATGAAGTGGCTACTCGCCATGGTCATCTGTTACGACTATCAAATTCAGATGAGAAAATCGTCGTGTCTTTCTTTGGTCAGAGCATCAGTTTGCGGATAACTTCAAGAATGAGTGGAATAGGCTTTTTCATCTACCCACTACCCAAGTGTTAATCAATAGGTTGCATCATTTGGAGTGACTCAATAAAAGTTTCGAGATAGAGAGCGGCATATACGCAATAACTTCTCTGGAAGCAATTGTGTATACTGCCATCTGGGAAGAATTATCAAAACGGCGTTTTATGTGAGCAACATGAACTAAATAGACAAACATCGTGAGAAAAATTGAATTTGAGAAAGTTCAAGAGTTGAAATGCTCCAGGACTGTGAAATATTCTTCATTAGGAGAGCCACTAGCCGTAGAATCACGTCAGGGAAATTCTTTGTTCCCCTTGGACAGCTAACACTATCGCTTTGAACAGACACAAATGCCCCAAAACTAAAACCATGGCTGCTATTATACTATGTAGCATGATTAAGACGTATGCTTGCTACTATAGATGCTCAAATACTATAAAGACATCAAGGTATGGATTCCTCTTCGTGGCCAAGACGCCTACAAGAAAGCACTCATAGTAATAGTAATGATGATGATAATTATAATAATAAGCTAATTCAAATTCGCTTTGAGTCGCTGCTACTATCACAGCCCCGGTTGAAAGAATGTCCCTTCTCCCATCTCCCTTGAAGCCCCCTCTCGTGTTGAAAAACCCTTCAAGACACAGCAAATTTCCATCTTTTTGACTCATCTTATCCCATCTAACGCGCAGCATTCTTCGTCACAGACTGCAAATAACCCAACAAAAAGCTTTGATCGGCCTGCGATATCGGCGTCGCATTGCTATTGCGAGATGGTGGCGCATTCCGTTGCCCATCAGTAATTGGTCCAGATATCGATCCCATCCGAGGCATGGAATGCCCGCTCGCAGCTGGTCCAGGCTGTTGTGCGTCTGCAGCAGCTTTGGCTGGCGTTCCAAAGAGAGAGAGAAGCGCCCGCTTCTGTTCCGGAGACACATTTGGCTTGTAGTTGTAGTTGGATGCCGTATGTTGCGTTGTTTGAGTTTGAGAGCTCATGGGGATGGGCAAGGCAGAAGGCGAAGGTTGGACCACTTGTCCGGGCCGGGGCTGTCCTAGATTGTCGTAAAGCCCTGTGAATGGAGTAAAATTGGGCTTGGCTTGTTCTGCTGGGCCAGCTGGCTGGGCCTGTTCCAGAGACTCTCCTCTCTGAAGGATGCGAGGTGGCTGCAATGGATCTGTCTTGATGGTAGAGGTTGCAGTAAAAGTTTGCTGTGTCGTGATAGTATGTCCAGGGTGAGCAGGGTAATTACGTGGTGCTCCGTTACCCACGCCTCCATTCAAATTTTGCAAGAGGTTCAATGCAGCAGATGATTGGTGCGGAGATGGAGCAAAGTTGGGAGGTTGTGGGTGGCTGTTGGGAATAAGCTGAGGCATAGCATTGGCATTGGCTTGGGCGTTTCGAGGCTGCCCTGCTTCCGCCAGCTTGAGAGACGAGAGTGCGTTTGGTAGCTGTGACGAACTAGGGGATTGGAGAAGAGATAGTAGTGCACTACCCTTGTCTTTTGAAGCATTTGACGTGGGTTGTTGCATATCCCGAGCTTGCTGATTTTGTGCTCGCATAGCTTGTGCTTGGGCGAGTAAGGCTTCGATAGATGGTGGAGCGGCGGTTGTCTGTTTAGCCTGAGTTTGCGCCTGCTGAGTTTGTGTTCGCAAAGCCTGTGCTTGTGCGAGTAACGCTTCAATAGATGGTGGAGCGGATGGCTGAGCAGATGGCTGAGCAGATGGCTGAACAGCTGGCTCAATGGACGGTTGAACAGATGGCTGCAAGTTTAGCAGGCGATGCAATTCCCGGGTAGCTCCATCAAGCGATTCAATCGTAGGCACAGCAGCGGGAACATTGTTGGGAACCCATGCCTCATCTTCGGTAGGATCCTCTTCAATAGGCATATGCTGATGGTGGCGGACAGGATGCGCCTGTGGAACACCACCCGTTGCTCTCTTCGCATCGTTCTTCTTCTGACTAACGATCCACTTCTTCAGAGGGACCAAGAATGGGGCAACCATGTAGAATTTGTTGGCGTTGGTCCCGGCGCTGGAATCATACTGGTGGTTGTTGTTTTGCGGACCCTTCTTCTTCAGAGTAGGTAGATCGGACAGCTTGTACCATTCAATCTTGCTGATTTCTTTCCTGGTTCGAGGCTGGAATACCGTATCCATAGGGACGTCTCGAAAGACATATAGGCGAAGATGCTGCTCTCTCATAGGGATTTCAATGTATATAGGCTTACCCTCATTTGGTACCAGTCCAGCCTCTCGGAGGTCCAGGCCGGTCTCCTCGTAGACTTCCCTGACGGCACAATCTAGATCATCTTCGTCCTTGTTGATTTTGCCTCGAGGGAAACTCCAGCTAGCCCCTTTCTTCCAGCCTTTGACGAGAACTACGGAATCCAAGTCTTGGTTGAGCATGATTGCACCGCGGACCGGCACACGAGTCTTGTACTGCAAAAACTCTTCAAATGCCTTGATATGGTTCTCGACCGAAAACGAGGCTAGCAGCGGGCAGTGTTGGAAGATTCGTAGACAAAATGTGCGCAGTGTCATGGACGGGAGGGTCGGATCGAGCGGCCGGATGAAATCTTCGTAGAACCATTGTGCCTCTTCAACTTGGAAGCACAATCGGGCAACCGAAGACAAGTCTTCCTGGGGAAGGTTGATGATGAACCGGACGCAGAGATCGTCCAGCCCTATTAGAATTAGAACAGATCAGCATCTCGCAGCCTTTGGAGCACGTTGACAAGGTGGGGTTGCAATACAGTCTTCCAGCTGCATCTGTTTCTGAGCCATGTTTTGTCTCTCTTGCCGTTTTGTTGAATTGTGTTCAGCTCAGCCCCATGCTCTGATTAATAATAATGATAAGACAGCTTGATCTTCACGACTTGGCCAGGCTGAGTGCGGTTCGGACATGTGACAGGATACTGGGCATGGTCAAACGCTCCGGAGTTCAGCAGCTGAGGAATGGATCGCGACGCGCGCTTCAGCCACAGCAAGCTATTGCGAGATGGCCCGGCCTATCGTCAGACGGTTCGAAAGCCGAGAGTAGGCGGAAACAATGACTGCGCTGGTGGAGGTTTGGCGAGGGCTGCGATGCGGTTTGCCGAGACAACAGAGATGCAGAGGCTATCAGATGCCAGAGGCAGAGGCAAAAAGGCCGTTGCGGCCGTACATCAAGCCACTGTTTGCTGGATGATGCATGCGCGGCTTTCGCACTGTCTGCGCTGAGGGGACTTGAGCGTTGTTCTTAGCGGCGCCACAGCAGCCACACAGTGTGCTCGGCACTCAACCGAAAAGTATAGCTCCAGCCACGCTGCCCAACAGCACAGCCACTATGTGGCTCCCATCGGCGTGGCGGTGCTACACTCGCCTATCTTGGCTCTTTGGCTCCAGATCTGCGAGGCCGCCGTGGCGAAAAAAAAAGGCGTCAGAGGCAGCCAGCAACAACGGCCGCTAAAATTTTCCCCTGTAACAAGGGCCTGTTAGCGGCTGCTAGGACCGCTGCCGCGACGTGTCATTGGTCGAGCGGTGCCGATTCAGCACCTTTCCAGCACCTTCACCTGCTGAACAGCAGTTGAATTACATCATGAGCCTGGTCCAGCCAGCGGGCCGTTTCCAAAAACAGGTTCTTGGGCTATGCCATGTGAGCGACGCCATCTGGCATTCACTGCATACACTTCAGAGTGACGGTGTTGAATGACATACGAGTACATAAAACCACATCGTCAGACTTGTTTCTTTCTCTCTCTTTTCTTCTTCTTTCTTTTTCCTACTTTGTTTTTCATTACAAGCACGGCAGAGCCGCCCAAGTTTTATTAGTGCTACTGACTGCCGTGTCTCACCTTGTTTGGTTGGCTGCCAGAGCCTGTATTCTAAAAACAGCCTTTGGCGCTCAAGGGCGGCTTCTGAAACAAACGACAGCAAGCGCCTCTCCAGTCGACCTGAACAGAAGCATCCGGTCGTCGACAGCCCTTTGTTTGATTGCTGCTATTTTTGACGAAAGAAGAGCATAAATAGCGAATTTCTCGCCTTTCCTGGAACTTGAGGATTTTTTTTATCTTATTTCTCCTACGCACTACAAGTCGAACAACCGCAAAGATGGCGAACGTATTAGCGAAGATGGTCAGCAAGAAGATTCTGGGAGAGTCGCTCCAGAACAAATTTGGCAAAGAGGTAAGATGAAGCCCGCTGCTTCCCATGCACCTACGATGAATCGGTTGATCACGACATGCTAACAAGGCGATTTTCTAGGATCCGTACTTTGAGCAGGTCCCAGCAACCAGGCTGGACGGGCGGCCTACTGGCAAATTCAAGAAGCGCAAGAAGGCCCTGCCGCCAGGCATCTCAGAGCACGACGGCCAAGTCTTGACCAAAGTCAAGCGACGAGCATATCGTCTGGACATGTCCCTTTTCAACTTTCTGGGAATCCGATTTGGCTGGAGCAGCGTTATCGGTCTGGTCCCTGCGTAAGTCACTGTTATCTTTCGCTGTTCGAGAAGACGCATTGCTAACTTATTTTTTCACAGAGCTGGCGATGCACTCGATGCCTTCATGGCGTTCATGGTGTACAGGACATGCTGCCAGGTGGAGGGGGGTCTCCCAACCTCGGTGAGGATCCATATGCTGATCAACATCATTCTCGACTTTGTCGTTGGGCTGGTTCCATTCCTTGGTGACCTGGCGGACGCGTTGTTCCGTGCAAACACCCGCAACGCAGCACTGCTTGAGGATCACCTGCGTCAAAAGGGCAAAAAGGAATTGCGAAAGAGTGGCCAGCCAATCCCGGCCATTGATCCCAGCAGCGCCGAAGAATACGACAGGATCCAGCGAGAGGATCCTCCGGAATATCAGTCGAACCCTCCATCCCGCCGAGAGTCTCCATCTCAGTATAACGACCGGCAGTATAAGGAGCCGAGAGCCCCCGATGCCGCTCGGGTTCGCGATGACCGTGGCTATCTTGGCCGCAACAAGACCCGTCCACATGATGTTGAGATGGGCCAAGTCAATTCAGATGGTCATCACCATGGCTCAAGTCGCTCCGGCAAGCAGCAGAGCAGGCGACACGGATTGTTCTAGACTTGAGAACTTTCTCTCTACTAGCGCAGGAAGCACATATCGCTGACGAATTTCCTTTGTTTTGTTGCATTTCCTTTGTTTATGGGAACGGGATATGGCATGTCTGGAACGTGTTTGCTTGTACGATTATGAAGCTTGGGGAGTCTGGAAGTTGAAACTTTACCATTTCGAAGACTGATTTGAGAAGTTGAAAAAGAAAAGAAAGACCAAAAATGCTTTTGGGAGGGGGTATTGCTTAATGATAATAATTGCGACAAGACTCTGTGCGATGAAATGGATAGCCTTGGATAAAAGGATTGGCGGTTATGAGTATGGTTTGACACACTGTCATCATCATTATATAATCAGGAACTTCCACCTGGTAGGCGAGTTGTGATGGATTGTTATCCAACTACTCCCTCAGATAGATAGTAGTACTATTAGGTAGTTATGCATATAGCACAAATACACGCATAGTATAACCTCGGGTCTAATTGGCGATATGTCATGTCTTAGCTAAACGTTTCAAATGCGGTGAAGACCAAAAGCTCATGATTGTCAGCTTCCGACAACACGCTTCGTCTTCCGTCTCACGGCATGGCTTCATGTGCAGCTGATTAACGGTGTGCTGAGCACGCAACTAAGACGAGCTGCCAGGGTCCAGGGCCTATGGATTCCTCCGATGCATGCAAACCTCCTTGCAGCAGCAGCCCTAGCTGCAGATTTCCACATTCGTGCAGCCGGCCTCTCGGTAGTGGAAACAAGGCCAAGCGAGCGAATTCACAGGTTGACTCATGCTCAGCCTGCACATGCAGCTGGAGATTGTATAAACATTTTGTAATTCTCAGTCATCGCCTCATTACAGTCTCGCTCTTCTACTCCGTCGAGCTGTCCCCGGCTAGTACCGAGTAAGCAAGCTCGAGCGTGAAGCTCAGACTTTTCACGCGTTCCAGAGCTCCGGCCTGCAGCCCCACGCAGCGAGGCGCCATGTCTCCAGATTGTGGCCTCGGAGCTGCTCGCTCAAGTCGCAATTCGCTCGGAGTTGTGGGAAAAGAGACAGGTCTGGATAGAAATGGATCCTTCAAACGACGACTCAGGCTGGTTGAGCAGGCATAGCCTGGTTACAACTGCGCTTTGCAACTGTGCTTCGTATTCCAGAGACTTTACGTGCTGCGCCAGAGCTGCCTCGTTGTATACGCAGCACCGCCAGAAGAGAGTTTTCTGACTGCAGCATCTCGCTCGATAACGCAGTGGCCCCACTGACACGAGATCCAGCAGTTGTTTGTTTTTGCTGATTCAAGATTGATCAACAGGGAGCTGGAGGGTCTCACGCATCATCATTTGCTCCAGCCATCGTGGTGAGGCAGAGCTAGCCGGCCCAGATAGCGGGATACCTCGTCGCGACTCGCCGCCTTCACGCGTCCGCCAGCGCCAATTCACTGCCAGCGGCGGCCGGTGCACCACAGCCGTGCAACCCCACCTTGGCAGCCCACGGCCCTGGGCGAGTACCTCGCGGGTACTGCTCCAGCTGCCATCCCTGCCCGCCCGTTGCCCAATGCAGGGCGCCCAGCCTCCGAGCTCTGCTTAACGGGGCCTTGCCTGACCCGCCGCAAAACACGTCTTCAACGCGTCGCGCCACGTGACGGCGCTGTTCAATCGTTACAAAAACCTCTGGCGCCACCCACGATGCAGCACCGTCCTCACTTCAACCACCGCGTCTGCACAGCATCTCCAGGCATTTCACTCTCTTGATTCTTCACTTTACGCGCTCGGTCCTGTTGTTGTGTCTCTCCCCCACCAGAATCATATCCAATGGCTGCCGAACTCACCCCCTCCAAGCAGGTCAGTACACCACTGTACCGAGCCTCAAGTTCTCGGCCGTGCTCTTCGAGAGCTTTCCAATTCATAGATTCACGGGGCTAACGCAATTTTGCACAGGCTGCTTCTGCCATTGACTCTTTCAAGATTGAGTCTCCCGTCAAGAAGATCAACTTCAACGCTTCCGACAAGGAGAACCAGCCTCTCGACGAGGCCGCTCTCGAGAGCCTAGCCAAGCAGATGGATGACAACCACAAGCCCACTGAGACCGTCAAGGTCGACAAGTCAGAGACCAAGCCCAGCGTGGCTGCCACAATCAAGTCTGATGAGGTTGACGAGCCCATCCTGCAAGAGAACCCTCAGCGATTCGTCTTGTTCCCCATCAAGTACCATGAGGTATGCGAAAAAGAGAGATCCCCTCACTTCTACCCTGGACGCGTTCCGACGCGTAAAGTGGCACCCCACTATGGGACAGGCATACAGACAATGGGAATTCCAATTGACTAACCATTGCTCAATTAGATCTGGCAAATGTACAAGAAGGCTGAGGCTTCCTTCTGGACCGCTGAGGAGATTGATCTGTCCAAGGATCTGCACGACTGGAACAACCGCCTGAACGATGATGAGAAGTACTTCATCTCTCACATCCTGGCCTTCTTTGCTGCCTCGGACGGCATTGTCAACGAGAACCTGGTCGAGCGTTTCAGCGGCGAGGTTCAGATCCCCGAGGCTCGATGCTTCTACGGTTTCCAGATCATGATGGAGAACATCCACTCCGAGACATACTCTCTGCTCATCGACACCTACGTCAAGGAGCACAGCCAGCGCACCTACCTCTTCAACGCCATTGAGACTATCCCTTGCATTCGCAAGAAGGCCGAGTGGGCCATCAAGTGGATTCAGGACAAGAACTCTTCCTTTGCCCAGCGTCTCGTTGCCTTTGCTGCCGTTGAGGGTATCTTCTTCAGCGGAGCCTTTGCTTCCATCTTCTGGCTCAAGAAGAGAGGTCTCATGCCTGGTCTGACCTTCTCCAACGAGCTCATCTCTCGTGACGAGGGTCTGCACACTGACTTTGCTTGCCTGCTCCACTCTCACCTGAAGAACCGCGCCAGCAAGGAGATTATCCGTGACATCATCACTGATGCCGTCAGAATCGAGCAGGAGTTCTTGACCGAGGCTCTCCCTTGCGCTCTTCTGGGCATGAACGCCAACCTGATGAAGCAGTACATTGAGTTTGTTGCCGACCGTCTGCTCGTCGCTCTCGGCAACGAGAAGATCTACAAGTCCTCCAACCCCTTTGACTTTATGGAGAACATCTCTCTAGGCGGCAAGACCAACTTCTTCGAGAAGCGTGTCGGCGAGTACCAGAAGGCTGGTGTCATGAACAGCACCAAGAAGCCTGTTGAGGCCGCCAGCGCCGAAGAGTCTAAGGGTGACAACGGCGGCGACTTCAGCTTTGACGATGACTTTTAAATCATTGGCTTGCGCTTGCTTGCAATTTTTCACTCCCATCTCTTGGTCTTTTATAATTCTTGTTTTTACAGTTGGCACCATGTACATTTTTTTTTTCTTTTGCGGAAAAGATGCCGTCTACGGGTTGGATCGGCAAGAAGGCGTTGAAGTATTACAGTGGATCGGGAACACATCTGTCGGTTCCTTGTATTGGTTAAGAGGTTATACACAACACAACACACACTGCGGGCGTTTGGGACATTGTTTTTATTTGGATGAATGCAAATTCTCTTCTTCAATGGGGGATGATAATTGCGGAACGTGGCATTGGATTATGATACACTTGTATGGAGTATGTAGCTACGCAACAAATAGTCCAGCAAATAGACCTGGATAAATGATCAACTTGAACTCGCTTTTTGTGCGTCGTGATGTGTGTATGCATATACATTTCTAGAAATTCGTCTGGTGCAGCCTTTCGTATGTCCTTGCGCCGTATTCGACACGCAAATTACTCAACATATTTCTTTTCCTTCCCGCTCAATCCCACCTCCATAACTAGGTTCATGTCCATCAGAAAGCAGGCCAGCCCTCCATCCATCTCCTCTCGACCCAATGCCAGCTCATTTCTTGCCCTTCTTCTTCTTCTTTCCACCACCGCCGCCGCCGCCGCCTCCTCCAGCAGCCACACCCTGCTGCGGTGTCTGTTCTCCTTGCGGCGTCTCCACCGCCGCATCAGCATCCTGCATCGTCTCCTCCGGCACGTCCTGAATGCCAGCCATGGCCTTGCCCAGGCGTCCCAGCGCGGCGGACATGAGGCGCGTGACTTCTGCGGCCTTTGTGGTGCGGTACTTGAGCGTCACGCCGCTGGCGGGATCGTACGTCTTGAGGACGAGGCTGCCGCGCGGGGGTTTGGGGTCTGAGGGGGCTGTTGATTCGTCGCCGGAGCTGGTGGTGGTGGTGGTTTGTTTGCGGGGCTTGACGGGCTTGATGGAGTATCTTGTTGTGACGCGCGTCTGTTAAGATAGAGAATGGAGCGGTTAGTTTCCTTGCTTTTCTGGTGGTCTTGGGGGAACTGACTGAGGAGGGTCGAGCCTCAAGGAGAGCGACGGAGTGGTCGAGCCATTCCTGGCTCGTCTTGAAGTATGGCATTGGAGGCGGGTTATGATTGGCGCGACGCCATATATATGCGGCTGATTGTGAGTGTTTTATACGTGGTGAGGATGAGGAGAGAGCGAGTGTGTGGAGAGGGAAAGGCTGCGGCTGCGATGCAGAATGGGGGAGTTTGAGACGAGGCTGAGGTTAAGCTGGACGATGTCGATTGATTTGACGCTGCCTTCTAGTGGCATTGTGGTGGCATTTGGCAATTTTTGGTGGGGCTGCGGGGTTGGGGTACGAGGTACATGTGCCTGGCGGGAGAGCTCAAGCAGGACAATGCTCGACTGCCGTTATTTGGTAGGTACATTGATATCTACGTATGAGTAAAACACAACATTACGTGATATTCCATTCTCCTCAACATATAAAATTTGATTTTGATTATTTAGAGAGAATAATTCAGCAAAATTCACTACACAACTCTCAGGCGATTATCTATTCTCGACAATAGAGGGGCATGAGTATGCATTTACAGAGATCCCATCTAGGGTAGCGCGTATACTACCAAGCGACAATTAAGGGAATTGTTATTTGGCACACCACGTTTGTTGCTATCCAATATCCTAGATGTGGCTAGTGATATGATTTTATACCTATTTTAATCTCCTTCTTCTACTGTTTCTACCATCAACCTAGTTTATGTTTTTCAACAATTACTTGTAGCTGTAGATTCTACTGGCAGAGTAGGCTTTATAACTACAACTATTCCCCTTTATAATCCGCCCATCGACCACAATCACATCTTTACCAGCACCATCTCAAAGAAAGACATGCAGTAATGCCCCAATAAGAAGTTCCAAAACATGTTTTACTCTCATTCATCAGTTGACATTCGAAGATTTATGCCTCTAGGGCACTTTCAAAGCAAATATCCCAGCTTTCTAATCCCTTGTCCTCGTTTATCACCGGCGGATAGTCTATACGGAGGAAATGACGCTGAAGAATTCTTTCAACTAATTTATACCTAAATATTTCGCCTTGCTATTTGGTGGCTGCGTACTTGGCTGGCGCACTACTATCTAATTTGTATCCATCTCTTGTTCGATCCACCCATCTTCAACTATGCTTCCTCACTAAGTTCGCAATCCATAACTTTCACCCTTTCTATTCATTCACATGCCCTCCTATGCCATGATCTTTCACAACCTGAAGGCACATAAGCATTGTGATAATCCACTTTCCCGGCCTTTGCATGTCGGGTTTCCCAGCCAAAGCCATGAAATCCATAGTACAGAGGGTTTCTTGTTGCTCGCGCCACTTTTTTTGTAACCAGATATAGCCAAGAGGCAGAGACGCACCACTCGATGGAAGCGCAGAGACAGCATAGCAGTTATTGGGGCCATTTGAGTCTTTGGGTTCGCTGGCTATAATTAACTTCCCGATGCTTGCATCTAGCCTCAATTTTGGTCCACTGTTGAAGTGAACTGTCGTCGCAGGAAATCCGAATCCATGGGGATCTTCAATATGAGTTGCTGGCTTTCGAAGCTTGCTAATCTCCAAAAAGCCAGGACCAGCTTGATTGAAAATATCAATGTGTTTAGACATATCGAAGGGAGCAAATATCTGATTTGTGTGGGGTTTACTAAGTAACATGACTCGATCGAAGAGGACAGCCTGATCCCAGTCCAGCCATGACCAGCTAGGAAAAGCAAGATTACGAACTTCAGGATTATGCTGTTCCGTGCGTCAGCAGAAAGCCGGATCAAATGCAAGTGTGGGTAGGCCATAGCAGAACGTGCTGGCGACTCCGTCCATCACCCCTTCATACATTTTGAGTATACCCTAAAACGCATTTATATTGTCTATTTTCTTTGTCGTGGTTCGTGAAGAGTAGTGCTCTACTGCAGACAAATATGAATGTAAGCCATCGCCCTCCCTGATATTCATAGAGAGCATTCCACCCACGGTATTATATCTGTCCAGCCTTGGACGCCCATTCTCCCTGGGGAGAGATGCCCCCGTTCCGCTGTATACGCCAGATTGACATTGCATATACAATCCACGGGAAGTGAAAAAGATCATGCGGTGTGAGAGGACCTTTTCTTGATAACACCATGCGCGGCTACTCCACAGTGACGTCTCGATAACTCTATATAGGTCATCGGCCGTTGGACAAGTGCAAGCATCGGCTGTAAAGCTTACCGATAATCCCGCACTGGCAGTGCCAGCTGAGATAGCACTGAGTGTACATTTTGCGGCGGCGTAGATTTGTCTCATGCGCAGAATTGAAAGTCTCATGTCTCGAGGCGGATTTTGCATAATACAAAGCGCATCAACCCACAAGTATCGCTCACTAAGACTGTCACAAAATGCAACAGCATCTCTTACTGTTTAGGGTATCTTGGGTCAAATGGTGGCAAGGCCACCCTCTTCCGCAAGCTTATCCGACATATCCACCGTCAGCTTTGGTTGATCAACTGCCCCCCATACGGACGATAATGCCATATACTGGCAATTTTCTGGAGCGACAGTGATGCAGCGTCGATAGATATCAATAACTCTGAACTGAACTCCAGGAGAAGTTGGCCATTGAACTGCCAAGGGATTGCAATGGTTGTGGCTTGCTTCCTCGTTACATCGAGCTAGCCACTGACGGATAGGCTCCATGCGCGTCTCGTCAAGTTGTAACATTATAGGCCCATACTGCAAGACAGATGTCGGCAACATGTGTGGATTTTGGCTTTCCATATATGCAGAAGTCTGAGCCTGTAATGCTTGCATATGGGTCGCGCCCGAGGTGTTGGGAGTTTTACTGACGACGCTTGCCTCAATGGATCTAGGAGTTGTCTCATCTGGCGCAGTATTTTCAGCCCAAGGACACCGACAGGATTCTCCCGGCCAAAGGTCATTGTACAAACGACGAGCTTCCTTCCAATCCGTGTCCCAGCGCCCATCAGAACTAGGAGACAGTTAGTAATGCCAAATACCGAGACTATTAGAGCTATTAATCAGCATTGAGTGACGGACCTCAGCTCAACAACCCCTGGCGCTAGTAAGTATGCCCTCAACAAAACACAAGCGACTGCAACATCGTAATGCTTTCCGTAAGTTTTGCACCAGACTTTTTGAACCTCTCGGCTGAGGAGGAAGGGCTCGTGTTCATCCTCTGCAACTCCATTAAACCAGATCCCTCAAATAGGATCAGCAACTGCCGGCGTGAGTCGGGAATCATCGTCCAAAGGTCCTGTTACAAGCACATCTGCCGCCTCCAAAATCATTGGAACTTCCTTTGTCAAGATAGGCCAGATACTCTGCCACTCGGCTTCGTCCCAGCCATGGATGGTGTAAGAATGTGTATACCTATATCGTTAGAATCGTCAACTTACATGCACTACTATAGGACGTGTACAATACCCCATTATGAACTTTTAGGTTAATTGGTATTCATCTAATACTCCAAGACGAGGTGGCGGCGAGGAAACTAAAAAGATGTAAAGCTTGAAGTGCGAAAATATCAGGTTTTATCTACTGTCGCCTGACTTAGAGCCGTGGAGTCCATAGTTAGGGCTGCTGTTGGTTGCCTGATCTCAGATCCTCACCAGGCTGAAGTGTGAGTTTGCGAACCTGCAAAATAGTGGCAGTGTAGCTGCGCCTTCTCAGGCTGAATTTGGAACGAGGCTGAAGCCAACATAAATATTGTGATGCTGGCTCATGCTGCTCGCGGAAATTGGGCCATCTTCGCCGGTTGGTTTGCTGAAGCTATCTGGCATGATATTGTCTCATGACGCAACTTTATAACCTCCTACTCTATTTGAGAAGGATTGGGGAAATTGAGCAGCCAGATACACGCAAGATTCGATTTTCAGATGTCTGTCTCCCATGTCCAAATCGGGAACACCTGCCCGCTATGCACATGTAGCCCGCACAGCCACTGCGCCATCCAATGCAGAAACATTGGGCACCTACTTGTAGTACGAGCATGTGACAGAATTGTGGGCATTTGCATGTATCCTGATAATATGAGCAAGCTTTTGGAAGTACTACAGAGCTTCTATTCCTCTTGGACTTGGTTGCTTGAAACGAACTGCTGTTTTAGATCAGCTTCATAAAGCTGCTGCTCGTTTAAATCGATTGCGACAGCAGCCTACCAGGGTCTGCTACAGGCTCGCACTTTTTAAAAGTTCTCTGGCGCATCCAACCAACACCAAACGTGATCTTTTCCGTCTCGCTCTAATTCCCGCACATGAACAGCAGAAGCGACTGGTATTGCCCTATTCAACATGGCCAAAAGAGCTGACTCGGCAGTTTTCAGGGCACTTGCCGAAATACTAAATGGTGTCGACTACTGTCCAACTGGATTGGATGTTCCTGATCAGACTATGTGCAGAGCGATGGCTGCTCATGGAGGTCGCTGCGGTAATCTCGTTAGGCCGCCTCACGACCGACAGCAATTTAACGATCTTTGGTTCAAGTTTCGAAACATGACAGAATGTCCCAATACCGATGATTTTTATGATGAGTTAGAGATTTTTATTGCTCTTACTCATTGCAAAAGATATCATCGCAGTACAGCCTTTCACTATTTTGCTTTATGGAAGGCAAACCGGCAAGCTGCTTCAAATTCACAGCCAGTTACATTATCAACAAACGAGACGTCGAAGAATAAGCAGCATGACAGTTCTCTGGAAACTCTTCATGAAAACCGCAGCAAAGAATCGCTGGGTTCTACACCTCTCCCATACAAAGATGAGGCTGTCGGACGAAATGAGCGGTCTCGCTTGGATATCAAGATTAGGCAACGGGACGTAGAGGAGCGCCAAAACAGCCCCTCTCGCATGAAAAAGTTGAGGGGACAAGGGAGATTGCTCTTGAACCGTTTGACGGGAAAGATGAAAACCTCAACTGCATCCCCAGAGGAATCGGCGAATATCGCAGGGCCGAGAGTTGAGTGGGGACCAACCCTTGAATCTATTAGCACACTACCTGAAACGAATTCTTATGTGAATACCAAGACAAAGGTAGGCGATGGCTATGCTGACAAAATTCCTGACAAGTTACTTGATATGACTCAAGAGACGCCGATAAATGTCATCGCGCCTCCAACAGATTCAGGATATGGGTCCACGTATGCAGCCGAGAGCAAGACTGGTGTATCAATGGAGCATACTGATATAGCGCAGTCGACACAAGAAATAACAGATCAGGAAATTAGCGACACGGCCACCCAGTATTCGGATGAGTCCAGAACTACGGTTTCGAAGAAGCAGGGCTACATATGGGAGCTGGCAAATGAACTGTTCAAGAATATTAGCTCAATTAGGGCAGACAACATAACTCAAGCAAGGATCTCAAATATTCTACCTGAGCTGCTCCAGGCATTTGCACTGAAAGTTGGTTATGATGCTAAAACGCAAATGCATCGAGATGTCATGGCTTTTGTGCATAGGCATAGGCGGTGAGTGATTGAGACGTGTTGAGAGCGGTGCTTCAAGGAGATCTGCGGTCTTGTAGAGAATTATCCTTGGCTATCTGTGCTGACAGTTCTGTTCGTCCAGTGAGATTGCGGCGGTGTTTACAGACATTAGTTTCAAGCAAGACCAAGAAGATTCCAATAGAAGCGAGAGCAGCGCAGATGGAATGAGCTTGCAGGATCGTATGCGTCTCTGGTTCGAAGACACCTCGTTTGAAGAATCGCCGGAAGAGCTTATACCATCAGCGGTAAGAGATGATGAAACTCCAGAGGAGATATTTCAAGAAAGATTAGAACCCGAGGATGAAGAAGTGCCAGAGAGTTGGCTTCTGGCCTACCGGGAGTTTCTTACGAGCAACAGCGCTTACGAGGGGCTTCTCGCTCAATTGCGAAGGGAATTTCATCTAGTTCCAGTAGAGCTAAACATCATGGGAGAAATTCGAGAAAAAGTCGTGACTTCGCTCCCGTCGTCTCGTCAAATCAGTAGGAGGATGTCACCGCAGGGTGTCCACGCTACATTCCGGCTCGATTGGGACATAGTTGGCTTTTTCAACGCCCAAGAATATTTGAAAGAGCCGGATGAGGCATTTGAGGGAGTTATCACTATTACTGGATCTTATCAGGACGCCCAAGCTGCAACTTGTACCCAGTACATAAAACAGATGTGGCCACTGATAGGAAAAGCAATCATTCGGCTAGTTAAGGAGGTTTTCAGGGGCACAGGCCAATCATGTCAGTGTAAGTATCCAGTTCTCATCTGCCCTTCGTTGCTGTATTTTGTTAAACTCATTTTACGTAAAGTGCCCGACAGAACGATGATTAGCGCATCGATCATCAGATCTAAATTTATAGTGCAAGTTTATGGAGTCTCTGTTTCCATAGTAGAGATCGGGGAGCTGTTCGCCTGGCTTGGAGCTGCTTTGAGGACTTCTCCACGTCACGAAGGACTAATGTACTGTACGCCAATTATTCGTACTATCGTTCAGGACACTACCTCATTACCTAATATTGAGCTTCGGCCATCATCTATTCATGTCATCTATGAAATCGAATATATAACGGAAATACTTCCGCAAACTCTCCCAGCCGCAAATGGGCAGTGTTGGCACGATATTTTTAAAAATCCGGTTATTGTGAGAGGCTATCCTATTCCTCGAAGACTTGAGTGGAATACCGGCCTTGAAATTTCGCTTAATATCATGGCAGGGCTCGCTCAGACCCAGCGGGTGAATCGATTTAAAGAAAAAATATATATCAAAGGCTTCTCAACAATGCTAGTTCCGACTCAAAAGCATACAGATGTTATCTGCTGGCATTTGATATATAACAAAGATGGGAAGCGCATATCCTATTTGGACGATTATATGGATCAAGATCAACATATTGGGCAGCTAGATCTAGAAAGTTATCGACATGTCTTAGGATGGTGCTCGGAAGCAAAATTATATGCTGGTAAGCACTCCTTTTAAGCACATCCTTGTGTGAATGGCTATTCCTCATATGAAATTACAAAGGTTCGGCAGGAGCACATCATCCTGTAACTCACTCGAGGCTCCCCAAGGCTCACGCAGGAGGTCCTCTTGCCGGGGTGAGTGTTTCAGAAGGAAAGATGATTCTGAATGGCCCAATGTTCAACATTGGTGCCAGAGACACACCAGTCTATATTTCTCGCAAAGGCAATATACGGCGGCTAAAATGGATATCCACCAAGTTCATCCTCTTATGGGACGAACGCGATAAACGAGGCTGGTTAATCAACGGCACAAGTGCTCTACTACACCTTGTACGGGCTTTTCTGTCGCACGCCAAAGAAGATAACTTTAAATCTGCATTTCATTTCAGGGATGAGGATCTTCAAGAAGCGGAAACCCCATTTACAGCTCACTCCGCCATTGCCGTGCTTCTCAACCCCCATAACAGGAACCTTAAGCTTTATGAGGACGACGACGGCATCGATGACGATGGGTATCTTTTTAAAACTCAAGTCGACTATTTTTACAATCTCTTGGAGCAGCTCATTGACTATCAGGCAGATGCTGCCGGACACTGTGGCTCTAAATTGATTAATAGCCCGCGAAAATATCTCCAAGGGTGGGATTTTGAGGACGTGGCGAAAGAATGTCCAATTTTATATCCACGAGTAGCCACTATAGCGGACGCTGGCAAAGGATGGGTGGATTTCATAAGGGCCATCCATGCTGTCACATTAGTCGGTCGAGGTTTTGGAGATATTATCAAGCCTGCGGACCCAAGTCCATGTGGTTCTTGGGCCACGCTACCAAAGAAGCGATATTATATAGCAAGCTGTGTTTCTGACTTGGATCGTCTTTTGAAGGAATCCGGAACTCACCAAGATGGTCATGCTTTGCTCTGCGATAACTTGATATATCATACTCCGGCCTCTGTTTATATGTCCGGCCAATGCGGAGGTACATTAGGACAGAAGCACTGTGAGCCTGTTCGAACGCTAATTCCGTCCACAATGTCCACGCATATACCTTTTATAAAACATCCAAACCAATCCAGAGACTTGGGGGCAGTTATTCTTGGATATAATTCCCAATTTCCGTTGATGTGGGGAGACACTGGTCCTCCCCGACAAGGCGAAATCGTGGAAACGGAGCTGACATTCAAGGCGATTAAGGAAGATGTGGATTCTGGTTTCGGCTCAAACTCAACAGTGTCAGAGATAGAGAGCCACTCCTTTTTCCAGCCAAAGTCAGAAACCGAATATTCAGCCAAGCCTGAGGAGCCCCAGCATCAGGCAACGATGAAAGACGTGCCAAATTTTACGACCCTGGTTGACAGCAAAATGTATACCCGCAACCATTACACTGTAGGGATTATATGTGCTTTGCCAAAGGAGCTCATGGCAGTTCGTGCCCTCTTTGACAATAGACATTCCAATTTGAGCACTATAGCAGGAGATAGCAATCAATATGCTCTTGGGGACATGGAGGGACACTGGGTCGTCGCGACGTGTCTTCCAGATGGCGAGTACGGCACGAACTCGGCCGCAAGTGTAGCCTCCAATCTGAAGTGCAGTTTCTCTACGATTCGGTTCTGCCTTCTCGTTGGTATTGGTGGCGGCGTGCCCTCAGAGAAAAAGGACATTCGCCTTGGCGATGTGGTTGTCAGCCTGCCCACTGGCACCAGCCCTGGTGTGCTTCAGTATGACCTTGGAAAGGAGGAAAACGGCGATCACTTCCGGCTGATTGGTTCGTTACAACGCCCACCGCGCGTACTAACCACAGCCATTAGTGCTCTCCAGTCAGATCCAGAACCACTGGCCGGCCGATTGCATGAAAGCCTCAGCAAAATCATAGACTGCCTGCCGGAATACAAACATCCTGGACAGGAATTAGATGTACCGTTCCGGGCTACCTGTGCTTCATGTGCTTCATGGCGGTGGTTCCTTGGATCTTGTTCTCACATACAGCAGCGTATTCCGCGCACGACAACAATACCCACGATTCACTACGGACTCATAGCGTCAGGAAATCGCGTCGTCAAAGACGTGAAATTCCGCAACCGACTGGCACGAGAACACAACATTCTGTGCTTTGAGATGGAGGCTGCCGGGGTGATTAATACGGTAGACTGTCTGGTGATCCGCGGTATCTGCGATTATTGCGACGCTCAAAAGAACGACGTCTGGCAGGCATATGCGGCTGCTGCAGCTGCGGCTTATGCGAAGCTTTTGCTTGGAGTTGTTGCCAAAGTGGAATATGATCGCAACGTGACATAATCAAGCCTAGTGAGCAAAGCAGAATGTCCACATTTAGTGTAGATGAGCTGTTAGGTATATTGTAGGCATTTAATAGCACCTATTTTGTATGTATGTTGGGTAATAAGTAGTGTCTCTATCGAAGATTATGGTGGCCAAGACTGCCATGTGCTAGGCCCGGGCTCGATTGCTCCTAGAGGAACCCAAAATTTCAGGGCACATGTATTTAAAATGGCTGATGTGATTCTATAATCTGTCGGCTATAAGTGATACTAATGCTTACTCTAGATATGCATGATAGAAGTGGTGGAACATTTAGGTTCCCGTCAAACTCTTCATTTTAATTCAATGTGTTCTAATTCTTGCACTCTCTAATTGTAAATTTCGAACTCAGGACGCGTCTGTGGAAGTTAGATAGGCAGAAGTATGAATACACCATGGACATAGGATATTACGAAAAGAGTTACAGAAAGTCTATATTAAATTGTAAGCGATTGCTTTACCCAATGTGCCAATACCGCGATAATTACTCACCGCTTGCAATACCTTTCATGCTCGTCAAATCTAGCAGATTAACTCAATTTTTTCATGTCCAGTACTCGTTGAATTGAGGGATGCATCATAAATATGTCAAAGTATTCTTATCTTATATAGCAAACAATGTCAGGCCCAGGTTGGGGGAGATTCAAGTGGTTAAGATACTGCTTTTTACAGTAATACTATCGTGTGACTTAAACATCTATTCAATTGCTTCTAAATGAGCTTTTCAGTGCTAAATTTGGCACTCATACTAGTGTCGCAATAAGGTATTCTGTTCCAAATATATTCGTAAAACTTCCCTCTAACCAGCTTGCACGGGCGTCAGGTATAATCTGCTCGTTTAGCTTGCACCCAGTGCCCATTGCCTTCGGGTTTATAGGGGAACGATGAATGTCGCGCAGATAGGCCATGCAGGTTAACGCCAATAGAGGGGGTCCCGTTCTTCTTTCTCAACGCCATCTACACCTCTACTCCACTCGTACTTTCTGCAACGCTGAATGAGTCCAAATATTTCAAAGTCTGCATAAAAGTCTTTATTTGAGAATAAGTAGCTATTTTGAATTACAAGCCAAGTCCAATACCGCAGCCGGTATGGCGTGAGATTCGTGTCATGCCATCTTTCTAATGTCCAAGGCCCGATTGACCTTAAACGGGGGGGTATTTGCGGTCTTTGTTGGAGCGGCCTCCATTGCATGCCGAACATAGCGGGCGGATATTAGCAATGCCATTGACAAGGCATATATTCAGAAGATCACCCATCCCGAAATGGAGCAATATCGCATAAAGTATGCTACCGGGGTTATTGAGAGTGTAACGGTCGTCCATGTTTCCGGGAGGAGATGGCACCCGCATCTGGGTGGGCCTGATGGCTCCTGTCAAGAAGCTCTGATCGGTGAAGATGCGGATCCACGCGTTACTGGAGTGCCTATCGGCCTCTTCGAATGCGTTATACAGCTGCGTGCACTTTGGTCCGCGAGGCCCTTCGACGGTGAGCTGAAGGATGCGCATGACCTTGGCCACGGCTTCAATCTGGCCACCGATCTTGGGCCGTTGGTGGTCCATCTGCAGCAGACGATCCGGGAGCACCACGCCGCAGTTGGTGCAAGTTCGCGTCACTTCGTTCTTGGTCTCGTTATTGAAGTACAAAAGGTTCTTCATCTCGCGAGGGTAGAAGGCGTTGAAGGTGCTATAGTCCTTGAGGTCCGCATAGGTGGTGGACTTGCGTGACATGGCATCAAGCTTTTGGATGTACCCAATTGCGATGTTCAAGGGCAGCATACCCTCTACAGTAGGTGTGGTCAGGGTAATTTCTGATTTTGCTTTGTTAATTGTCAACACTCCCTGGTCGATAGACACGACTCTGCCGCGAGATATGGTTGAGGGACTGTTGAATGATCCACTGGCGGCGAGAGCCCACTTGGCCTTGAAAGCGGACTCGAGGTAAGCCATGATGAGAGACTTTTGATTCAGAAGATGATAAAGTCTGAGTGATCTCTAAAGACTGATTGACTCCAGTCTCGCTGTATTATATATATGCCTGTGCACAATCTCTAGGCTAGGAATCAACGATTACCAATCCGTCTGGCATTTATAGCCCTTTTGTCCTTTTCTTTTCTTCTCTTTTTCAAGGGTTAGTTGGTACCGCAGTAAGATCAATAGCCAAGGCTTTGCCGCTGCCAGGGGATTCAACTGGCTGACTCTAGGACATACCTTGGACGAAGATACTGTGCCGCGGTAGCCAATGCTGCTCTTTACTCTTCAGCTCACCGGAGGCAACCTCGATCAGCTGAGCCTGGCAAAGGCCCTTGGCGATTGGCTTTGGGGATAGCATCATGATGGAGCCAATCGATGGCTCGTTTTCAGTGCTAGGAGTGTGTGGCATGCTTTGTATAGTTCAATAGCTCAGTCCCCCCGGCGCCATCCAGCTAAGCCTTCACTTCTCCCCAGCACTACATACGAATATGAAACAAGGTATACGCGGAATTGGTCCGGCTCATGCCAAGCCAAGCATTTTGCCTCGTGGCCCTGCCAATTCTGGTTGGCCACGTGCATATCGTTCCTGCTTCGGCAGCGGCAGGCATCGTCTAGATGCATACAAAGGGTTATATCTTGACCATCTTGACCGAAGCCATGGGCTGGAATATGCATATATGCAATCTTGGGTGCAAGATCCACAGCGGCCCGTTGCACAGACTTTAGCGCTCGGATTGTGGCTTGCGTTGAAGTAGTCAAAAGGGGGATAAAATGGCCGGCCCCTCCGCATAAAGGGACCAAAGATGGGCTGAACGCCCAAAGCGGTAATGGGATTGGATGGTCTCGATGCAGCCGCATCAATAGTCTCAATTGACTCAGCTGGCTAGAGCCATGCTCGCTTCCGTTGCTTTACGGCCTCGAACTCGAACAAGGAATTGCCAATGTGAGGGATGAAGGAAAAGAGAGATAGTTTAGAGCTGGGCCATGTTTATGTATTGGGTAAAGAGCTTGCAAGCGATGTCGTCGAGAGGAATGAGAGATAATTCGTCGAAAACGAGCAGCAATTTCGTATTATGATACACTAGCCTCTGACCGTTCCGTTATACAGGGCTATCTCTCTCTCTCTCTCTCTCCCTCTCTCTCTCTCTTCTTACATGTACTAGATATGCCACTATAGATCTGGACTACTGATCCCCCCCGGTTCTTCCTGGCGCACTATTGACCTGGGATCCATGTCAAAGCTTCACAGCCGCTGCAGACGAACAATTATCGAAATCCATTTTCGCTGACCTGCATCATGTCTGCCCGTTGGTTCTACATTTAGCAACCAACATGAACTTATGGTTGGTTCCCCTTTCAGCTTCTCCACGGCGGGCGCTAACGGCCAAACGCCAGCCACCAACCGAGCTATCAAGGCCCTACGTATTAGCGGCGTGCCAGCGGGCAAACCACCTCACGAGGCTGACTGGTTTTTGTCTCGGCGAACTCGCTCCATAGGACATGCTATGTAGATTGCACATTGTCCATGCTGGGAAAGGATAGCAGACGCAGTCGTCGGTTCTTTGTCTTCCGTACACCCCCCCGCCCCCTCTTGTTCTCGCTCTCTCGCTGCTGTCTGGAACAACGATACTATGCCAACCGTGGTGTTTCCATCACTCAGCCTTACGCCAGTGCTTCCCCAGATGATCTATGCTAGGACCTCTGGCGTGGGAGACAGACGGCACAGGCAAGGAATTGGCATTATAACTGGCCTCCCTTAGTGTTTGACTGGCCTGGTGTGGATGCATATAAGGCCGTCTCTCCTGTGCTCTCCAAACCATCGCCAAATATTCACGAGGACGAATCCATTGCTCGCCCCTCGTCCTTTCTTCTCCTGCTGAACCTCTGCTTGATGTCGTCGTTCATATAGACAGCAAACATGTCTGCCCAAGAAGACCAGGCTCTGCTCATGCTGCAGCGGGCCAACCTGTCCCTTCGCAAAGCCATTTTAGCCAACTTCCCTTGCGCCTATGAGCAATATGTGTGCCTGTCATTGCCAGGCACCATCATCGATACCACCGAAGGAGGAAGGCATGCGCTCCTCCACCATGCTAGAGTAGGATAGAACAATGGTCATGCTAATACTGCTAGCTGTTCAGCTTCCTACCTGCACCCACGGGAATCACGGCCGATCAGCGGAATGCCATCAACTGCAACGAAGCCATGTTGGCCGACACCATGATGCCGCTTGACAAGGTCATTGTAAGCGTCTACCCAGAAACCACACCGGATGGACTCCATTGTTGACGCTGAATCTTCTCAAGTTGGGTCCCACGGGCAAAAGTGTAACCCGCAGCTACTTCACGTCCCTGGATATGCTGGTGCCTCGCAAGACCGACATTGGAACCTTTGACCTCAGCGGGGGAGCTACACAAGATGCCAACAGTCAAGAGTACAAGTATACTCTGGCTATGGAATACCTTCGTAAAGCAGCGCCAGCTTCTGCTCAGAAGACCAACAATGATGTGAAGGGATCTAAAGACACACTCGTCAAACGCGGTGTCCCTGCTACTACAGTTGACTTGTACGTCGAGAAGCAGCTGAACTGGTCCACGGCCCGCGCCAAATGGGACGCCGCTCGAAACGAAGCCATCGGTGAGAAATTGTAGCTTTATTGGCAAAAACACGGTGTCTAATGCTTGACGGAAGAGGCCAGGGAATCACGCCCAGATAAGCAGAGCGCCGCGGCGTTCAGTTTGCGACAGAAGAAGTTGAAGAGTGTAAGCATGATCATGTTCGCTCAAATAGTACCACTCGGTGGTTTAGCTTATTAGCTGCTGATTAGAATCATCGCTAGGCTCAAGGCGAGCTTCACGCTCGTTGGATGGACTGGGTTGTCAATGGTGATAAGCTCAAGGTTGACTACTGCTTCGGTAAGCCTCCAAATCGCGACGAGCAATCAAGTTGATAACTGCTAAATGCTCATCTGTACAGCACTTGTCGATCGTGACAGTATAATGGCTCGTATCGAGAGAGCCAAGGTACGGCTTGCAGTCCACCGACCGTTTAGATGCTCAGAGCGCTAAAAAGTTTTGCATTTCAGGAGGCAACGCGAGATGCGATGATCACCAGCATCGACGGCACTGAATGGGCCCAAGTCCACTTTGAGCCAGCAAACTGGTGAGCACTCTAGATCATTGAACATTTAATAGCGAGGTTGATTGTTGACTCCATTCAAGGGCCAAGCTATGCCGGGACAAAGCGGTGGCATGGCGCACACGGCATCCAGCGAGCCCTGCGCACGTACAGATGCAGCTAGATAGCCTGCGCTCGATGAAGGAGGCTTATAATGCCTATGATGCCGTATGATTCTCCAGAAAAGTCAAGATCCCAAAGTAGTGTTTACAGTTGGCTAACGATTACCAGCAATTGGCACAACGTGCCGCAAGCGGCCAGCCTGGAGAGACTGCACCTACACAGTTCGATATCAACACGGCCAAATTCCCCCCGAAAAACGCACCGGGGATTACAACCACAAAGGACGAAATCGCATCCAAGGACGCTGCCTTGCAAGCAGCATTCAAAGATTGGGAAGCTGCCAAGGCCGAGCCGACCCCTGACGCGGAAAAAGTGAGAACCCTACAATGGAAGGTCGCCGCGCTGGAAAACCAAGAGACGATGAAAGTGGTGAAGGAGTTCAATAAACCATCAGCTTCAGAAAACAAGCTTCAGGCTGCAGAGAAGCGCTTGAGAGAGGCCTATAACGCGATGTATACCGCTGAGAAGAAAGCCAGGTCGATCCCAATAATCCCGGGAGCGAACCAGGAGCTCGTCGAGAAGAAAGACGAGTGGCTCAAGGCAAGAGCAGCGTTGACTGAGGCCCAGACAGACGAGAGTACAGCCCAACTCTCAGCCAGTGGAGCAGCCAACTTGCGAACGTCGATTAAGTCGCGGATTACGTCCTTGAACTCGGAGATTCAGCGTCTAGAAGGTCGCTTGGCTGGAAACAATCCTCCAGACATGATCGTCAAGGTCGAGGGCGACAAGAACGGGCCAATTGAGAAGAGCAAGCCAGATACCAGCGGTGGAGCTGTGGGCAGTGGCCGTGGCGACTCAGGCACAGCCGACGTGTGGACCGACATTGCCTTCACCGTGAGCGCCCAGACCGACGACCACAAGCTGGAAGAGCATGGCATGTCGGGAGCCTTCCACGCAGAAGCTCAGACGTGGTACGCCGCTGTCAAGGCGGAGTCGAGCTTCTCCAAAAACGACAAGACCATCAACGACTTCATGTCAAAGTGCACCATCAGCGGCTCATTCTCCGCAATGGTCGTCAGCATCAAGCGGCCGTGGCTGCACGCCGAGCTGTTCCAGGACTTTGACATTGACATTCCGGCGGGCACATTCCTGAGCCCCGGAGCCAAGACGATCAAGTACTGGGTGGAAAACGGCGACAACGAATACAACGGCTATGTGCGAACCAATTACGGAAAGTTTCCTGCGTATCCAACGGCCTTTATCGTTGCTGCCGATGCGAATCTATCCTTTAAGAGCGACCAATCTGCGGCGGAGGAGGCGCTCAAAGTGCTGCAGACTGACAGTAGCCTAGAGGCGAGCTTTGGGAGCTGGAACATAAGCGGAGGTGCTGGAGCAAAGTGAGTCAACTACCTCACATAAAGGACCATTTCATCATGCCTGACCATCCTGGTGTTAACTAACTTTCTGTTTTATAGGGTCAAAACAAACGACAAGAGTGCCAGCCAGCACATGGAGGTCAAGGACGGGGCGTTGCAAATATCCTTCCAGGCGCCGCAGATCATCGGGTGGGTGAGTGAGGTCCTGCCTGAGCTTCCACGCGGAGATATTCCAAAGGCTGGTGGTCTCCACGGAGCGCCTGTGAGGGGATACCGTGCCAACATGTAAGTCAGAGGTGGGAGATTGGAAGTATAATTGGGTGTTGGTGCTGCGATAGCTGGCTATTGAAGTGTCCTCGTCTGAAGACGATTTTTTGAGTACGGTCATAATTATACACCGCTGTTTGTTTGGTAGTTGTAATCTGAATGCATCTGTTTGCTTGTTTGGCGAGTCGCTCCAATAATGATGGCTACCTCTACCATGGCCTAGACTTGTACATAGAGCACGAACCCTATGTTCAGTCATGCCTAAGCGCTCTCTACCTACAGACAGGTAAGGTTGTTCTCAGACCGAGTGGTTTACCGCTTATAAAACCAAGTATATTACTATATTGTTGCTGTCCTTCCTACATCTTCCTTCTTCTTTCCTCCTTTGCAACAATCCCAAGGTCGCTTCGTATTATGGAAAAAGACACAAGCATCGTCCACGAGGGGCGTGTCGAGTACCTAGGCCTTCAGCATGTGAACATACTGGACAAACTGCCATCCTCGTAGTCTCTCTACGGGTCCATATCCTCTCAAAAAAAAAGTTCAATCCCCTCCAGGGGCCGGGCTCACGGGACAATCGAGTCACGAAACGCCTTCCAGGGTTCTGTGGACGGCTTGGTCGGGCTGCCCGGCACCGTCTTGTGCATGAGAGCGGCCTTGTGGCAATCGAGCAGCGATGTGGTTGCGGTAGTGCTTATACAACGGACTGTGAAGTTTTCCTTGACTGTATCCTGTGCGTTCCAGGTCAAGCTGAAGTCGAAGCGGGCGCAGACGCGCCAGTTATTTTGGTCCTTCTTCATAAGGTAGTCTGAGAAGTAGGCGCGGGATATTCCCTGTTGGGTACCCAGCTGATCTTTCATCACCACACAGTTTGGCGGGACATCTTCGTACAAGGATTTGTCCCAAGTCGGGTTTTTGCCGGTCAGGATAGCTGGAGCGTCCAGGATGGCGGTAAATTTATGGGTATCCGAGAAGGCGAATTCGTATGAGTCGCGGAAGAAGGGTCTGGGCACTGGGACAATGATAGAGTCTACCTTCCAGCAGGTGTCCCAGTTAGAGGGCTTGTTGCCGTTTGCAAAGGTGTAGTCTGTGATGTCGTCCACTGAGTTTACCAATTGATATGAGGTCGTGTTTGTCTTGATGACCAGGTTGCCGTTTATGGGGACGCCATTAGCAACGAGCTGCCGGGTTATGAACTGGAGCCACTGGACTTCCTTGTACTCTGGATCGTCCTGGAAAATCAGGGCGAAGCCGCCATACGTATCGCCGGGCTGCGTCAGCTTGCTCACCAGGGCAGCGACGCCGGTGCCGTTGATGTTTTTCAGTTTGGCATTAACTGCATTTTCCGCTGGAGGGGGATTCGTAACGTCCTGGGCAACCAGCTGTGCAAGTATATCGCCCCATTTTTTAGTGAGATCATCAGGCATTGTTTGTCTTTTGATTCGTTGTCGTCGTCGAAATGGCGTCGTTTGCAGGCAGGGTTCAGTGAAGAAGACGAACAGTTAAGCCAGGCTGTGGAATAGTGATCGCCCAGAAACTAGGTATTTGTATTGCCTTTAGGCAGAGGAGAGTAACTAACCTCGGGGAGTGCAAGAGGATAGATATGATTCTAATTTATAGATCGTATGAGTGCAACACACACTGGCATGCAGCAATACACCATCACAGCCCCGACACTGATGCTCTGTTCCCTGGCCCATTCCAGCTGTGACTTGGACGTGCCAGGTAGCCACAATGATCGATAGTTACTGGTGTTACGAGAGCTGAGACCAATAATCAAGGGCCTAGGCCCAGTACATAACAGCCTATGGCTGACATGAGCTGTGTAAAGTCATCATCAGGTCCTTTCAGCTGCTTTCTGCACAAGCTGCGTCGGAATTCATTGGCCAGTCTCGACTACAGCCATGACCGCAAAGACAGCTAGTCTATCGAAAGAATTGAGTAATAAGATTATATAAGGGAAATATAATTAAAATACTAATTATTAATAGATTTATTACAGCAAAGTTAGGAACACATTATATTTTTAATAATATAATCAAATTATAAAATGAAATATTGAAGAGATATTACCCCTTGAGTTATAAACCAAATACCCCACGGTAGCTGTAACCCAGTTTTTATATAACCTTAATATATGTATGTATAATTGTAATACAAGCCACCAACCGGCAGAGTAGACACCGGCTGTTGTATGTTTTTTTCTCTTTCTGCTTCTGATTCTCAATTGCACATCTGCCTTGATTTAGAACCTTTTCCTTGGTAGAACCAAACATTTTCTCATAACGGTGGCTGTACAGACAGCTTCGCTTCATTTTCTGTGGAAAATCGTAACTGCAACATCTTCACCCGTGTATGAAATCTTCACATCATACATTCCATTCATACAACCCGATAGACGACTGCGCCATAGTGCTGTAATGTGTACGCACATCGTAGCTTTTGCACGCGCGCCAACTTGGTGCTGGTTCTAGCGCCCGCCAGGGGCCGTCTTCAATCTTCATTTCCCCCAGCGATTGATTGCGGGGAAGCTTTTGTTAGTCGGATTCTCTTCTTCACGATTGCGCTGCGGGGATCTATGCGACGGCGTTCAGTGGCTCACGCTAGCTATGGAGGCTTTCTCAAATCCGCAAACGAAGAGCAGGAGACGGGCGTTGATTGCTCCGAATTACACACGAAGGATGAAGGTTCCTGGTATAAGAGACTGTGGTGATCCGGCTTGTGGCGCTGGTCGTTCCGCTCTGACGACAACAGATTGTCCTTGAGCGTCTGTCAACTCAACACCAGCGAAGAATCCCCCACAGCATCACCGTCACCCGCAAGATGAGCGACTCGACACCAACACGCCGCCCCTTCCACGGCTCGTGCCTCTGCGGCTCCGTCAAGTACATCGTCTTCCTGACTCTCCCCCACAAGCCGCCCATCGACACGCCGCTGCCCACCGACTCGGCCCGCGCCCACCAGGAGTTCTACCGCTGCAACTGCGTGCCCTGCCACAAGGCCGGCCACTTCCACATGCGCACCGTCTGGGCCCCCGAGGACTTCATGCTGCTCTCCCCGCTGGATCCCCTGGCCGAGCTTGGCGACTACACCTGCAACTCGGGTGCCATCCACTGGCTCTTCTGCAAGACGTGCGCCGGGAGATGCTTTCTCTTTACGGGCAAGGGCGAGACGGCCGAGGTGGACCTGGACGAGATGGGCATCAAGGACAGGGACGGGGGAAGGATGGGCAAGAGGACCGTCTGGCGGCCCAGGGCCGAGGGCTGGAGCGAGCAGAGGGGAATGGGGTGCTATCTCAGCGTGAATGGATATACCGTTGATGCGGCGCAGGAGGGGTTTGAGCTGGGCGAATTCACGGCGAACAAATGGGTTGCGTACGTGGACTGCCTCGAACTCCATGGTCCGGAGCGGGAGCCGCGGTATGACAAGCCTTATGAGGGTGGCGCGTTCTGAAGAAGACTGGAATGCGTTCAATCTGGAATAGCTTACTCGAGGTATTGTAGATGTGATGACGACGAGCCGGAGCAATAGACACACGGTTACATGTAATGATTTCTACCAATCATGGGCAGCATCTTGAACCGGTCTTCATATTGGGTCTGGAAGATGCAAAGGGGTGGGAGATGTATATACGTAATTAACACCGGGACGACAAAAAGGTGCCATTTCTGCGCACTTGTGCACCGTCCCTGTCAACTCTGGAACGCAGTGTCCACACAGTTAAAAGCCGCGATACTGGAAGAAATAAGAGTGAGCAGATGGCGCATATTGGTACGGCTTCTGCCAGTTTTTTGGAGAGAAGCAGGGTGTCGGGTCTGATGCAGCGAAGTGACTTTTCTAGTCCTGACAAGCGTTATGTAGTGTAGCAGCAAACGCATTTAGGGGGTGTTTAGCGGTGCAGCACCTACTAGAGGCCAATACATGCACCATGCTCCAAGGCATTCAGATCTACGCCCGCGTATGTGTATGCAATCCTCACATCATGCATTTCCTACCGCCCAACCTACAAAAGGCTCGCTGATCGTTCTGTTTCAACAACACTCTCTTCAGACACTTTCATCTTTGACAGCTCTCAGCACCGTCCCGAAATAGATCCTCTTCCACAAACATGTCTCAATGGCGAGTCACGCCCGAGCATCCGCTCCGGCAAGTCGAGGGGCTTGACCATGAACGATGTGCCGCTCTGCACAATCTCATCGTTGAGCGAGGATGGACGGCAAGCGGTCGCAACCTCAGCGATCTCGATCGCCGGCCGTGGTGGGAGTGCTATGGTGGCGACGCGCAACTCGCACCACACGCTGCAAAGTTGAGCCCTTCTGTGATTGCCTTTCTCAAGGCGGCGTGGCATGGCTACGTGATGACGGCGCAGCCCCAGCACGCATTCTTCAGATACCTTGCCGGACTCTGCTCGCCGGAGGATCTTTGGCAAAACACAAACTACGGCGACGATGAAGATGACTCGAACAAGCGGCGCTACGTGACACTCTACATGGCTAATTGGGCCCTGGGCGCCAGCCATCCGCTGGGCCTCGTGTTTGATCAGCAGACGTTCACGGCAATACAGCACATATCCATTCATGATACAAGCGTCACGATGAATGGTCGACAGATCTGGTTGCCCCTCGAGCTCATTCTTGAAGGCTTCCTCGACATGATAGACCAAGGCAAAGCGCTTGCGGTGGACTCGTCCTACGATGAGGAGCAGGAGAGAATCGACCCTTGGATTATGCCCTCCTATACGGCTTGTGACCTGGACGAGACTCTCGAAGCCTTTGGCCGACTGAAACGCGCGATTGAAACTCGTATGCCTGGAGCTCCTGGTAATGAACCGCGCCGTCTCAGAGATGCCGTCGAGTCGAGCACACTCTCCCCAAACAGCTTCGCTGGCCGGTTCTTGGAGCGGGCCCCGGAAATTCGGTTTGATTACATCGCGCCTGGTCTTCGCATAGCCCGTCAGCAGCCATTCTCTTCGGTTAATGTTGACCAAAGTCACATATGGCCCGTATTACTGTTCGAGAGCAGCCAAGAGGCTCATCAAGATACGGAACGAACGCCATGGGGAGCAGAGGTCGTCATATCGCCCTTCTCGCCGTCCTTTCGGGATATATCGGATTACCCTGCCGGTGTATATCTGACGGAGACGGATCCCCACGGCGCACATCCATTTGAAGACGGCTGCAAGCTTATCTTGCCTTATGCTATCGGAGAGAATGGCTGGGCTCGAACCAGCGATGGCGCACTTTTTGGGGAGAATAGGTACGCTCAGGGACCAACCGCAAATCCAGTGCCACGTAGCACAGATCTATACCAACTGGGATTCAATCACTTTATAGAAATTCACGATGTGCAATTGAAACATGTTCTGTCTCACTGGGCAGATATGGTGGAGCAAGGAAAGTGGGCAGTTGACGCTGATGGCGTTGCTGGCGGGATAGAAAAATGGCGGGAGGCTGACACAGAAGATCATTGGCAAGACTATCAATTACCAATGTCTTGGTAAATTCATACATTCAAATCAGCCATCATTATCTGGCAAAGCTTTATGTTTCATTCATTTCAATATCCTACTCAGCTCAATCCGTTTTGCCTGTCTCTACGAAGACGAACAAGAACTAGAATAGGCCGTTTGACAATTCGCCTTTGCACAATAGTTCGAAGTGCTCCCACAATAGCCACTTGTGCTGCAGCAGCCTCCAAACTGAGAGCCGGCACAGGTATAATTGCCCGTCTGAGCTGTACTGCAGAGCCCGTTGGGGCTGACGGCGCTGCCTGTCGTGCTACACGCACCGGAATAACAGTTCCCAACACCGCAATATGCTGAAGTTGAGCCGCAGTAACCGCTGACTGAGCAGCATGTTCCGAACTGGGTGCCTGTACATGTTTTATTTCCGGCAAAGTTGGGGCCGCAGCTCCCATCTGTCGAAGGGCCACCATTATCAGGATCACATTTGCCAGAGTAGCAGTTACCTGGTCCACAGTATGCTGGAAATCACAATTCAATGTCAGTACGTCATCGGGATAGAAGACTCATTCACAATTTGAAATAGCAACGCACCAGAGGTACTTCCACAGTATCCAGAAGTCGAGCAGCATCTGTTACCAATTATCAGCTAGATCCCTGACATATCTCATCATATTGTGGTACTCACGGGCCAAAGCTTGGATTATCACACGTTGTGCCTCCATTAGCAGGGCCACAGGTGCCATCAGTCGTCACACCGGTCGAACTGCCGCTGCATGCTCCAGACACGCAATTGCCAGCTCCGCAGTAATCTGGCGTCGAGCCACAGTATCCGCTGGTTGAACAGCATTTTCCAAAGTTGGTGCCTGTGCAAGTGGCATGGCCCCAAGCTGGTCCGCAAGTCCCGTTTGTCGACAGCGGCGAAGGCGTGACGGGGGCCACGCAGACGGCGTAGTTGAGCCATAAGTTGGTGCACCCACTGTTGATTTCCGGGTTCAACGTCTGGAATGATGTGAAGTTTATACCGAAGCGCAGCGCAATCTCGTTGCAGGTATCCCCCGCCACCACGTTGTAATACAGGCCGCAGCTGTCAACCGTGCCAGACTGGGTGGGGATGCTGGGAGATGCTGTGGTATAGTACGAGCCAGCAGCAGTAGGAGCATAAATGACTCCGCTGGGTACGAATTGACCATCAGGAGGGCTGGAACAGACCCGCTGTCCGGGTGCAAGGCGCTGACAGTCACCTAAGATATTGGGGTTCCAGCTGAGGAACATGAGCGTTGTGATGTTGTTTGTCGAGTTGGAGTACTGCAAGGCGAGCTGATCGCAGGACTGTCCATCCCAGATTATCTCTCCATCGCAAGCGAGTGGAAGGCAAATCGGCGAGGTAAAGACACAAAAAGGGTCGTTTGTGGCAGCCATCAAATCACCAGTTGTCACATTGTATTGTTCGGCCAGTTCTTGACAATAGATGTTCGAGGCGGTGGGCGGCGAGATAAGCTGCCCTGCACAAGTTGTTGCCGCGCCACTGCTCGTGGTGGTGGAGGGAGGCAAAGTCCCCGATGCTGAGGTTGCCGTGACCAGTGCATTGGATACAAAGAGTGTGGAGGAAGAGGTGGTAACTGGAAGACTAGTCGAGCAGTTCTCTTGGATAAGATTGTATTGATCGAGAAGATAGGCGGATGAGTCACCATCTTGGATGAATGGGTTAAGAAGTCGTTGCCGCCACATTTTGATGAAACATTCATTGCATAGCTATCATGATGTCAGTAAGAAATATATAAGAAACACAACATTTAACAAGTAAAGGAAGTGACTTCTCGAAATTTGGCCACGGTTGGGGTGCTGGATATCGGAAGAGCTATGTTGGATAACTAACATGTTATCTTGTGTGACTTACCAGATCATTCGGATACAAATTTGTTACAGCCATCATGTCTGAAGTCACGTCTGTAGTGTCAAATGTTGCATTGTTGCACTCTGGAGGATTGTCTGAAGGGTCGGCATTCCAGCACATTTCTGGGTCATATCTTCAAGAAAAGAGTCAGTTCTTTACGTGAGTTCAAGAGCTCGCTTTTGTCAATGCTTGCCTGATTACATCGCTTCCTTGCCAATTCTGCGACTCAAAGAAGCACCAGTTCGACTTGCTACACAAATTACTAGTCAGAACAGAGCCCGATTCATTTGTGAAGGTGGCTGAATAATATGCACCTGTCCTGCAAACAAGCAATGTCGTAGCCATTCTGAAATACAATAGGCAAAGTCTTGGCCTGCATTACACTGCCCAGGAAGTTCAGAGTCTCTGAAGCACAGCTTGATTGGACGAGGGAAAGCCAAGAGCTCAGTGATTTCGAGCAGCTGGATGTGCAGAGTGCAGTTATGTTGTCCATGTACCAATCTTTGAAATTATAGCATTTCTGTCAGTTTGTATACAAACAAATTGTTGGAGGGGGCTTACAATCCATGTCGACACCCTCGGCTGCTCTAGACATGTTGTTCTCATCGCAGTCGATGGTCGAATTGCTAGAATAACAGAAATTGTTAGAATATCCCAAACCTCTGATTGCAAAAAATCAGTTACGAAACAGCTTGGCAATTCTTACAGAGCCGTTGTACATTGTGATGTAATGTCATGTATTTGCATAAGCTCATCAGGCGTATATGTGTCGAAGATTTGGAACTGGGCATTGGCAAATGATGCCACTGCACCGAGTGCAACAAAAGTCTTGAATTGAAGCATCGTATAAGTCCAATTGAAGGTAGAGTGAATGTGAAGCAAACAATGAATCAATCAATTAATCCATCTGCCCATAAAGACTAAAATGAGGACGGGGAGAATAGAGACTGCAGTGGGTAGCAGGCACTTCACAAGAAGCCGATCGGGCTTAAGGGCCTCGCAGGAGCTCTTCACAATCCGGCAAAAGGGAGCCGGGACTCTCTATGCCCAGACCTCTGCGTCCATTTCCTCAGGGCAGAACATGATGCCGGATATTTCCTCTAGTAAGGAACCGCAGAGCGTGTGGGTGGGCTTTTTCACGACCCCGCTGCTTATCAGCGTGATCGGACATTCTAGCTGGGTGAACTTTTGTTGATGTCAATGGACAAAAGCCGAGGAGGATCCTAGCTATACACCCACACATTCGGATCGTTGTACACGTACAGTTAGACTGGATCAAGTAGGAATAAAGGCTACTCATTTTCTTTCTACGCATAACTGTATGCAGTCTAGATTCGGGACATCGCGCGCTAAGATCGCCAAGAGATGCGGGGGCCAAACCACTTCGATTGATCGAACTATGATATTGACCGTATGATAATTGCCGTGTCATGCAAACTAAGCGGCCGCTTCGCAAATCCTTCACGAATCCTTCAGGATCTGCCGATAGTCCGTATCGTCATAGAAGCGTATTCAGAAGCGTACTCGGCTGTGAGGTTTTGTAAGGGATGTCTGCTGCGCGCATCCCTTCATGCGACCGCATATGCGGTTTATCCGTATGTTTTAACGAATTGGGTCAGAAACCCGAAAGTCCAAAATTTAGCTGTAATTGGTAGAGCTGGGTTTCATAACCACCCAAATAAGTTGTCGGTCAGAGATATATGCTCCCCAGGCTCTTTTCACTAATACAATGACTGACTGAGTTGCCAAGACAATCATGTTTTGGAACAATTGTCTATTAGTTGCGCTCGTCGCAATAGCTGGAGCGACGGCAGAGAACCAAACTCTCTACAAGCCGTTATACCAGAAATACTCAAAGTCCACGCCCAAGTTTCAGAACGTATCTGGCGCCGATGTCAACCCTCTCATCCTCGCTCTCAAAGGCCATTCGGCAGGCCACAAGAGCCAGGGCGGCGGCCACCATCCGCATTTCCTCGACAAGCGCCAGTCAGGCGGAAATGGTCTTGGAACCGGTCTCTGCGCACCAGGATCGCCTTGCGTGAACGGTGCATGCTGCGGAAAAACGGGAATCTGTGGTTACAGCCCAGATGAATGCGGTTCTGGAAACTGCCTTTCAAACTGCGACGCCAAAGTCTGTTTTCTTTCTCCTTGGCTGCTGTTAAAATATCTTTCTGCTTTGCTTACTTTTATCTCTGCTATAGGCTGAGTGTGGCCAGTATGCTCCTCCAAACAATGCGACTTGCCCGCTAAACGTGTGCTGTTCTAAATATGGCTTCTGTGGAACTACTGATGTAAATTATTGTCTGTATTTCCTGTCAACCCTCCCTGCTAATAGAACAAAACAGGATTTCTGTGGCTCTGGCTGTCAAACTGGATATGGAGGCTGTGGCCCTGCACAAGAACCCTCGTGTGGAGGCAGCACCATCCAACGTAGAATTGGTTATTATGAGAGCTGGTATGCAAATCCTGTTTGACAGTGCTGGTGTAATGAATTAAATCCCGTTTTCTGACATTCACAAAAGGTCTGCTACTCTGAAATGTGATAGCCGTCTACCGGGAGACATGGATCTCACCGGATTCACGCATATGAACTTTGGTGAGCAACTTCAAAAAGGTATCAGCTCAACATAGAGCAAAGACTGATTGATTGTCTTCAATCCAAGCATTTGCATATTTCAACCCGACCACTTTCGAGATGATGCCCATGAACGCTGGCGATCCTGCTCTGTACAGCCAGTTTACGGATCTCAAGACAACCTACCCCGGCATCAAGACGTGGATCTCTGTTGGCGGGTGGTCGTTCAACGACGCGACTAACAGCCCAAACACCCAGACTGCGTTTAGCGACATGGCCAGCACTGCTGCAAACAGGGCAAAGTGGATCAAGTCTCTCACTAATTTTATGCAGACATACGGGTTTGACGGTTAGTGTGGATCATAACCGACGTTGCAGTCAAAACAAACGAGGGACTAACTTTCCTTTAGGCGTGGATATTGATTGGGAGTATCCTGGTGCTCCTGACCGAGGAGGCGTCAACGCTGACACAGAAAACTATGTGACTCTTGTCAAGGAAATGCGTGCTTCGTGGGGCAGTAAATACGGTATCAGCGCAACTCTACCCAGTAGCTACTGGTACATGCGTTGGTTCGATCTCAAAGGTTTGTTTCCTCCATCTTCTCTCTATTTTCTCCATTGTGCCACAGCGAGTGTTCACTGCTAAAGCCGCCAACTCATACAGGATTGGAAGACAGCCTTGATTGGTTCAACTTCATGAGCTACGACATCCACGGCGTATGGGATTCAACCAACAAGTTCACCGGCCCTTTTATCCTGCCTCACACAAACCTCACGGAAATCAAGCTCGGCCTAGACCTGCTGTGGCGCAATGGCATTGATCCCGGCTATGTCACGCTGGGGCTTGGATGGTACGGCCGCAGCTTCACTCTCTCTGATCCCTCTTGCAGCACGCCCAATGGAGTCTGTCAATTCAGTTCCGGTGGTAAACCCGGGCCGTGTACTAACTCTGCCGGCACGCTCTCCAACGCAGAAATCTTCCAGGTTCTTGCGCAGACCGGAGCTAAGCCTTCGTTTGACTCGACGGCCGCTGTCAAGTGGATTACCTGGGATACCAACCAGTGGGTCAGCTACGATGACGGCCAGACTATGAAGCTGAAAATAGATGCTGCGAACAATCTCTGCATCGGCGGCGTCATGATATGGTCGGTTGATCAAGATGATACCAACGGAACCAGCACTTCAGATCTACTGGGCCTGGGGACCGCCAATGGCATATCCTCCGCAAAAGCACTTGAGCTCAAGCAGAATCAAAGATATGCCGTAAGTCAAGCAACTAACATGAACTCGTGCTACTGGACGTTCTGCGGCGACTCTTGCGCCTCGGGCTACTTCCCACAGACATCATCAAATGGGCAGGTCAACGGCGTAAGCTCCAACACGGTATGCAAAAACGGCCAGCTCGAGACTTTATGCTGCGCATCCGGCACCAACATGGGCACGTGCGAATGGGAAGGCTGGAATGGCGTCGGCATGTCTTGTAGCGGAGGAGGCTGCCTGGGCTCTGGCTCGGTGGCCATCGCCTTCAACACCAACAACTACATCAAGCAGGCAGCCGTCGGCCTTTTGAAGGACCAGACATGCCACGGCGGGTTCCAGTCGTACTGCTGCTTGGGCTTCCGGGCATCCCCCAAGGGAAGCATCTCCAGCCTCGACCTCGTTGGACTGAATGGAAAAGATACAAACCCAGGACTCAATGTGGGCAAGTTTGCAGGCCTGACTGTGGCATGTACAGCAGCAGCGACGGCTGCAGGAACAGCTGCAGGTACGTATTTGCGTTTTTACTTCTATCAAGGACTTTGTCTTGTGGCTGACAATACAATTGTATCTCCTTCTCTCAAGGTGCTGCCGCTGCAATCTTCACTTTTGGCATCGCCTTCGAGCCCGTCTTCGCTGCCACCTTTGCCGCTGTCTTCGCAGCCTGCGAAATCAAGGCAAAGCAGGCCTCTGCACTGCAAGCTGTTGGTGTTGTGGCGGGCGTACGCACGGGAGGCCGCGGGCAGTCGAATCCTGTGCCTCGTCCACCTCCCAATCAGCCTCAGATTCCACCAAAGCAATCAAAGACTCAGAAACTGGGTCAGTGGGTGAAGACTTCGTACGATCCGAAGACGACCAATGACTGCGCGGTGACTTACACTTGCAAATATGGCCTGGGCTTTGATGAGGTGTGTTGATTGGATAAGAACCCAGAAGAAAGTGTTTAATTATGCTAACTCTTTGGAAAAGATATGCGATAACCAGTCCTGGGGTATCGACAAGGCTAATGCTGGCCGGCGTGTGTATCATTACGACCGTAAGTGTTCAATACTTGTCTCTTCCACAGCGGCATTTATAACAGACGACACTAACGCCAGCAACTCTCTCCTATATAGCACGCGGCCCTGATAGCGAGTATGCCAAAGCCCAATGGGGTTCGACATGGCGTAAATCGTGGTATCGCACAATGGCCCAAGCCGGAAACCCTGCCCGGTGCCAGGTGTAAGTGCTGACAGGACCTCATCAAACGCTTTGAAACATATGGTTTGCATGGAACTAACTGTTACCAAAAGTGACGAGTTCCCTATGGGCAGTCTTTGGGAAGGCAGAGCTCCCTTTGGCAATCAAGTCTGCCGTCTGGTCAACGGAGTAGCAAACCGTCGCCAAGGCACCGACTTCCAGCAGTGGCTCTCTGCAATCTGGGCTCCCTGCTCAGCGTTGCGCTCGTATTACGGAAAGCCAGATCCTCCTATTACGTGGGAGTTCAGCCATACTCCCAACGATCCTCGACTTGTCGCCAACAGCGCGTTCCCGCATTTCATCCAGAAGTACGGCTTCGACTCACAGACCGTCAACTCTCTCTGCTGGGCAACGTACCAATATCCAGCAGCCAATGGCCAGCAGGCAATCATGACAGCTTCAGACCACGGCTTCCGCGCATTGCCAAATGACCCCATGTATCGCGCTTACGGATGGCCACCTCAGCAGTACTCCATCAATCCCAACAATGCGCCAAACCTACCAGGGAATGTAGCCAGTGCTCAGTGGCAGAAACGCATCAACGCCAGGGCAGCGCTGGAGAACCTGATTCCAGTCCAGTTTGCAGATTCGGCAGAGGTTCCCATTCCTGTTCCTTGCGGCGAGTGCAGCCTCATCATTGACGAAGACAACGAGGTCGTGTATGACCAGAGACCGCCTGCGGAGGTCCCTCTCACAAAGACGGCCGGTGAGACTCCCACGCCAACAGTTGCTAAGTATAAGAAGCCAGAGACTGGAAATACGGTCGACAAGGGCCCAGTTGAGACGGGTTCGGCTTCTCAGCCAAATTTTTGATGCGAAGGAATAGAATTTTGTTTATGGCTACTAGTCACGTAGATGTCTCAAGTCTCTGTCATTAAGCCATTTCCTTCTCTGTCGTTTAGGCGAGCAGCTAATTCGCTGTGAAGCGTACTCGACGACGAGGAATTGATGTGAAAAAAAGGTAAACCGGATTAGTATCAGCCTCAGAAATCTTGTGCAGATGAAAAAAGCTGGCATCTATAAAACCAATAGGCTCATCCTCTCAAACCCGGTTCTTCACTTATTTAAGAAGACATGTAGTTCCCTTTTCATAACAGACGTAGCCCCCATTTAAACCACTCAATCCTGTAAGAAACTTATAATGCTTTCCAAAGTGACAATTATATACTCTATGATGGCTGAATTAATATCAGATACTCTAAGCCCAGGCTTATACAGATTCTCTATCCAAATTATGCCCAGACTGCATGGATTTTGGCTTTCTCCAAGGCCCTATGAACTTTCAAAGCATCATCAAGAGTGGCGTATCCATCTTCTTCACCTGTGGCAAACGCTTTATATACCCTCGCTACATTTTGTCCCGAATAAGACACCTGTTTCAAAAGGTCCCCCTCTCCTGCGGTGAAATCAATCTCCTTAGCTTCTCCCCCAAATTCTCTCAACTTCAGTTTCAGGCCTGTAGGACCCCAGTGGAAAATGCCAGGATCACTAGTCAATGCAAGTTCTCCCTTGGTCCCGCTAATGATCCACTGGAAGCCGGTGTTGTCGACCGAGTCAGTCGAGGTGCGCATTGTCACTGACGCAAGGGCACCGCTTTCCAAGACTCCCTGAAAGAGCATTGTGTCTGGAGCTGTGATGTCATAAATTTCTTGGACAGTGTTGCCTTTGTCGTCAACAAGCTTCGTTTTGTTGTTTTGCGTTTTGAAGGTCGACTGGATGTCCTTGAAGTCCCCGAGGATACTCAGATGAGTGTCCAAGACTAGGTCTTATTAGAAATTGATCTTTCTATCTGCCATTCAAAAATGCTAGTTAGATAAAACTTACTGTGTCCGACAATCAGATGCAAGCGGCTGATGCCAGAGTCAATATTCAGAAGAATTGACTGCGACTCTGGCCACATGGGAGCAGCCATAAGAGCGTTGTGGCCGTTGAGGGTAGAGACTACTACATCGCCGATGGCACCGGACTTAATCAAGTCCTTCATACGCCGGAAGACAGGATGGGCACGGCCTTGTGAACCACTGAGGACCTTGACGCCAGCGCTCTTGGCCAGAGTAGCCAATTCCTCAACCTCTGCAACTGTCGGCGCGATGGGAAACTCCACTAGAATGTCCTTCTTGTGCTGGAGCAGAGGCTTCATCAGTTGGTAATGTTTGCCAATGGCGACAACGATGGAGACCATGTCGACATCAGGATCACTAGCAACCTCATCGACAGAGCCGTAGGCCTTGACATCGGAGCCAAGCTTGTGCGACTCGATAGACTTTTGGGCAGAGGCAAGTGAAGAATTGCAAACACCGACAATCTGATAGTGAGGAGAGGATTTGAGAGAGTTTAGATGCTGGATGCCCCATTCGCCTGTCTTGTAACCCGCGCTGGAGGTGGCAGCGAGCCCGATGATGCAGATGCGGATAGGTGCCATTGCAGTGAGTGAATAAGAATGAAGCTTAGAGTTGGATTACGAATCGTGTCCTTTTGTCGTTTGGTTCAATGCCATCTCGAGTTATCTTTGGGTTTATATACACATATATATACATATAAGCGAACTTGCATTCATTCTTTACATAGCACTATTGTTTAGAGGCCAAAGCTACCAACGCCGTATACGTGCCGACCAGGGCGTTACGCAGGATCCACAAAGTCCGCGGCAGGTCTCCACTTGAACTCCGAGGAAATCGGACCCTGTCCTATTTTCCGATCTTGGGCGCCGAGTTACGGGTCAACTATCCTCAAAAGAGCCAAAGCTAGCCCATTAAGATTGCAAGCTCATTACTAATCCATGGTCATAAACTGAAACTTCGAGTTCAACACCGAGGACTTTCTTTAGTCGTAACTTGGGTTGATCCAGCTTGTGTTTACTGTGCCTCTCAGTCTCCGCGGATAATCGAACATGACGTTCTCTCGCCAAAAGTCTTGCACCCACTGCAAACAGTCAAAATTACGATGCAACCGGGCAACTCCGACATGTTCGCGCTGTGCTGAGCGCAATCTGGCGTGTGACATACGCGATATTCACGTGTCGCCATATTCGGCCTCCCGCCGTTGGAAAGCCCCTAGACTGGAAACTGTGGATATTGAAGCTCTCGAACATCAGCACAGTGCCTTTGGTGTCCCACCGGATATTTTCGATGTAGTCTCAACTGGTGCACCTATTACTCTCGGTGATGAGAATGTGAGTTCCAACTGGATAGTCACCGATAGTTTGGAAACTGGTCGTTTGAATCCGAAAGGTTTTGAATCTGGGATTGGCGATTTTGGTCTCGACACTTTTGAGGACCAATTTGGCCTGCAACTGATGCCTGACGCCGAATGCCCGGGGCAAAATGCCGTCGAGACGTGGACACCTGGCTGTGCAGCACCCCCTGATGTTTCTGTTCCAACCTCACATCGGGATCTTCCATCCCTCTTACGTGAATCCAGTTCGGAGTGTATCACCTCGTGCGACAACACGCCGTCCACCCTAACTGTGCGGACTCCCTCCAACCAAGGCTCCCTGCGAAGCCGCCCAATCCTAAAAGGCTGCATGTTGACCAACATGGTCCTGGGACAAATTACTGGCTATCCAAAGATGCTTATTCTAGGAGACCGCCTCCCGCCATTTATCCATGCGCCTTGCTACACAGACGAGAGGCTTGCTCCAGAATGCGGCGAGATGGGGAAACACCAATGCTTACCGAAGAGGCTTGCCATTTGCGCCAGCCTGGTGGATATGTTCTATTCGCGGACAGATGCCAACGCGGACTTCGTCTGGCAGACGATATACTCTGAGGGACAGAGATTGCGTGAAGAGGTACCATTTTCTTGCTCCATGCTTCCTGGTACCGCTCTTGCCTTTTTTAACTTGTAAGACTGACCTTTTTCTAGTATAAAAGCTTAGACTCATACGGCCAACTTGCTGCCCTACAGGCGGTCATCATATATATCCTCCTACAAGCTCAGGACCCAGAGACAGCGGAACGAAATGGCGCCAATGCTCTGCTCTTAGTTATGATAGTATGTTAAGTTCATCTAGTGCCTTTTTGAACAATTAATCTGCCGTCCAATAATATTTACCTGCTGCATTGGCATAAAATAGGAGCTCTTCACTTGCCTCACTGAGAGCATTGACTGGGACACATGCCACTTTACTGAAAGATCAGACAAACAACACTGGGTATTAAGAGAATCTTTGAGACGGTAATCAGAAATACACTCAAGTCCCGCGCTAAAAACAACATCAATTGCTAACTAAATATTCAGGATAGTCGCCTTACTCGGCCTTGTCGAGCTACTATTCGAAGGCCTAATCCCACCTCACGCAGCCCAAGCCAACCCTCCGTACAAAAACTTCCGATCTACTCCTCTACCTAGCCAGCGTGATTTGTGGGAAGCCCGCACCAACAGATCCTGGAGGCGAGAGCTGAAGCTCTACCTCTCAGGCCGGACGTCGCCAGAAGTGCTAACAGTCGGGGACCTGTTCGAGTTAGATAACGCGGGATGTTTCAAGAACACGTGGAACAATCAGCAGGCGTATAGCAAGCTGCCAGATGCGGTCAGTTGGTGCGGAAACTCTGATTCGTTGGGGATGTTGATCTGGATGGTACTTCCGTTTCAAAAATGGAGAAAGAGAGATGCCCTCTGGTGATTCGCGGAACGAGGAATATATACACGGAGCCAATTTGTCTACAACTCAGTATCATTCGAATAGCACCACATTCACTTTTCCTTGTTAGATTGGCTCACTCAGCGTACGTTTTGTCGGTATACACAATACACGTTATACACACCTCGCGCACGTTATCAGTCGACAATATAAACCTACAGTTACACTACTTTCAAAGAGACTAAAATTATGTCTTTTAGTGGCTTCATTCCACCAGCCACTTGCACGGCCACCACCACTGTCATCTTTTCGGAAATGAAACCCGACCGTTCAATCAAACCCGATCTAATATTCAAACCCGACAAGTGGGTTGGAAAACTAAATTCAAAGCCGAGAAAAAAGTGGGGGCAGAGAAGAAAGGAAGAAATCGATGTATATCGCATTCGTCTTATTTACAGAAAATTTGTCTTGCTTCAAACCTAGACTACTTCATCTATTGTGATAATAGTGTCCCTTGGAAGCATTTAATTTAAAAATTCAAGCTTCATATTCTGATTTTTGGCCCGTCGACTTTACGTATATTAATTAAAGCGCACAGCAGGGAGCTTCTTATTCCGCGAGACCTCCAATATGGGGAACCCGACTCAGAGCATTCAATCCCATCAATCCGATGAGTTCAATATTGCCGAAAACAAGCAAATTGACACATGGAGGGGTTGGGTCGTTGTTGCAGCCGCTGCAAGCACAGTCTTTGTTTATTTAGGAATTATTTACTCATGGGGCCTATTAGAAGCAAGCTTAGTGGACACGACTGGCTACAGTTTAACAACCCTGACATTTGTTGGATCTTTGGCGACGTCGTTTATGATATCGGTGAGCCTTTTCGCCCGCTTTTGCATTCAAAGGTTTGGGTATCAAAAAACTGCCTTGGCCGGAGCATTCCTGATGGGGCTCGGCGAGTTCGTGGTCTCTTGGGCCTCCGACCATATTATTGCCCTATTCCTTCTACACGGTGTTACATTTGGAGTAGGCGGAGGGCTATCCATGTTTGTAAGTAATTTTATGGGAGACATGGATTCAACATACTGTTCAGCTTATTGATGTTTTAGTTATGTTAGGCTTGCTCTACTGCTCCCCTCTCATGGTTCAAGAGGCATCGTGGGTTGGCAGTGGGAATTGTTTTTGGAGGAGGCAGCCTTGGAGCTGCTGTATTCGGCGTTGCGACGAAGTACATGATCAATAACCTGAGCACCGCATGGGCATTTCGCATCCTTGGTGTCTTGGTTTGGGCTGTAGGCATTCCTTCGTCATTTTTTATCCGGCACTCCCAGATGCCAAGGTCCAAGGTTACTGGTGCACAATGGTGAGCAACTTCCTTACAAATTCAGTTATGAACTAATACCTCAAATCCCACGCTGACACTTTTCGTGTATGTATAGGTTTCTTTTCCGTGATAGAAGGCTCGTGATTTTGTCCATTGGACTCGCCCTCTCGACCTTTTCCATCTTTATCCCACCATACTTTATTCCGATATTTGCAAAAGCCATCCATGGCTTTAGTGACAGCGCTTTAGTTGGTTTGGCTGTTTGGAATTTAGCATCCACAATAGGCCGAGTCTTCGGCGGGTTCGCCGCAGACCACCTATTAGGACCTATCAATTGCCTTCTGGTGTCCACCTTTCTGACAGGAATCAGCGCTCTCTTGATATGGCCATTTGCATCAAATTTAGCAGTCCTTTTGGTATTCATCATAATCAATGGTATTGGGTGTGGATCATTCTTCAGTCTGGTGCCACCCGTATTAGGGCGAATATTTGGCGTGGAGATCATAGTCGAGCTGCTTCCTATGGTGTGGACGACGTGGTTCTTTGGTTTCTTTTTTGTAAGGCCCCCTTATATCCCTGCACAAACCTCCACTAACGTGCTATCAGGGAACCCCTATCGCATCTTCCTTATACTCTCTATCAAATGGCAACGGTGTTGCACAATATCGTCCTGCCGCATTTTTTGCTGGTGCTATGTCAGTCCTGGGATTGACTTTCATGCTTGGTGTCCGCTTTATGGTTGAAAAACGGATCTTTGTCATGGTATAGACATTAAAAACGTATTGAGTGCGCCCTTGAGCTCCTGAGCTCTATTTATCATAAGCAGAGTCCGCCTGATCTTGCTCCAAGAAGAGAGTAGTAGCCATGTTTTCGAAATCTTCAAAGTCAATATCCTCGAGGTTTGACCACCACTGGGGCCACAAGCTTTGTTCATCAGCTTGAGTACCGAAACCTGCAAGAAGATGGCAGAGAGAATTGTCAGCATCTACATGGCCCGGCTCTAAACTACGGTCCTGTATCTTTTGTGCTGATATTGGTGCCTGATTAGCCGTCTCCATATTTTCCATCTCTTGGATCTGTCGAGCTGATCTATCAACCGCTCGAAACTCGTGAATAGATTGATGCAGGATATTGAAGTTATATCGAGTAGCCCCTTGATACTTCTGGCGGTTCGTTACTGCACGCCGATATAAAACCGAAAGATTTTGCAGAGTTTTGATCTAGGATATTTAGTTTGCGTAAAGTCAAGCAATATAACCAGAGATACTTACCCAAGCTTCACCCAACTTCCACTTATGTTGAAAATCACGCAGATAATCCAAACAAAAGTCTGTGAGTTTTTCAGGTTCACTAGTACGGTTCAGGTTCATTCGTGGAAAGATTGAAATGTACAAGTTAAAATGACAGGCCAGGAATGCGCAATATCCAACAAATGGGGTTGAAAGGTTTGCTCCGCATTCTGATGCCTCATTGAGAAGCCTTGCTATTTGCTCAGATGCGTTGAACAGCTGCTGCGCACTTTGCTCCCACCATCCATGCGGTGCCTCAGCTTCTAGTAGTGGCGGGTCCACTGGCCCACACGGAAGTGTGTCCTGTGTTGGTAAAAAGGGGAAATATTCGCGGTGAAGCATAATGAGACTGCAAGCGTTAGAGAATCACTAATGGCAAAAGATGGATGGGTCCAGGGGCACTATACCTCGAATAATAAAGAAGGTTCAGGTATGTAAAAGACTCGGCATATCCGAGTGTCATATGCAGAGCAACTCTATTGTTTGGATAGTTGAGCCGTGGGTGCTGGCGGGCTCTCCAATGCTCTAACTGATTCATAGAACTTGACCAAGGGGATCCGGGGGTCCATGGACAGTTGGCTTGAGCACACATGCCTGGTGCACCCCTTCCATCGTGCGCAACAAACTTCATGATTTGAGACCAAATCTCAAACCCAGCGACGATGATCTCAAAGCTGCGAGTTATGTCTAGAACCGTGCCAGGAGTGCTGCTGTCGCAGTCGCCCACAGAATTTATAAACCCTTGGAAGATAGTCCCTTTTTCTACACCAAAAGCAAACTCAGTAGCGCTCAAGGGATGCTTGACGTGCATATTCATCATTTCCGAGATGGGCAGCATGGGGGGGTTATATGTGCCTGAGCTGACCATACGCTCCAACACGAAGCAAGACCAATAATTCATGGTCTCCACTGCTCGAGCTATCGAGCGTCTGGGATCGAGGGTTTGGCCGCTTTCATTAGGAAAGGGGGCATTTCCTGAGCTGCACAATGCTTGCATTATACGAATAGCCATTCCTATTTACTACCAGTCAACACAAAAAAAAAAGAAAGAAAGAAAACAGCATCATTATCACATTGTATGACTGACCACAGTAAATCCATGCTTTGTGAAAATGCCGATTGCCCCAGTTATAGAGAGTGATTATGAGGAGAGTTTGAACTACCTCTATCTTCGGCGTATCGAGGATGAATTGCGTTAACGTACTCTCGGCATACATAATATATGTCTCTGGATCCCGGAGCTTGGAAGTCCACGACTCATCAAATTCCGAGCATTGCATTCTCACAACGCCGAGAGCAGCAGCTAATAGCGCTGTGCTCTCTTTAATACGCGTCTTTCGAGAATAATCCATGAAGAAGGTCACATGGAGTATGGAAAGCTCGGGAAACTTATTCGTAAAAATATTAAGTGCTTTAAGTATTATTCCATCTGGTAGCTGCAAAAGCTGATTTTCATTGCAACTTTCTTTCGGGGAATCCAAAACTTGATGCGTTGAGGTACGCAGTTGCCGTGATGGCTGAGCATCTGAACGACCTGTTACACGACGAGCTCGAGCTACTCTGGATCTGAGAAGTGCGGCTGGCGTCCTGGTCCGTTGCCCAGTAATTCTCACATCTTGTGTTCCAGATTTGGTATGTGGTTCTGTGAGAAAGCAGTCTCTCACGCCGGATTTCTTACATCGTGCACAAGGTGGTATACCTGGATGAATGCACTTTACTTTGGAGGTTCTAAACAACGTTTAGCGGATGGATAGCGATCACATCACTATCGTAGAACCCACCTGCATCTATCACAAGATAGGCTTACACGCATGATACTGTAATAGGAAGTGCTGGTTTTGAATTAGTGAGTGGCCGATGATGGATACGTCAACATTCGCGGAGGAAATGAAGGGAAACAGAAAAGAAACAAATTTTCCGGCCAATGCGTAAGCCAACCTTTACCGGTTAGGTACTTTATGTACGGCAAGCATTACAATATGGTCAAGGTTAAAATTGATTATTGGGCACTGAAAAAACGCCGACATACAAATTAACCTCTTTCACAAGCACAGGTCCTCAGACATAATTTAATTGTATGTATGTATTATATTTTTTATCGTCGAGGGCTCCGAGACTAATCCCAACTTCGGGCATCACCCTGCTAAAGTGCCCAGAATGCGTACTTGTAGTTGCTGATTATCGTTTTCCCGAGCGAAACCGGAAATCTACTAATCAATGAGGCGTGCCGTATTACCGACACAAATATTTCCGAGTGAAGTGGATCCCTTGTGGCTTCCTTCATTCCCGAGAGAAAAGCTTTCCCGAGTAATCATCAATCTAGAAAAAAAAAAGGAATACCGACACGAGGGAAATAATAAACTAAAATTTATATAATAAAGGCAGGGACTGCGTGCTTTGAGTTTATATGTATATATACTATCAACTATTCTTCAGAAGATTATTTTGTTAAACAGAGTTGTTCATCAATGGATTTCGAATACACAATGTCGGGTTTCAAACCTACAGAAAGCTCTAATATTCTTACTATAGAGAAAGAGATGTGTGGAAACGAGAGCTTCATTTCTAATCATGCATCATACATGGCAAAAACCTATGATCGAGCCAGCCTCGTATTCACACGTGGACAGGGCTCCTATCTTTGGGATATGGAAAACCGCCGGTATCTTGATCTCACCTCTGGAATAGCCGTCAATTCCCTGGGGCATTGCGATGCTGAGATTGGGAAAATTATTTCTAACCAAGCAAGTCATCTTGATTATCTTATTTAAATAGAATAACCTAGCTTACACATATAGCAGGCTACACAACTCATCCATATATCCAACTATTTCTACAGTGATTGGAACTGCAAGCTAAGCAAGCTTCTGGTGGAAAAAACCCGAGAAGCCGGATCCATGGGTGATGCTGCCGCTGTCTTCCTGTCAAACAGCGGCTCTGAAGCAAATGAGGCCGCTTTCAAGTTTGCAAGGAAGTATGGGAAGTCTATTGACCCTAGTGGTAACAAGTTCGAAATAGTGTCATTCCACGGTTCATATCATGGACGCACATTTGGCAGCTTGTCTGCTACCCCACGGCCTATTTATCAAGACGCCTTTGCTCCTCTCGTCCCAGGGCATCGCTACGGTACGTTCAATGAGACGGATGGCCTGGTGGATCTTATCAATCCTAGAACATGCGCCGTCATCGTCGAGCCTATTCAAGGGGAAGGCGGCGTGCATGTTGGATCGGAAGATTTCATGACCAAACTATGTGATCGCGCTCGTGAGGTCGGAGCTATCGTTATTTACGACGAGATTCAGTGTGGACTTGGACGAACTGGATCTTTTTGGGCTCACACCAAATTACCACCTCGCGCCCACCCCGATATCATCACTTGCGCAAAGGCCTTAGGCAATGGCTACCCGATTTCAGCCACTATCGTTGGCAAGAAAATAGCGGATGTGATCCATTTTGGCGACCACGGTTCAACGTACGGTGGAAACCCACTGGGAGCCAGTGTAGCCCACCATATATTGCACCGTTTGTCTGACGAGTCGACTTTAAGACATGTGATGTCAATGGCGCAGTTACTGAGAGCTGGACTTTTATCCCTGCAGCAGAAATATCCCACCTTTATACTAGATATCAGGGGCGATGGGCTGATGATTGGTGTACAAGTCGATCGACATGTAAATACCATCGTGGCTAGTGCGAGAAAGAATGGGCTTCTTATCATGACAGCTCAAAACAACGTAATCAGAATTTTGCCCACTCTGAATATCACTCCAGACGAAATAATGCAAGCGTTGGAAATACTTGAAAATGTTTTTATAGATATCCAGTAGTAACAATACCATAATGCAAATAAATAAAACATGGTTTTTGAAGTCAACGATATTGCAATTCCGCCGCGCAAATTACGACCTATAAATAATCATTAGCCTTTTTTATAAAGATTTTCAGCATTAATATATAATATATACTACTTTAATTAAGTGATATCCTTTTAGAGTGCAAAGATTTTAATTATAAAATAATAAAGCTCTTAATGAATATATATTAATTAGCACTGTCCACAGGCCTTTGTAAAACGGACACTACGCTTTGCGCTTTATTCTGCTGCATATAGCCATAGGTAGTCCACATTAAGCAATCAGCCCAGAACCACTATATATCATAGGTGGATCTATCAGTATGCTATTTAATTAAGCATCACTGAGCTATATTGGATGTGGTATACGCTGAATATTATATAGATGTGTTAGACATTTTACGATATAAGTTTCTGTCTGGGCTTCTCTTTCCGAAATAAGTGCAAATTTTAAGTGAATCTCGCCATTGTTGAACTTGATTAAAATGAGACGTACGAGCAAAATCATCGGTGGCTGTAGCTCTAGATAGAAAGCATTTGAATAACAAGAGACCATATGGCACCAAACGTCTATCTACTTAAATAAAGTCTTTGAAGAGGGATAAATTAGGACAACTACTCAGTCCAATGGGAGAATCTTGTGACCGAGGTTTCGCAAATACAGAATTTTGTCTTGTTTGGTGGTCCCAAACGTGTTATCGAGAGCGAGGTATGGCCTCACGAAGAACCCTTTCTTGGGGATCTCGTCCTTAGCATTCTGTCCGCTGAGTACCTTGAAGATCTTTCTTATCCCGCCAGTGGTCGCCGCCTCTTTGAGCCGTTCCGCTGTGTGACGGTAGTCGTATCCTGATCCTAGCGGGTCATTCTTCTCGCTATAAGAATCCTCGAGCGCCTTGTGTGCCCGTAGGCAGTAGAGGACAAGCGCTCCGAGACCCGCGGCGTAGGCCGTAGCGAATGAACTGCCCTTGTCGGACTCGCCGCCCGGAATTTGGATCTCCTCGCCTGGAAGGAGAAAGTCCCGGTCTGCAAATATTATCTCCTTGGCCTCCTCGCCGAACATGGTCGCTGAGCCTATCCTGATAACCTTTTCGTTACCCACCGGAAGATATTTGATGATCTCGGCTGTGGCGCCCTTATCGGGAAGAGACGTGAACATAATGACGTTGTTTGCTTCGACGGCCGCATTGAGCTCATTGGCAAAATTCTTTGGAGATCAGGCAGAAATCGTCAGTTATTGTCCTCAACAGCTCTCTCACTACTTTAGAAAGAGAAGAGACCCCAACCTTATATGGTTTGCTTGCATCTTTCCTCCATCAAACTATCTCCTAGCGGCCGTCCTTGTTCTATGCTATCAGCAGTATGGTAGCCGAGCTTCTCCATCGCGATAGCTGGATAGAGAAAAGTCTTCGTATAGTGTTCACGGCATTACTCCACGCCTGCGAGGGCATGGATTTGCTGATTCTTATACATGATTACGAACAATGGCCAGTGGAAATACGTTCTTGGTGGACTAAAGACCTGCGACACCTCCTACAGTCCTCCGGCACCAGATTTACTTTCATCACTAGCAGCCGTAGCCGCATCGAGAACCTAGCCTCCCAGAAGGCTCACGAAATCGACCTGGAGAGAAATTATGCAAAACTTCGGAGAAAGTTCGTTCGAGCCAAACTCAGCAGCCTCCTAGACAGAGACTATAGTTCTATTATTTTGAGACAAAGTCCTCAGGCCGATCTTAGGAGCATTATAATAGAAAAGGTTGATGCCTTTAAAGGGTCTTTTAGAGGGATTGACGCTTATCTAACACTATTGTGCCAGAGCTTCCCCTTGACAACAGCGGGAGCCATAGAAGGTCATATAGAGGCTAGTTCAGGAACCGAAGAGAGGCTCTATAATCACGAAATATCAGCACTCCGAGTCAAACATGTAGATATCTCCTTTTGGATTGCGTCAGCAATCTCGTGGATGATGTTGTCTGCAAGATCACTCCGTTTAGAGGAGCTTGCGGCTGCTGCAGCCATCAATGCTGACGATGACACCCTGGGTGATATTCAAGAGAAGATATCTATGGACATGGCACAGGACTTGAAACGACATTTGGGCCCCATAGTTGCGGTGGAAAACAATCACGGTTGCATCGCCAGTGCGGCAGCGAGAGCTATACTAGCCGCAACCCCAAGTAAAACCCTCGACCCTCAGGATGATTACAAGCTCACAAGGCTGTGCCTTCATTATCTAAGACTAGTTCTAATAGAGGAACATCAAGAGACAGATATAAAGGTAGAATTAAAGAAGCCCGAAGCAACACTTGAAGCTATGCAACAACATAGATGGGGAAAATGCCTCTCGTATGTCTCTTGGAAGCATCAGAGTCATAACCACTATGAACCTGCTTTGGAATTCCTTGACTACGCTTGCCGGTTCTGGCCTACGCATTTCCTGCGCATTAAAAACCCCGATTCGAGCCTCAAAAAGGAAGTAATCAACTTTCTGCAGGCGTCTCATGGGCAGAAATGGTTTCAACTCTATTTGATTTGTCATGGCCAGTCCTCAGATACTTTCGGTAAAGATGAAGAGGTCGAGAAAACAACAGTAGGCATGCTAGAATGCGAGCCGACCGAAACTGGGAAACAACCTGATGCAGAGAATGAAACTCAGCCACATCTTGCCTCGTCATATGAGACAGGGGCCACTGGGCGACAATTGGCGGTCCGTATGGCTTGTTATCTCGGTCTCACACCCATAATCCCAGAGCTTCTTGGGTCTGACATGCTTTCAATCAGTTTTGACATTGTTAACATGCACCGTGGATCCTCAGAGAGAATTGTTACCATTTTCAACAATGCAGCTCCATACTATTTGAACTGTGCTATATCAAATGATGACGCAGACTTGGCGAAGAAACTATTTGAGCTTGGAAAGCCGAAAACTGCCAAGTACTATCCCCTTCACGAAGCTGCTTTAGGAGACAGCTGGAATACTTTCAAGATCCTATTTGGCTTGCTGGATGACCCAACAGAGACGAACGAGGACGGGAGAACTCCCCTCCATATGGCTGCAGCTGGAGGAAGTTCGAGTATCATCCAACTTATTTTAAGTAATAGTATAGTGAAATCCGGGCTGAGAAGCACTGAGGATCTTTCTACACTCGACCAGGGAGACAACAAGCGACAAACGCCGCTGATCATAGCAGCTAGTATGGGCCATGTGGAAGCTACGAAGCTCTTACTTCAATACAGCGCAGACGTCTCCATCCAGGATGATACTGGCAAGACCGCGTTACACTACGCAGTTCTCACGTGTCCCGCAGCGGTCGAGGACTTGGCGTCCCAAAATTCCGCCCACATCCGCGATAATGACGACTGCACAGCGTTGCACATTGCCGCGAGGTCTGGGAACGCTCGCACGACGTTTGCTATTGTGGTTGCTCTGCGGCAGGGGTCCCGCTTTGGGGAAGTAGTGAATTCTAGAGACAAGGCTAACAAGACTCCGCTCCAATACGCCGCTGAGTATGGATACAGGGCCATTGTCGAGGAGTTTCTCCGCTATCAGGAAGAGGTGGAGGAGGGAAACCTCAGATTGGCAGCACAACTTAGCGCGTCCTGCGGGCAGTTATCAACAGTCCGTTCGCTTATATCTAGAACGGATGTACATACCAGAAGCCAGCTGCTTGTAGAAGCATCGGGTGCGGGACAGCTGCTCATCGTACAGTATCTTTTGCGTGAGAAACGTATTTCTCCAGACAGCGAGGGGCAAGGCCTGCGACCACTATGCCAGGCGTCTGCAAAAGGACATATAGAAGTTGTACGCGCTCTCTTGAGATCTAGAGCCTCAGTGGGTATAGCAGATGAGCAGCGAAAGACCCCTTTACACCACGCAGCCGAGAATGGAATGTACACGGTGGCCAAGACACTCCTCTTCCAAGATGCTAACGTCAATGCCCCGGATATGAACAGAGAGACTCCACTGCATAGTGCAGCGAAGAGTGGGAATACCAGCGTTATCAAGCTTTTACTGGAATCTAAGGCAAACGTCGAGGCATGCTCACGGACCAAAGAGACGCCGCTCCATTTGGCCGTTACATATCCCGAGGCAGTTAATACCCTCCTCAAAGCTGGTGCAGAGCCTAACGCTGTCGACAGCCTTAAACAAACTCCTTTACACATGGCGGCTCGCGATAAATGCTTACAGTCTGTTCAATATCTTCTCCAAAACAAGGCAGATGTCCATGCACGAGACGATAACGGTCGGTTGCCATTATATTACGCCATAAAAGAAGACGACCTTTCCATGGTTCGAGAGCTATATCAAGGCCATGATGATTTGAAAACGAACTTATCTTGGGCAATGGATAACTCAGCCGGTACTGTTCTTGACTACCTTCTACAACTAGGTCATAAAACAAAGGATGAATTCGACAATGTTGGCGTCGAACTACTCCATGTCGCAGCGGCGAATGAATCGGTGGAGGTTCTCGATGTTCTCCTTCGATCAGGGGTAGATGTTAACGTGCAATTCCAAGGCTCTAGCGTCTTACACTCTGCCACTGTGAACGGACATGTAGCAAATATTCGAAAGCTTCTTGAGTACAAGGCCACTGTGGACACTATCGACGACAACCGGCAGACGCCTCTACACTTAGCAGCAGAAGCAAACCAGACCGGGGTGGTGGAGGTTCTCCTACAGGCAGGCTCCGATATAAACGCCCTGGACGAAGATTCGCAGACTCCAGTCTTCATTGCGGCCTACCATGGGAGTGTTGAGAGTCTAAAAATGCTTCTCCAGCACAAACCTGACATCAGTATCACTCGAAACGACGGGTGGGCCCCCCTTCATGCTGGTGCCGACAATCTGGAGGTCACGAGGCTACTGGTTGGCGCCGGTGCCAACCCAAATATGCCTAAACAAGACCAGTGGACTCCTTTCCACCTCGCAATTAGTTGGGGTGATCAATTCGTTGCCGAGTATCTCCTCCAACATGGGGGTGACCCCATGTTGATCACAGAGGATAGCTATACAACTCTTCACTTGGCCGTGAGGGCAAATCTGAGAGAGATGGCTGAAGCCCTCCTGGAAAGTGGCGCCAAGGATTATATCAACGAACGAGCAGGGATCGAGAAGCATACCACACTCCATATCGCATTAGACAGGCCATGGGTTGATCCTGAAATGACGAGGCTGCTCATCGAACACGGAGCCGATGTAGACTTGCGAACAAGCAAGGGTTTGTCTACGCTAGAACTGGCTGTCAACGCACGCGATCCCGAGATACTCAATTTGCTTCTTAGCAGGAAGATTACGTCGCGGAAGGACCCCGATTGGAAGCTGGACGACTTGATTCCAGCATATTGGAGAGTCATAACCTTACATGGCCAGGATGTCGCTGAGGACGAAACCACACCAAGCACACAGTATCATAACATCATCAGAACCCTAGTAGAGAAACAGAAAACGTTATTAAACGAAGAGTCAGCTGAGGGGGGGCTCAACGCCTTAGAAGTGTGCCTTTCTAAGCGTAGCAAGCGACGCAAGGAGGAATCTCTAGCCATTCTTCTTGTTGAACAAGGTATAAACCCACTATCACGCCGCCACTCGCATTGTGAATCGGCCCTCCAAATCGGGATACTTTCGCGGGAATTAGCCAAGGATGATTTCCTAAATTTGTGCGTCAGTAAAATCCCCGAAAATGCCACGGACGCCGCGGCCTTGGGACTAGGTTTCCGGGAGCTGCGCATTGCCACCGAGCTGAACCAGCCCAATATGTGGTGCAAACTTGAGCCACTGAGGGACCAGGTGGGCAACAATACTGATACAGATGGCTGGAGTATTGATCATTTCGTCCATCAAGCCTCAGGCAGGATTCCTGCGCGAGTAAAAGTGTTGCCTTCGACATCCTCGAAGACGCCGCAAGGAATGGTGTTTCCTTCCTGGTGGGCCACTAATGACCAGATTCTGGGAGAGCGTTTCAAGATTGTGGACGATGGACTTGGGATTCTCTTCTCGCGTTAGTATCGCTCCTCAAAATAACTTGGCTGACAGTTGATGCTAACTAGCAATGGATGAATCTTAGTGAGCCGTACAAATAGGGTGAACTTACGAGCAGACTTTCCCTTCCCGCCTCGCTCGATCGATCCCAAAAACGGCGACATACAGTATTTTGAAGTCAAGATATTACCAGCTGACAACATTGTAGAAGATTTTAACCATGAATCTGAGACGAGCCCACTTCCCATTATCGCCATCGGTTTCTGTGGAGAGTTCGCAGATATGACGAATGCAATGCTCGGCTGGAATGTTTGGACAGTGGGTTACCACGGCGACAATGGTATGATTTTCAGCAATCAAGATACCTTACATGGAGATCATGATACGGGACGCAAGTTTGGGCAGGGTAACACGGTTGGCTGCGGAATAGACTATTCCAACGAGGAATATTTCTTTACTTGCGACGGCGAGGTTGTTGGTATGCTTAGACTTCTTTATCTCTATCCTAGTCGAATTGCTGTCCACGATGCACTAACGAAATGGCAAATGCAATAGCTCGTCACAAAGACAAGGTGATCTTTAGGAAGCTGTATCCTGCTATTAGCCACCTGGACGGTTCATGCAAGGCCGAGGTGAGTTTTGACGAGAGCAAGTTTGTCTGGCAATGGCCAAAGAGACAATTGACTCGGGTTTCAACTCGGCCTCTAAAGTGAGCTCGCCAGGACTGGTGTTGGAAGGCGTATCTGTTTGAACCGAAGCGTATAGTTTAGATATTAGGAATCTTCATTACAAGCTTGAAGACAATCATTACAGATAGCGGCTTGGTTTAAAACTTGCCACTGGACTCTATTAGCAGCAGCAACATTAGTAAGACTTTCCATTGCATTAAAATATACAAAGTCTCCTTAAGTATGTAATTAACATAAATTTTAAGCACCATATATACTGAGAGAAGCCGGATTTAATCAAAATGCAATATATTATATGGGCTGTATGGCGTGTCGTAGTGGAGGAGAAACCAGAACGTACTATGTATGGTAGGCCCATTTACTACCCTGGGTTAATTTCAGATGAGCCTCACCCGCAGCTCTCTGAGTTGCATAGAACAACTATGGAACAGAGACGTCATTCAGACGTTCATGTTACTAGCGAGCGAGTATCTGCAGAAACCACACATTGTAAATTACCATAGATAGGCTACTAACAGACACAACGCAACCGTGTACGTCAGCCAAAGACGGTGCGGGACTGCATGTAGCTGTTTTTGCTTGATACGGAATCAAAACGCGAGCGCATTCCCGCATGGGCTACACTATTCAGCTGGAATGATAGTTTGGTCATTATGCGATAGCTATACCTATAGACCGTCAGTTTATTGATGATCGGCCCGGAACAGTGGAGATCTGTCTATGACACACGACGCTGTCCCACAACTGCTGAAGAGGTGATCCCAACAAGATAATTAGAAATTCCTTGAAGACGGAATCCGATATGCCAACGCCGTTTACGCCGCAATTGTTTACAACTTGACTATTTGCACCATATTAACATCTCGCAGTCACTCGCTATTGTCATTAGGCTGTGAAGGTTGCAAGGAGACGACTGTTTGACATCGCGAACATGGCGGTTCTGCACTCCTCGACGGTGTCTCTAGTGGTGACGGGTTGTTCAATACGAGTTCCTTGGACTTTATCCTGTCTTCAACTAGCGTCATAAAGTATACAAGAACTTGAGCTCTCTCAATTATATAGCTAAAGAAGGAAGGGCGCCCAGATGACGGCGAGGGCTGCTCTGAATGTGGCCAGACTCATTTCGACAGGAAATATATATCGACACTCATTCGGCTTGAGTGTGTATTAGTTCTTGACTATACTTTCTAAATAATCTCGTAAATTTGTGATCGGTAATCCCAGCTGTGTATTCGCAAGGACATCCCGAGATACTGAGATGTCTTTCTGACCTTGAAAGAGAGCGCCTCTGACAATACTTTCGATGCCTTGCTTTGGATTACCGCCTGCAAGCAATCTCCAGCCTTCTTTGCGGAGATTCTCGGCATTAACGTATGATACACGCCACTTTGACTGGGTAATGTCCTCCAAGACTGCAAGGATCTCTGATTGCGAAACAATGAAGCTCCTAATCAACAGATATTGGTTGGCACTGTCCACAGGCCTTTGCAAAACGGACACCACGCCTTGCGTCATGGTAGGAATTGTCGTAGAGTCGAAACGAGCTTCACCAGTGTCAAAGATAGTGGCTGTTCTTTCTGACACCGAGAAGCCCCAGGCTCCAGAGTGAATGCCCTGGTTATCGGTTACGTTAGCTGCGGTACAGTGACATCAGACACCATATATACTGCCCACCACATCAAATAATGCGCCTCCAGAGAGACACGTCCAAGTAAATTGCGGATGCAATCGACACTTTTCCCGAAGGTAACCAATCAATTCAGTCTTGGGTGCCATGAGCTTCTTGAAGTCTTCAAGTGGCTGATCAATGCTGCTAGAGCCATATTCGCTGGGAATAAATCGCCTGACGCCGGCCTGACATGCCGCATCGACCATGACTTTCTGAGCTGCAATAGGCGGCCCAGCAGCCACGGCACTTACCACAGCGTCCTGGCCCGTGAAGATCTCAACAAGTGACTCGTGGGTATAGTCGCTAGTCACGAAAATCGCACCGTTGAGTTCCTTTGGATTCAAGCTTGAACTCCGAGTCACGACTGTGACGGTGAAGTCTGCGTCTATCAACGCTTTAACAATTGGCCGACCAACATGGCCAGTTCCCTACACACCAAGAGTGCTCAGTACATATTAGGCTGTTCACAACTGTGACGATGGAAGTGGGCGTCTTACGCCGAGAACTGCGATATTGCGAAGGCTTGCCATTTTGATGCAGCTATGGACAGAAACTTGCCAAGCTTATAGTCACCGCCGTGTTTTCAATTGAGAGTGAACTGTATTTATTAAGAATTCTACATTCCATGCACTTAACACGCCCTTATTCATTATTTATACTGGAGCACCGCCCCATATGCAGGCGGCAACTACAATAAGCGTCTAACGAGGCTATCAATTGTTACTGAGTATAGTATGAGCTACGTATGCCAGAAAGCCTATTTAATGGCGCATGCCTGCAGTCTTTGGAATCTTGAATGTTCAAGCATAATCTATTGCAACTTTACGCGAAACCATCAGCCCTAGTTTGAGTAGGTTGTCAGTCACATCCACCTCGCGACGAACTCCGCATTCAACTCCGCATCGTCAGATTATATGCAGATAGTTTAAAGCCTTGAGTGAGAACATGAAATAAGCACATGGGCGCAATCTTGTCCGAATTTCGCAGAGCTGTTCTTTTCTTGCAACTATTATTGATTGCTCAATCTCCAGACCCGTTCGCGACACTCGTGATGGCGGCAACCACTTACCAACCATCGACAATGCGCGCTTGGACATTCAGCAGCGGCGGCACGCCAGAGCAGGTCTTGTCATTCAACCCATCCTTGTCTGCGCCCGCAATACCAAAGGGCTCGGATGTGCTGATCAAAATATCTCACGCTTCGCTCTCTTCTCCTGGCTCGAATCTGATGAGGGACATTCCGTCTTTGTTAAGGAAAAACGCAATACCGGAGCTCGACTTTTCTGGGCGCGTCGTCTCAGCAGGTCCTGCTGTTCCAGCTGACTTCGCCGTAGGGGCGGCTGTGTTTGGTACCGTTTCCAAGTTGGGCAGTATCATTCATAATCAGGGAACGCTGGCCGAGTATATTGTGCTGAATGTGGATTGCATCGCCGTCAAGCCGACCAACACAACCTTTGCAGAAGCCGCTTGTCTAAGCTGCCTCGGACAAGTTGCACTGGAAATGGTCCGTCGGGCTCAAATAAAAAAGGGCGATCGAGTTCTTATCAACGGGGGTAGTGGTGCTGTAGGAACAGCCGCTGTCCAGCTCTGTAAAGACTTGGGCAGTTTCGTCGTGACAACGTGCTCCACCAAACACGCCGACAGGATGAAACAGTCTTTGGGAGTAGATGAGGCAAGTGCATTTGGTTTCATGTTTGCTACTGACACAGGGAAATGGCTAACCTGTTCCTCGTCCAAAATGCAGATTATTGATTACTCTCAAGTCAACTCCGTGCCTACCGCACTTGAGAAAGCCTACAGCGCGAACCAGTTTGATGCAATCCTAGATGCGGTAGGCTCTCAAGAATTGTTTCGGCGATGCCCAAAGTATCTCAAGCCCGAGGGCTTGTTCATCAACGTTGGTGACGCCGACGCGCAGACTGGCCGACTTGGTTTCATTCTACGCACACTTCAAAATGTATTGCTACCGACAATTTTGGGTGGCGTGCCGAGACGATATATTACGTTTAGCGCGCCGCTGAATGGGCAAAATGCGGCGCATCTTGGAAACTTGGCTTCCAAGGGCAAGATGCCGGTGTTGATTGACTCAACATTCTCATTAGAAGACGCCATTAGCGTGAGATTGATACCAAGACGACGACGGCTTGTATGTGCCTATACTAACATGGTCTCCAGGGATACAAACGCTACAAAAGCGGTCAAGCTCAGGGTAGAGTTGTCATTGACATAGCGAATGTGGGTGCACAAGATCAATAAAGCCGTGTTCTGTTAGCACTGGTGTTTTTAGATTCTCGTCGTATTACTCCGTCCGAAGAAGCGACTGAGAAACCACCGTCCTAGGAATGCGCGCAAAGAAACTCTGTGGGCAATCTATACTAGGTTCAAGGCTATGCTGACAAACTCAGACGAATGATGTGCGAAATTCAAAAGGCGGAGGGACTGGCTGGCATATTGTGCCTCGCGTGATGAAAGAACATATAATAATGTCTTATTGGAGATCTGGAGATTTTGCTAATTGGTACTACTGGCTTAGCAAACAGCCGCTTAATCAACCATTTTGTAGACTAAATAAATAAATTTATTGATTGGGGGAGCCTTAACATACTAGAGAGATATGCTATTTACTGGATATCTAATGCGAAGTACTGAGTCTGTTGAATTTGATCTAAATGAGTCCGGGGACTGAGATGGGTGACTCTCTATCGACTGTATGACAAACTCATGAACTCACTAAACAGTTCTGCGGAGCGGAAATGTATTCTCCGCATGCCAGGAGCTTGATAAATCAAGACGCCTACATAGCCACGGCACTGCCACTGAGAAGCAATCGACGAAGTTCACAGCAGAGAATAGAGGTGAGGCTCTTCCGATTGGCTAGATCGGAGCGCCAAGACCTTTTTTGCCTTTTTCGGAAACTGTACTATTTTAGCTGAGTTCACGCTCACCGAATGACCCGCAGCCCAGATGGCAAGATAGCTGGAGATCAATCTTACCTCGAAAGCAAAACAATTGCATTCGGGGACAGCTTAAGTATTCCCATGCTATTTTTTCTTCTTCTTATACTTAACTTAATTAACACTTAAACCTACCTTATCTGAACCCTATACAGGCCACGGCACAAGAACAAGTCAGTGAATCATTTGATCCAGCTGCCGCGGCAGTGTTCCCCTTGGAAGGAAGCCGCAGGCACAGCTGGTGATCATTTTGAGGCGAATAAAGTGTCCAGCTTCTTCTATCTAGAGAGAGGAAGAAGTTACTCTCTTATATCTGTAAGCCGGATGCCATCCAGCTCAGTCACCAAGCCTAGCTACCAATCGACTACAAGGCCGGGCAAATCCCTCTATCAAACTACGTAGACTAAGTAAAATACTAGATGAGTAATAAAATACCGATAATTCAACTGCCATTCTAGTAAGATTTCTTATATAGATACTATAATTCTAAATTCTAAATTTAAATATACTCTTCGACAAGAAGGTTCAGAAAAGGGCGGTTACTTCTCACCTACACTGGAGAAAAGACAGTTTATTTCGAAACTGAAGGCTCAGAAGATATACAAGACATCTGCCCTCAGATCAAGAATGATCAACTATATTACGCCATGGTACAAGTAGGCTAGACGCCGGATAAGAACGTATGTGCTCTCAAGACTAACTTCTTAACCTTTATCGGAAGCAAAACCACCATTGACCAGACAAAGGCAAATGACCCTCTCCATAAAAAGGCCCAAGATTTCTCCATGCCGCTCCCGAACCCTCGAGATATTGGTCCAAGGCAAAAACAAAATGATCACTGAAGGGTGAGTGATGATACGTATCTGATTGTTAGATGTATTGATTAACAAAACTGTATTAAAGACGCACTTTCCAAAGGCCTTGTCTTTATCTCACTCTCCTAATCATATATGCCAATTGGAGAGGAGCGGCCAAACGGTTTGAAAGGGTCCATTGGTAGTCAAGCCCAAGAATTTATAGGTATGTAATGATTGCATTTACCACAACGGTCCCCTTGTCCAACGGTAAATGGAAGTGCCTCATTCCGTGGCCGTGATATGCTAAGCTGCAATTCAATACAATGTCCCCTTCGTTGAGTTTCCATATACCTACAATCCCACTAGATCCCAAGACAATAAGCTGAGTTACGTATTTTCGCTTATCATCACCGACCAACTCCGACCATTATATCTTGTTGCATTTTTTGCTGCATCTGTCTAGCAAGGAAATATAAGATCAATGACTCGTATGACCAAGCACATACGACCATAGGTAGTGGAGAATTCGGGGTCCCGTCTGCTCCCCCATAGACAAGCCACTAACCGGCAGATTAGTAGTTGAGTGGGTGACCATCAGCGAACACCGGCTGTTGTATGTTTTTTTTTTTTTTTCTTTTTTTTCCTTTTATACTTTAGTCCATTATGAGGTTGTCATGGTTGATCTATAGTTGCCAGTAGTACAGTGTTCTATCACATACGACCATATCCATTGGAATATACGGGATCCCGTCCGCTCTCCCAGAGTCAAGCCAATGAGAGGCAGATTAGTAGTCAGGTGGGTGACCACTGGCGAACACCGGCTGTTGTATGTTTTTTAGCAGCTTATTCTTTTTTTTGTAGCTCTGACTTGGCTTACGATGGCTGCTGTTTTGAGGTCGCCCGGCGTAGAGGTTGATCCATGTCTATTGCTGTGGTGGAGTCTAGCGAAGATCAAAATAAGTAATTTGTGGGACAGCTAGATATAGAGCAAAATCTCTTAGTAAAAGCAGGCTCAATTGTAACCCAGAATATGTAAACCAAATCTCAAGTAACTTGTTCTAATAGGAAGCCTATCTATCTATTTTGTGTTCAGGGGATTGAATTTGGGCAGCCATGAGCGGCGTTACACTGATTACTTGATAAGAACGAAGGTTCGTGTAAGTGAGCGTGTAGACAAATTGATGAAGACGCAGCAATAGTTGTATACATGGCTAAGCTTTTATCCGTAACTTGAGCGCCACCTTTTCTGGAATCTTGCACCTTCAATCTCTGAATCTCTGAGGCTCTTTATTCAGTGTCCTCTTACCACAGAGACGGCCGCCGAATCGAATCAGAATAGATAAATGACGTTACATCGCGGTACTGGGCGTATAATATATGAGCAAGCTCAGTGTGATATGTACTTATATGGCCAATTACCATCTCGACTGCCTACTCACACAAACGTACAACTAGTTGTTTGTTCTCTGGAAACTATCTTTGTGCTAATGCATGAGAAACTGGTTTGGTATATATAGCTTAAGCAACTACTTAAACTATAAACAGAAAACATAATAGTGTGTACAGCTGAAATAGAATTTGTAGATAAGATTATTACTTAGCTTCATCACACTAATTACTCATACCAACTTAATTGCTCGCTAGTATAAACCTAAACCCAGAGGTTTGTCCCCGGCTCATTGACTTATACTAACCCATAGAGACCAGTTCATCCACACTCTTAACAGTACAGTCTTCCATTCTGATCCTGGACCGTAAAGCCAGAAACACCAAACTTATCCGGCTTAGTCCCCGCCTTATCCAAGAAAGTCAACGGGGCCGGCGCTCCAACCTGTGGATTATTCCCAGCCTGCAGCGGCGCAAAGCCTTTGCTCTTTGCCGTATTGTAATCAAGCGTCACGCCAGACGGCAGATTGGGACTGCTGTATAGAGTGCAAGACCTCTTGCCGCCATCCCCGGGCATAAAAGTGTGCTTCCACACCCAGTTCGTACAGGTATTTGGGCTCGCAAGGCATTTGGCGGCGCAGTCGCAGGCAGTCTTGAAGCCGTCCTTGAAGAAGAAGTGAAGCTCTGTGACGACGCCTGTCATGTCAATTCCCTGATAGTAGCGGACGCAGCCGCCATTGTTGTTTGGGGCCTGTAGTTGCGGGAAACGTTTCTTGGTAATTTGGCCTTTGCAAATGGCCCAGTCATCGTAGTTCTTGAAGTTTGGGAAGATGTTGGCGTCATCGTCGTTGCTCTGGGCTAGAGGGTTCGCCAGGGCGGTGGAGGCGAGAATGCTGGCGAGGATGGTCGAAGTGAAGCGCATTTTAGCGAGAAGATTGATATGAGAGACTTAGGCAGATGGGGATTATGAGTGAGGGACTGGTGGTGAAAGACAGCGCATCTCTTGGCATAGTCGACCCTTTTATATACATCTCAACATGACGGATACCTTTTAATAGTCTGTAATCGCGGCTGTGAGTTTCATTGAGTGTATGGCGAAGCTGGTTTGCTATAGCTTCAAGTTACATGTCGGAAAATGCGGAGGTGATGATTTTCAAGTGGCGCGGATGGCTTTCAGTCCGAAGCCTACGACTATGCATGTGGCTTCAACCTGAAGAGAATATAAATAGTTCATGTTAGTATTTCTCAATATGTAGTCATCCGCATACAGGCATTGGCCAGGGTCGTAACCAGGGCTTGGGCAGAGCAGTGCTGTGACAGTTCGGTGCGTTGCGTGGCAGTTCAATTAAGCCTTTTACTAAAGCCCAGTGTGGCTGCTGAGTGGCAGATACTCTGTGGAATCAAAGGGTTCCCCTATTGAGGGAGGAAAAAGAAAAGGACACTGTACTTTAGTCCAGATTGGTCAATATAACGCGTCTTGATTGTTACTCGCCACAAGAGGCATGTTGTTATAGCAAATTGCAGTTTTACTATATATCTTAGACTCAAATACTGTGATGAATACAGAGGATAATAACTCGTTAGGTAACTAACGGGTCCGTTGTATATCGCTACAAATACAAGATATATAACTAAGAGACACGGATAATTTTGGAACTTATTACGAAGGTAGGTAGCAAGTGGCGTAGTAATAACCAATCACGCCGTATCTATGTCGCATTGTTCCGAGTAGCTGACAATGCGCCACTAAGCCACATGCCCAAGGTTCAATGTTACAAGTCAGAAGAATATATGAACTCAGATAGCAGAGAATTTAGTATTCTGTCTACTTTCCGTAAATAAACTGCTGATCGGCAGCTCGCAATGGTAAATTTAAGGTTCAATCCGCTCCATTATATATAAGCTCCTAATGGTAGACAAGCAGTTAAGTGGGTAACTCGAAGTAAACACAGGTTGTTATATACTTCGATATATACAGAAGAGAGATATTAGTCTATGCAAGTTTAATTTAATTCGGCGACACTCGTTACTTGAAAGTTGCCCAATGTAAAGCCGTTAATATATCTCTACTGGTGTAGTGGAGTCTAGAGGAGAATGCTTTAAAGGCTAATAACACGGCCAATTATGCAGCAGGAAGTTTTACCGAGAGGCACATCCGCATCTCAAGAGATGTAAGTCAACCTCATGTTGGATTTATATAATGAGTGCCTAGAAATAGCAACGGTGAGACAGATGGTCAACTTTTATCACACAAAGCTGCCACTTGCAAGTAATTTGAGCCATATTCATCAGCGATTGAAGCCTCTATATCCATGCATGAGAAGACAAGAAAAATAACGTGTTTTAAAAAAAAAAAAAATGCGAAGCAGCCGATCCCATCGCTTGAGCCACTTTTCACGACGCCGGGTATCTACAGGGGCCCCTTTTGTTCTCCTTCTATTTCAAATAAGAGAGTTGGAAATGCCGTCACCACCATTTGTAGAAACTAGATCCATGTGTTCGAAATGTCCACTAATTCCTCCTGGCCTTTATGCATGGGGATCCGGTAACCAAAGCACCAGGTCTTGATCTGCCGTTGCGAAAAAGTTGAACCGCGGGTTAAAGGCAAGCACAGCCGCCTCTCTCTTATCCGGCAGCGTCCATGTTGGTTCGAGGATTTTGCTCTCCGACGGCTGCTTCAGTGTATCCCATACCAGCACATCTTGCTTCGAGCCACCACTCAACACATATCGTCCATCTGGCGCAAAACAGCAATCTCCACTGCTCTCAAACGCACTGGGATCCGTTGAACTCGGGCCAGCACCATTTGAAGGAAGACTTTCGCCTGCAGCCAACCGGCGTGTTCCTCCCGCCGGCCGTCGGAGATATGCCTTCAGATTGCCCTGGAAGGCGTCGAGGAGGAAGTGTCCGCGGCCCTTTGTGCCCACAAGAATAGACTTGCCATCGTTTGAGAACTCGAGCTTGGTCCACCCCTTGACGAGATGCTGCGAGTCGACGCCGCGGCACTGCTCGACAACATCGATAGTGGTGAATGGTGCCTTGTCATAGTTTCGGATATCGTACAGCAGGACAGAGCCACTGCTAGGACATGCAACAGCAAAGACTGTGCCTGAGGGATCGTACGCAGCGAGGTAGGGCGATTTAAGGAAAAGCTGGCCCTGCCAATTTTTCGTCTGTGTATCCCAAAGGCGGACAGTGTTGTCCTGTGAGCATGATATGAAGTTGTCGGTGCCCGGGTGAACGGCAAGCGCCGTTACTGCAGCATCGTGGCCCTCAAAGTAGCGAATAAAGGAGTTGTCGTGAGTAGCAAGGTATCGGATAGCATCTGCGCATGCGTCAAGGTTTAGCCGCAGCAACAATAAGGCAGGGGCACGGTGGCGTGTGTCACTCACGGTTCTGTTTCGTACTCGCATAGATGATACTAGAGCGAGTATGCGTAAACTTGGCCAGCTTGACGCCGTACTTCTTGCTCAGCAAGCTCTTGTCGTGCCGACCCTCTCGCACGTTGTAGATCTGAATCGTCTCGTCGCTCGCCGACGTCATGAGCAGCTCTCCATCGTCATCGTAGTCAATTGACAGAACTCGAGGCTGGGGCTTTCCATCTTTTATATCTTCGCGCCGTAGCAGCTAAAACATTCCAATTCAATTGCTTCATGTCAGCTTTCTGAAGCTCCATCCGGTATCGGCAGTTTTTCGCGGGACAAGACAAGACGCACCTTTGTCGGGCGAAAGCTGGAGACGACGTCGCTGAGATTGGACACGGGCGCGCTGGCGGCCAGATTCCTCGAGATATTGAGCGCCGCAGAGCCATTTGAACCAGCGGGATGGTCGAGATCCATGGGCGTAGAAGCCATGATGGCAACTGAATCTCTTGTTGTGATGCGATGCGATGCGATCGATGCGTCTTTCGACAGGCCGAGGCCACAGCGGCCTATGCAGCGCCGGTATGCTGTTCAAAGCTTCGTATCGAGTGACTATCGTGCTATATTATGTTTTATAGCGAATATCCAAGCTAATTGAGTGGGTGCAGCGATTGTTGGCGGTGGTGAGAATTGGTTGCTTGTGCTTTTGGTAGAGCAACGACGTCACGGTTTGTGTTTTCGCGTAGCGCCCTGGACGCCAAAGCACGTGCCCCTCAACAGGGTCATGGCCTGGCGGGTAACAGATGATAACCGTCCTATAGAAAATGCAATTTGGCAATACATATAGATGTATATGTTTATTAATAGTATGTATAATGCGTAAAACATTGTAGTTGACATCTTTGTTTATTCTTGGCTGTTGTGCGAATTATAAACTGCTTCATTAATGCCAATAATGTTGAAGCCCCTCTGTATAAGTCAACAATGAAATAATCAATAGATGCATACATTGAGAGCTTCAGTCGCCTCCAACTTTTGGCAAGATAACAACGGGTATATGCGCTAAAATGAATGATATTACCAAAGAGAAAAGAAAAAATTCAAGAAATTAATCAGAATAGAGAGAGAGAGCTCTGGCTCAGTCCTTTGGCTTATCCCCAGTCGCCGCCTTTGACAATATATCAAGCGCACTGCTCTGTGTAAACGCCCTCGACACCATAATTCCTCCAGACTTCAACTCGTCCAACTCCACCGACATCGTTGGTTGTGCAGAAACCTCGACAACAGTCTCACCCCCTGTCCCCCCAGACAATCCATCGCTGTTGTTGAGTTTCGCCCAGTCGTGGTGCTGCAAACTCCCCTTGTATCCTCCGCCTCGCCGTTCAGAACCGGATGCTGTTGTGACGCTCCTGGAATGCGTCACAGACTTAACGGTAGACTGGATTTTGTCCTTGATTATGACCAGATGACGATATATCTGAGGAAGGTTTGCGCAGAGAATGGCACCGCAGGGTTCCCAGGCCGAGAGGATACCCAGCGAAGCCTCGTCCCCTTTGTAAAGTAAATGGGTTAGCTTTCAACATCTCGTAATAAGACGAATAAGTTGACAATAAATATAACAGCAACAACAGCAACTTACAAGTGAAATCTGTAGAGGCAACTCCAAACACAAACGACAGCCTGGCCGCGCTAATCGCACATGTCGCCGCCCCAATCCCAAACATGAAGCACAGAATCACCCTCCTCTCCTTGGCCGCATGGAGCCCTAGAATCACCGGGATCGGCATAGAGAATATCCACAGATCCGTCACCATGTTGGTCACATTGGTAAAATACGTAAAGGCCTCCTTGTTGATGCATTTCCCCCGAGTCTCGCCCCACCACGCCTGGATGGGCTGACATCCAAAGCCCAGCACAACCTCCATAACGATAATCCAGGCGCAGACGAAACAGACGGTGCTGACTACGAGAGTTCGAAAGGTACGAGTGATAAAGATGCGGTAGTAGAGGGTCAAGACGGAGAGTTTGGTGAAGCCGATGGCGATGTCGTAGAAGTGGCTAAAGATGTAATCACCCTAAGAACAATTGTGAGTAATGAATGGATGGCTCTCGCTTACGACAGATGGAGAATGAGAGAATATGAGACTTCATTTACCTTGAGAAACATTTGCACATTCTGTTTGGGAATAGCTTGTATATGGCGCCCGAGTCCATACGGCGGTCCTTTTAAGCAATATCAGCTCTGACTTTTCTGATAATTCGTATCGTTGTTCACACACCATATACCAATCCTAGTGCACACTCAACCATGGCAACGAGCTTCAATCATTCTTCATCAGTGTCCGCCTCGCCTCAAAGCATTAAATATGAAAACCTCTTCTTTGCCTCGACATCAACATCAAGACCCTTGGAAACATACCGTCGCCCACAGCATAAGATAGTCTTCAAAGCCAAGCCGCCCCTGAGATGAAGACACTGCCCATATTCTCCATCCTGTGCTTAATGCCTCGAGTCCAATGGGAATCGAGTAGAAGGCTGTGACCAGTCCCGTCTTGGACTGGGCCAAGTATTCCGGGCTGAAGGAGGTTGAATCTGTCGCCATCTCGGGTATGCGATGAAGATAAATCACAATTGAGCCTTTTTCCTCCCGATGCGCTGTGTTGACTCTCGTCCAAGGAGAGAGGGGATGAGGGGGATAGACACGGGAAAGAGTACAGTCAGATGTTGTGCTGAGTGGCTTCGTTTATCGCATCGTTTTGTATCGTCTCAGCAAGCCGCCCCAGACGCCGTGATGGATGCTCTGCCGTCACAAGCAAAATCGCAACCGGCAATCAAAGCATCAAAAGCTCGTGATACCAGCGACAGCCCTCTGGCCGGAGCCGTGCCATGCGCCACTGATACTTGGACCATGCACATCAAACGCACAAGCAGAACATGGATATTCTATGTATAAAAGAATTGAGTGACAGCAGCCAGAGATATGCGGAACCGAGCAATAGTCGCGACAGAGAAAACAGAAAAGATATAAAGGATTGAAAAAGAAAGGAATTGCCCCGGATCATGCGCAGTTCCAAAGGCTGCAGCAAACCACTCAAAAGAAAATATACCCCATCAATCAATCTGGCTGGGCATGGATCTCGCCCGCCCTGCTTACCACACAGCCGATATCACACCCATTATGGCCCAATAATACGACTCTGATACTGCAAGCTACTTTCCCCATAGTAGCCACACACACCACTCGTTTCCCATCGAATAGTCTCGCCCACATGCAGAACAGGCACTAATGGCGCCTGTACGACCAACGTCAACCGCTTCGAGAGCTACCCACGGAGGATCATCCTCGCTCCTCCAGCGCGGTCCGAACCGTCCACTGAGCTCCGCGAATCTCCAGACAAGCCCGTCCAACGGCTGTCAAACACATACCAGCACTAGAAGAGAAGGAAAAGCCTTGGCGAAGCGCTGCAGGTCGTGCAGAGTTTGGAGAAGAAGATTGGTAGCTTGACAGGACCGACTCGTACGAGGAAAAGACCTGCATTTGAAACTATTCAGGGAAAAGAGCTAGTGATGAAATAAGAACCAAAAAAAAAAAAAAAAAAAAAAAAAAAAAAAAATGGAAAATGGAAAAATCAGTCTACTTTCGTACAAAAAGATAGTATCCTATACTATCTCTCTCAACCCATGCGAAATAAGAAAAGCAAAGATGAGAACTAAGCCATGTGTGGCAGAAGCCTGGCACTGAGGAAGCAAGCAAGGATTCAAGATTCGTGAACCATGGCTTGTCTTGAGCCTGCGTGCTATACCAGGTGCAGAAATGATGGCTGTCATCAGGAAGCGTTAGCGGTATGAAATTGCAGAGTAGGATCCTTTTATCCCCAGACAGTCGTGTTGTCTGTGCTTGTATATGCTCTGCGGAGAGTCATGTTCATACATTCATACATGTATGTAGTACCTACCACCTACCTATGCACACAAGCATCCATCGCCTCACTTACACCCAACAGAAATCCCTTTCCCCAAAAATGAAAAAAGGTTACTAGATCGATTAGTTTATTCATTTTTTAAATGCTACATCAAATATTGTCAATCTTTAACAGTCCCGCTACACCTCACTTTTCTCCAATCCCACTTCATCCTCTCCCTCCACATCCCGATCATGCATTGCGCACAATTCTCACCTACGCCAGGGCCAAGTCCTATGTTCATGTAAGCATCTCCATCCTCATGGCCTGCCAAACGGCAATAATAGCTGAAAACGTTCAAATCGAAGCTGGACATCCCGCAGCATTGGGAGGTGACTAGGGTCATTCTTGGCAGGTAGTCTACAGTGGAAGAAAAAGAATGCCATACGCCATGTTGGGATGCCAGTGAGCATCATCAAAAGTGCAAAGTACTGTAAGAGCTTGCGTATCACTATTAGTACCACAGGGGCAGAAAAACAGGGAATGCGAGGATTTGGGACACACATCCCAAGATTATGCACATAAATCGTCAAGCGTCAATTCGTGTAACAGGCGTTCATGTTATTAGTTTTGCATGTGCGCACCTATTCATTCTGCGGTCCCTGTTTTTCTGTGCCTCGCTTCAGTACACACCTACCGCTGCCACAAAGTGCCGCTGAGGGAACAAGAGACTAGATGGGGGGGCTAGGCTCATGCATGTAAGACAAGATGGCACGGGAGGCGGCTGGTTGGCGAACAAGGATACGAGGCAGAAGCAGTAATAACTGTCTCCTCCCGCCTTCACTAGAATGGCCGCCGCATCCCAAAGGTGTGCCCCCCATTAATCACCCATCACGGGAATTGAAAAAAGAAGGAAAGAAAGAAAAGAAAAGACTTTGATACGCCTCGGTGGGCATACGCGAGACATGGTCCATTGACTTTTGGCGTTTTGCCTCGTTGCCACGTTGGGTTGTTTCGTAGGATGACCTGAATCATAAATGTACAGTTGCTTATTTACTGCATGTTCGTTCAGGTGCAATCACACACCGAAGCTGTTTCGGGCTGAAAGCCTCCGAGTGGTGGAAGAGACATTTGCAACTAGCACTTCATGAACCCTGCTGCCGGCCATTTCGAGAATTACCGTCATCGCAGGCTTCAACAAGCTTCTCTATTGCCGGACTCTTGTACTACTATTTAGCTGCCGTAAATTGCAATCCTTGCAGCCAGCTAGCAAGGATGCTTAGAACGCCATAAGCGCAAGGGAACGGGCCGCTGGCTCTTAATCTTTCGGCCGTAACTCACCGTCGGCCGTGTTTCATGCTACAAATGCTGCTACCTAGAAACAGCAAGTCATTTGCCATACAAACACACAAGACAGAGTCCCCATCACGCGCAGCCTCCTATGGGCAACCCAGCCACTATGAAATAAGAGCCGATGGTCCTATTGCCTCTTGCCCACGAGATATGTACTACGTGTATCTTACATCAAAGTCATGCTTCTTCGCCAGACCCAAGTCACCTGAATCATGAAGCCCGCGGAAAATCACCAGCCACCCCAGTCTTCTCCAAAGCTGACACTGCCGTAAATTCTGATGCCTCAAATGACAAGCTGCTCCATCTGTTTGTCCCTGCAGATACAGTAGTAGAGAGATCACAGGCTGTTCTTTTCCAAAATGGAAAATGAAAATCAATCATACCGGCACTTCGTCATTTCTTGACCCACCAACATCCTCATCTGCCTCGAAGCTTTGGGAATGACTTCACCATGAAGCACATGTCAGCAACACTAACAATATGCATCCCACATTATGGCGTGTATATTAATTCATAACAGTTGCCAGCGCCCAGCATTCAGCTCTCCCGGTCGCAGCTGAGGCGACCGGCATACACAGATTAATTATTTGTACTACCTACTACATTTGCGCTGCCAGGGCCTTTTTGTTCGACCCTCTTCTTCGGACCGCTTCGGCGAAGCCGCATCTTTGCCTCCCTGAATTGCGCATCTCAGCAGCGAACCTCAAATGCCATCAATGTCCGCCATACACGTATTCAGCTGTCTTTGCCCAATTTGTCTGCTGTTTCCACCCTTTTCTCGGGTCCAATTTTTCATACACACAATATTGAAAGAGGGCTTAAGAAATGCTGGAGTGCAGGATTGATCACGGATCGCCTAGTGCTCCCGATCCCGGATGCGTCGTCCATCTCGTTTCTCGAAACGCTTGAGGATAACTTGTATCCACCATGATCGATTCTCTTTGTGTTCTCTAACCAACAGCCAGCCATTTTCCAGAGACTTCTTTCAGTGTCTTTAAAATTGCTCTCTTTCTCTCTTGATGCTATTAATTAGTTTTTTTTTTTTTTTTTTTTTTTAAATCTTGCTTTCCTTTACAGTATATAAACTATACGTGATAGAAAAGAAAGGTTTCAAGACTTGGGCGTAGAATCTCGCCACGATGAGGCGCGTTGCCAGCTCCTTCGTTCTCGCCCTGGCCATCGTCACAGACCACGCATTGGCTGCTCTTCCTTCAGGATCTACACGATCCGCTGCACGACCCGCCCCTCAAGTCGATCTGGGGTACGCCGTTTATGAAGGCGTCTACAACGATACCTACAATTTGAACACCTGGAAAAGGTAATAGTGCCAGTCTCAAGAAGGGTGAGACAAACCTCAGCAGCTTACTTACATGCTTCCGACGTAGCATCCGATACGCCGCTCCTCCAATCGGCAATCTACGATGGCAGGCTCCTCAACCACCACTCAATGCGACCACTCGAAATCGCATCGTCCCCGCGGTAGATCAACCTCCATGGTGTCCCCAGTCCGGCGCCTATGGCGTGCCCTCGGTATACGGCTTCAACTCCAACCTCGGTAATGAAGATTGCTTGTATCTCAATGTTTATGCGCCGCCTGCAGCTGAGAACTTGCCCGTCTTTGTCTGGATCCGTAAGTTGTGAAACAAGGCTCCTTGCAAATTCGACGTCGTCTCAGCCAAAAAGCTAACCAATATGACAAGATGGCGGTGGCTATTCGGTCTTCTCCGCCACTTACAACCCCAGCTCCATGATAGATAACAACAACAATGGCTTCATCACTGTTGAAATTCAGTATCGCCTTGGCGCCTTTGGCCAACTCGCCTCTGCTAACGTCCGGCGACACGGTAAGCTCAATGTTGGTTTATTAGACCAGCGCTACGCACTTGAGTGGGTGCAGAAATACATCTCCAAGTTTGGTGGTGATCCAACCCGTGTGACACTGGGCGGCGAATCATCTGGCGCAGGATCAGTCATGTATCAGTCTCTGGCATATGGGGGCGAAGATTCGGGACTTTTCAACAACGTCTGTAGTTCAGGCCCCTGCTTCTCGGCGATGTTATTAACCGTAACCAGATCATCTTGGCGAGCACATATGTCCCTCCCATTTACCAATTCAACGATTCCGTTCCCACCAGTCATTTCAACGACTTTGCTGCAGCCGCTGGATGCGGGGAGACTTCCCCTATAAGAAAGCATCATTCAAGTGTATTCGACTGCCTTGTTGCTGCCGATACAAAAGTCTTGCAAAATGCCAGTGGCCTTGTGTCAACTACCAACGGCTACTTTGGAAGCTTCTCCTGGCTACCTGTCATTGACCACGATATGATCCGATATCGACCTTCAGAGCAGCTTCAACTTGGCCGGATCAGCGGCAAGCGCATCTTGATCGGAGTATGCATATATATCCCCTCTAAAAGTGTTCCTAATACGCCATGACTCTCCATACTGATAATCAGCTTTTCAACAGACCAATGCAAACGAAGGTGTTCCACTTACAAACCCCAACGTCACCACCAAATCAGAATTCGACGCCTTTATATCTTCCACTCTCCCACATCTCACCACCTCTGACATTCTTACTCTAAATCAGCTTTACGACACAGCCATCGCCCAGGCTGGCAACAACGGAACCCGCTTCGACACGACGGGCGATAGTGGTCCCACGGCAAACACCGTCTCTGGCATGGCGACGGGCATCCAGCAAACAGCCTTCAACGTTGCCGCTGAATCCATCTTCCAATGCCCCTCGCAGTGGATAGCCGAAGCTTTCAGCTCAGGACGACAGGCGTGGAAGTATCAGTACTCGCTCGACCCGGCATACCACGGGGCAGATCTCGGTGCCTACTTTGTCAGCACCAGTGGCCTGCCGAATCCCGGGTTTCAGCAAAGCTTCCACAAGATATGGGGCAACTTCATCATCAACGATACCCCAGTCATATGCGTAAAGGACGCAACTGGTGGAATGGCGAATGCCACGGTTCCCATCAACGCCACCCATCCGGATCAAATATCCTGGCCGCAGTACAGCGTGCAAGACGCAACATTCATGAACTTCAACACTACAGGCGGAGAGGTGTCTCTGGTCACAGTTACAGACGAGTTGAGCTACTATGTCCGCACGGGAGCGGGCATCGTCAACAGTTTTCGCCTTGCTAATGCTACGACTTGGGAAGGCAGGCGCGGCGATAGATGCAGATTTTGGCAGTCTATTGCACCTAGAGTGCCCAACTAAAGATTTCTTTAATCCAAAAAAATTGATCAATCATTATAGAATCTAGATCCTTTTTCTTCTTAGAGGGGAGGAAGGAATGGAGTAAAGGGCCACCAACAGTTTTGTCTGTATATATTACCAAGTTCCAGGACCACCTATGAGCCCATGTACAAATAAATGATGGTAATAAAATGAACCATTTCTACTCTTTATCCATCTATGTGCTACCAGATATATACATGTGATATCAAATGCTCCGTCTTCTAGAGCATTATTTGAGTAAATACATGCATGCACAGGCATAAGCATGTGAATCATGCTTCAGGCAACCTTTCTTGCCGTATCTTTCTCCAAAATCCATCAAAGTAAAACACAATAAAGATAAACATAGTAAGTATAACAGCAACAACAAAAAACCAGAATATACTAATCTGATCCCCAGGGAGCTCTTTGACGTTCATGCCAAATAAGCCTGTAGCAACCGATACTGGCACAAACGCAGATGCCAAAAAGGTCAATTTCCCGGCTTTATCTGCCTGTAAACTAGCCAAGTGTGACTCTGTGATGGAAATGCTTGACTGCAGGACAGAAATGGCTTCTTTCGTTCGATCGTATAGCGACACCGCATGGTCGAGAAGATGTTTAAAATCGCGCTGAATCGTATTGTAGGCAATCTCAGCCTTTTCTCTTCCAATCTCGGAATTCGATTTTGCCCAAGCCGGCCGCAGAGTGTTCTCAATACTCATCAGAACGCGCCTAATGTCCAAGATGCGAGAATACAAAATCTGCTGCGTATATTTCAGGTGTGGCAAGATCTCGTGATCGTACTCAGGCCCTTTTGCAGTATATATGCGAAGTTTGGCGTCTATCATGTTGAGAAATTGTTGCTGTGAGTTTGCAGAAAATTGAAAAATCTCGCCAAGAGCATAGAATGGATCATGGGCCTTTGTTTCTCTGTGTAATGAGCGGCCATAGTTTTGATAAAGCTGAGAAACGGGGTCTTGCGGGGTCGAAGAATCCTTGTCAGCTGCACCAAAAGACCGAAGTAAATGGCTCTTGAGAGCAATCATGGGCTTGTTGTCAATCACGGGATGATATTTTGATTCGTAGGATTCGGTATCCCATGGTTCATGTTTGCCATGACGAGCGCCACTTCCAGCATCAGCCCAAACCAGAACTATCAATGTCTACCATCAGCTACATGGCTCATAGAGTAGACAGCTGCACGCTACACTTACTTCTAAATAACTTCCTTTCGTCTTCCGACTTGCCATCTTCAGCTTGCTGCATGCATATCGAAATGCGTTGGTCGACTGCAAAGTGTATATCATCAAAAACGTAGTAATCTCGGATCATCGACTCGCTAACACTTATATCGGAGCTCAAGCTCGAAAGCCGGTCGTGGTGTTTCTCCAAAGCATCTCTGCCCCTTTTCCTCTCCTCTTCAATCCAAACCGATGGGGGCATTCCGTGAAGAGGGCTCTCTCGGCTACCGATAATTGTTACAGGCAGCTCCATCAAGTGCCAGGAGGCAGAAGGCAAGGAAGGGGTGGAAAAATTATTGGACTTGTCTTGAGCAGACCGAAAGTCCAAGTGGCGGCCGAAGAACTCGGGGTCGACGAAGAACCGGCTACCAACATTGTTGATCCATGCGGCAGACAGAAAGCCGCGGAGAAAAACTATACAGCTCGTCTCAGGCTGAAACTCGTAAAGCTGCGTCGGGCTCTGGAAAGAGTTGCGGTCGGCGGCTGACGGCGTCGTTTTGGCTCGCTGTCCATCCTGGTCCTCGGTGCCGATAGTCAATGAATATACCAGAGCAACATCGCTGCTGGGCTTGACGTCTATCTGCACTGCTGCCGGCGAGTCGCCATCCTCTGTAAGAAATTCGCCGAGGGAGAGATAATTCGAGCCTATGGGTAGGGCTGAGAAGGCTTTGACTGCCTCGGCGTATTCATTTGGGCTCACTGCATCGAAAAATTAGCCTCAAAACAACTCCAGCACGCCAACAAACCCACATTTCTTTATATTAGTAGTGCATATACTCTTCATACTCTTTGTCACAGTAGACTGACGCCCTATACTTTGCTGCCTAAACGGTGAAGAAGCAGGAGAATCATCCATCTTCTATAAAACATCGGTGCCTAGAAATTCAAAGAGAACCGCAAGGCCGTACATGATTAGGCGGGGCCGACCAGTAGATATAGGCGTGTAATCAATATCCAAGATTATGAGGGAGGCGTTGCGAATAAAAGCGAGGCTGTGTCTTGCGGGAGACGCGTTGGGAGACGCGTTTGGAGGCAGCCACCGCGATCCTGCCATCACCGAACTGAATACCTATTTTTATATCTGTATAATTTCTATTTCTAGAACCAATATACTGTGGCTTCGGAGCCAGTCCTACCTAGGGATGTACCTAAACCTTGAATGTTATGATTATGTGAAGCCCTTGAGTGCGTAAGGAAGATGTATACATGTGCATAGACTGTAGGTACTTTGCTTCCACCACACCCAATACTAATATCCACTTGAATACAGCTCAGGATTTGGTTATACATGTGACACATTCTTTTTACATGATATTTCTAAAATTTGGAGGGTATCCAGATAGTAAGCTCAAAAGTCCTAGGCCATTTGAGGATGCACTAATGGGATAGGTTGCCCATTATTTACGGGAGTTTTAACGGGTATATTAATCGTAAATAACATTCTATATGCTGATAAAGAGCAGCCATGTCTTGCGTTTACGATAAAAGTGTGGCTATTTAGACCAAAATCCCACCAGTCGATCAAAGTCTGCCTCATCCAACTCTTCCAAGGGGCGGTTATCTGTTGGTTCTATTCGTGTCCTAATATTGTAGGCTCTCCTCATTTCTTCATCAGCTTCCTCTAGCCTTCCCAATTCTCGGTATAGTCTCCCTTTCAAGTATGTTGTTCTAGCAGCCTCATTTAACAGATATGGACGCAGGTTGAAAGCCTTCAAAGCCATATTAAGGTACTCTCTGCTATCTGTTAGCTCTCAAACTACCCCACAATATACATATACAGCGTATCATACTCAGCTTCTGGAAAGCGATGCAATCTAATGTAATGTCCAGCCATCTTGTGGCAGATGTCGCCAAATCTATGATGATTGTTTCCCAGAACTTTTCTGTACTGCTCATAGCATCGTTGATGGAACCCCAAACTCTCCTGGTATCGACCTTGTGATTCTAGCACATTGCCTAATCCGTAAAGAATCTTTCCGGTCCTGGAACTTGCATCAGTCGAGGAACTTCATAAAGTTATACATCCCGGCTTACTTGAATGACTTTGTATCGTCAATGCCCCACGCAGCTGCATGGATATCTAAAATCTCAATCAAAGCCTTCTCAGCGCTGTCATAGTCTTTCAATAGCCAGTACATGAAACCTAGATTAGGCTCTGGCCATCCAAGCATAGTATCCGTGTAGTCTTCCAACCCTTGGAAAATTGCAATGGACTCGCGGAACGCCTCACACGCCTCTTCGAGCATGTCGCTATTGCCATATGCCACACCAATTTCGTTGTAAGCATAGCCAAGTTCGTAGTCTCTAATCGAGAGTCCAGACTCTGATCTTCTCTCAAGCAGCATATCAAGCCACTTCTGCTTATGCCTTTTACTATCGTCATGACTGTTCGTTTCAACATGTGCGATTCCTATAAAGGAGTGGCCTTCGCGAATGACTTCGTGAGCCTCCCTGTTATGATGGCCCTTCATCTGCTCTCCGATCATCAGTGCGACATTGCAAAATGGCTCAGTTTTGTCTGGTAGGCCTCGTTCAAACATATACCTGGATTGAGTCAGAAAGAGTTAAATATATCCCAAAAGCTTCATGGGTGAGAGCTCACGTACCAACCAACATCATTAAAGAGGCGGGCTGCTTCTAAATTCTTCAAAGGGAAGCTTCCCTCTCGTATCATGGGCTCTAGTCCATCCTTCAAGCGTAGGACGCTCGGGAAGAATACTTCACATTTGCTAAATCTTGCGACCGAGTGATGCTCCTTCATTGATTGGAATGGCCAAATGGCAATGGTCAGAGAGATGGCGACTTGATAAGCTGCTTCCAGCCCTTCGCGTTTCATATCATGCAGCACGGTATCTTGAATAAGACGGTGTATGGCGATTTCTCCGCTCTCTTCATGTAAACTAATCAACGACGAAGACAGCAACTCTCCTCTTGCTCTCAGATATTCCAGCTGAGTCTTTGGGTAGTCTGGAAGATCTTGTTTAACAGAATGGCTAGTCAGTAACTCTTCCGGTATCGCATCCGGGTCAAGAAGACAGATGACTTGAAGCAGTGCTCGAGTAGGACCCGCCAGCCGATCAAGCGCCCAGATTGTTGCCAAAGATCGGCTTTCTTGTCCTTTGTATAGATCAAATGCTGTCTGAAAGGTGGTCGCTATACCTTTATCGTCAAGGAGTTTTAGAAAATCCGTATATGAGCACCGCAATTGTCGAAATATTCCGGCTACCTGATTGATAGCCAAGGGCAGGCCGCCAAGCTTGTCGGCAAGAGTTTCGATAGCCTGTTTCTGGGCTGGTATAGCCGGAGAGTGCGTCAGCTGTTGTAGAAGGAGCTGTGTGTCTCCCAAAGACAAGCTCGGTAGTTGTATCCCGTTTTGAATATGCATGTTTAACTTTGCCTGCGGATCTCGACTTGTAACAAGCACCGAGCCTCGTCCGAGGCCTGGCCAAAACTCCGATAGCACATCTAGGTTGTCAACATTATCAAAAATAATCAGCCACTGTGCCAAATTTTCCTGAGTTTCTGGCTCTGAACATTTCTTCAACGGTTTGGAGAGCCAGTTCATAACGACGCTATGACTTGCTGCTAGATCGGAGGACGAGTCTTCAAGTCCCAGCTTTGTTGAAATTTGTGCAAAGTTGCCTCCAAGGATGCTGGCATTATCTGCGTTGAGCCAAAAGATGGCATCAAAAGCATGGCGTCGAGAAAACGCGTATTCAATGGCCAACGATGTTTTGCCTATGCCACCAAGACCACAGATAGCAAATGAGTAGAGGCAGTTTCCCTGGTCATTATCCAATGCGTCAATTTTCCCCGGTAATAAGTACCTATCGATAGTTTCCATCACATCCTCGCGACCCAAGAAGTGTTTTACACGATCTTGTGAGCCAAGCATGAAACATGGAAGAATGGGTTCTTTTTCGCTTTCTTCTAGCGGTATCTCAGAGGGCACAAACTCGAATGATCCATCCGTTGATCCAAAAGTCGAACGTCCTTCTTGATACGACGTAGGAGTAGATGTTGGTTCAGCCAAAAATCCGTCCATTTTGAGGGACCCCGCGTCACTTCGAAGAGTAGTGCGCCGCAAGACGGATGGAACTGTGTCTTTTAAACTGTCAAAGTAGCTCCTATCGAGATTGGTTGAATGGGACTTACATGGAACGCTCATTTGCGCAATCTTCTCTGGTGCGGTTTTCATAATATCCGAAAGAAAGTTCTGTATTATCTCATATACGCCGCCTCTCGCATTGATATCACACACTCTAGCATGATTGGAATGTCCGTCGACGAGCTGTTCTCCAGCGATGCCTGAATGTGACAATCGCTTCGGAACGACCTTTAAAAAAAATATATTGTTAGATGCAGCGCCATCGAATAGGTTGTATGCAGAACGTACGACTTGGCTTTGTGTCTTGTGTAGAAACCTTGCAAATAAGCTGGTCTGATACACCGCGGTCTCACTTTCATAAACGGAAATCGTAGGAATATTGAGATTTAGCTTCTCAAATTCTCGACATAGTTCAATCAAATCTGGCGCATCGCTTGTTGTTTGATAATTCCTCTTGGCTTCTTTGTTACGATACTTGAGCAGGAATTCGATAGTCTGTTTCACTTCAACCGTAGTGACATGCCTTTGGAAATGCGGCACGCCCAAGAATATCAGTCCAGAAAATGGTGGTATCAAGTAACCGCATTCGTGGAAAAACAGTCTACAAAGACATAAAGCCTGGCACCGTTCAGATATTTCCGTACCATTGTGTAAGCACGTCGCCATGATAAACTTACCTTTTTTAGGATAAACCCCCCAGTACTATGGCAAATGAAGACAACAGGCCGTTTCAACTATACAAGTTCAGCATTTGCCATTAGTAGCCAACCATCCTTGGCTAACCTTGGAGCTGGGTCGATGGCTCTTCAATGATTCAAGCAAGTTTTTCCCGCCATGTAGTACATGGTCAAAAAGAGAGTTTCCATACTCGTGATTTAATATATACTCGAATATTGTGCCACTGGGACCTAGATCCTCGGATAATCTTTTTAACCATGAGGGCATGAATGGGCCAGCCCACTGCGACGGTTGGCTGAATCCCCAAGCCGGAATAACCACTATGCTATAGTGTAGCATACACATCAGTCACGAGCTAGGATTGTCAAATACGGTTCGCTTACTCAATCCCATCAGAGACATCCCCAGCGACCGAGTATCCAAACAAAGGTCTAAGCATGCTGCGGTATACGGGCCAAACGCCCGACTCAAGAGCACTGCCACAAAGGAGCGAGTAAGTTAAGAAAGATTATCAGAGTAGGATGATACAACGTCGCCTAGGCTAATCGAGTGTTCAGAGAGAGGCAGAATGGGCGGAGACAAACTCCCCAAAACGACCTGCTGGTATATGACGTGTATAAGAGGACATTGAAGAGGGGGGATTCATCAGTACTACGTCCAGCACACCCACCGATGTGATAGGGGCGAGCCATTTGTCGCAGTCCTTGTTACACAGCAGGCTACGCCACCAATATTGACCAAAACATTGCTTGGCGAGAACTGTGAGTCCCTCAAATCCTCAACCTCATTACGGACGGCTTCCGTCGCCCTTGATTACCAGCATGCCTTTGCGTAACACAAATATCGGAGGTCCAATTGGATCACTGCCCGCCTATATCAACGCTGTAAAGGCGTCATAATAGTGCGTTATTTTCGGCTTAATATGCTGGTATCAGACATTATATTGAGTAATACAGCGTTATCAGCGCCCAAGGTTATTTGTTACTTCATTAGGCCGCAAGTGATTCGATATAGGATATGTGTTGCCATTAGAAGCGGAGTCTATCTGTACTCCAACGTAATGTTTGCACCAAATCCGTATGTGTTCTTGACAGCAAAAGCGGTACATGAATGTATCCATAATAAGCGTTTAAAGTATCGCTCAATTGGGCGGGCAAAGATACAAAAGGAACTTGAAGTGCGAAAGAAATAGTAGCCATAGCCACACTTGACTTCATAAAATATCAATTTCTGCCTGTAGCACCAAATTCTCTCCCACGAGTAAGCTACTCTCCATAATCCTACCATGGTATTGAATGTATAATTTTCCTAACGCTATTATCCAGTTTACAGAATACCAAAAATATGGCAAGCAACAAAATTGGCCATCTGACTGAGGATTTTCAACCCTATGAGACTATAGCAGAAGAGCCTCATGCCAGCCACCATGCCAGTGATGATGAATCTGGAGATGATCAAGTGGAAAAGTTTCAGCCATGGAAGGCTGGCTGGATAGCTCGGAATAAGGACGGTGTGGAAAAGCCAGAGACCAAAGGTGTCAGCCATGGCACGGAAGTGGGAGGCATTATGGTGATCGGCGGCTTTACCAGCGGCGTAGCCGTCAAGATGTCACCGACTAAGACCTAGTCAAAGATTTATGACAGTGAGAATAAAGAGCTTGGTTAGGATTACGAGCAATCTATTCAAACCCTCTATGAAATGAGATATTTTCTGTCAACTTGGAAAGTGAAAGTTTCTATCCATGAGTGGTATGAACATGTGTAATCACTACCGTCACAGATGCTTATATATCTCGAATTTTAAAAACGTTCTCCATACACTGGCCCAATTTCAGTAGGAAGCTCATCGAGGGGCGCCCACATGACAAGTACTCTCGATTCAATGCTCTCTCTTGGATCCTCCGACGCTGGTCGAGACGGGTTGTAAAATGCTCCGTGGGGGCACGCTGATATACAAGATTAAGCTACCTTCTCAATGTTTTCATGCGCAAAACTTACGTCTACGCGCTTGATCATTGGAATCTGTGCATTTGAATAGCATTGTTTCAGATTCCTCAAGCGCATAAAAATAATACCACTTTTGGTCAGGGTGCGCGTGAACCAGCACATTCTCGTAAGCCCATGCCGGATATACAGCGTCCGAGACCTGGGAGTCATGAGCCGCATCAAAGGTTTGAGCGTCGCAAACAGCCAGTGGCTAGTCGAATAGAGGCCCCTTAAGAGACTTCCAGATACTTGAGAAGGGCCATCAGATGTTGTAAGTTACTAAAACTCGGGCTGAGTTGACTCACTTGATGATTTGCCAGCGATGCTGGAGAATTTCTTGTGTACGCTCTCCGTACAGAGTCTGTAACATTCGCTTGCCTTCCTCGTGAGAGAAATCTGGCCACTCGATCAATACTAGTGTGGCGTCCAAGGACGATCTGTAAAAGAACAAACCAATATGGACGAGCCTAGCTGGCTGTTGATCAACATACTCTGATCCGGTCGAAATTGGGAAAACGGGATGCCGACGCCGAACCTAGAATGAGCGTTGATATATCATCGCTTTCAACCGCTGTTGGCTCACCATACTGCATAATCAATCACTTTAACATGAGGCGCTTGAAATAAAGCCCGAAGATGTCTCTCTAATTCTGGCACATAAACGCTGGAAATCTTCTCGCCATCAGCGTAATCCTGGTAAGCCATCCCAGTGGGGAACGAAGTCAGTGTGAAGCCATTTTCTTCAATGGTGGGGTTCAGTGGCCTCGCATCTTGGAGAGTCACGTCTACCATTTCCACTGTCAAATTATGACGCGGAGTGCCATCGTGTGGGGTGTATCGACAACTATACGGCCTGACGGTCTCATACAGCTTGTCTCTCTTGAGGAAACCAAGCTGGCTTTTGACACTTCTCGACATGGTGCTGCTCAAAACGAAGAAAGAAAGTAAGAGAGGAAAGATGCCCAGCGGGTAGAGACCGCAAGAAATTAAATACGGGCAATGAAGTACCTTTACATGCACCTCCTATAATCTTCGGCCGTCACATTGATAACTCTATACATCTAAACCTACCTAACAAGTATATCTAAGTATAGTAGTGCCTCTAGTTAGGCGCACATCATAGCATATGCGACTTGGCTTGAAACACATCGCCTACGATAGGAGGATATTCCTCAAGATCCGCGTAGAATACAAATGCCCTGCAGTCAAGACTCTCCCTCAAGTTGCCTTTTCTTGCGTGCGGGTTGTAGAACCCAGAATGCGGACATCCTAGTTTCAGATATTAGCATTTCATGTGGTTTCATTCTTATATCCAAGCAAACATACCTGGCACTGCAGTCTCGTCGCTATCTGCACTCTTAAACATCAAGGCTTCCCAAGTATTCTGCTCTGGCACATAGTACCATTGAAAATTCCGAGATGGGAAAACTTGCAGATTCTCCGTCACAAAGTCATCAAATACTATGTCTCCGGCAATGGTGTCCTTCGCAAAATCTACTGACCTCGAATCGCAAAGCCCTAGCGGCCAGTCATCGAGGGGACCTTTTATCGGCTTCCATACGCTGCAATAATTAAAGTCAGACAACTTCCGCTTCCAATGCCTACATGACACTTACTTGATGGCTTGCCAGCGGCTTTTGAGAACTTCTTCGGCTCGATCTCCAAAAAGAACTCGTATGATGCGTTCGCCCTCTTTGGCAGTGAAGTCTGGGGCCCTGTCAGCTCAAGACGGCAAAAAAGCTATCTCTGACACGTAATTTCTTACCAATGTGAGCCAACGCTGTGGGCTGATCGTACTGATACTCCTTGCCTGTTGAAACCGGAAAGCTTTCATGACGCTTTCTAACCTGCAAATATCAATAAGACGAATCCAAAGCAACTCGTTACCCCTTCATGCTTACTGCATAATCCAAAACATGCACATATTTTGCCCCCGTTTCAAGCTTCAAAGCTTGCTTCACTTCCGGGATATATACGCTTTGTACTCTCTCATTGTCCCAAAATTCATCATAGGTTAATTTAGAGTGAATATTGATAATCTGAAAGCCGCATTGCTCTATGCGAAATGGTCCTACCCCTAGCTCTCGCATGCTCCTTACCGATATAGGATGCTTCACCTTGACATAATTACTCTGGGGAATATCCTCCTCAGGCAGGTATCTCATACTGTACGGCTTTTCGATGTCATATAATGGCACCCGATCAAGGTAATACATTGATGACTCAATTGTTGGCCCATGGTTCCCACCACGTTTGCTCTTGATATCTTGTTCTCCATCCATGGTTGGGGCAGTGCCCGTAGTCAAGGGAATATACCGGTTCGAGCGAATCCTTTGTATAATGTCTCAATGGTATTGATGATAACACCATAGAATATAAAGTGCTAGCTGCTATTTTTATAAAAACTAACAACGTATCAAGAGCCATTTCAACATGCATTTGATCTTTTTAACTAGGAATAAGCTACATATCAGTTATAGTTAATGGCGTGATCTTTTTGATCCCTGACATGTATTGCCAGCACATGCCGCATACTTACTCGTATATGCAAGCAGACAGGCCATGATACCGAAAAACAGCCTCATTGGTAGCCTGGTGTATATATATTGAGTACAATGTCGCTCCACCTGCTTGAATTTCCGGATCCAGTCCCAATCTCCGTCTCTAGCTCAACCTGTGTAACCACATCCCCCTCACTTAACAGAGTATACGTTGCAATCAGAATGGTATAGCCACATATATGCAATACGGAGCCGAGTTTTATCTTTAATAGCATTTATTGTAAAATGTACGGTATCATTTGCTCAATTATTAATACAAGCGCACCTACATAAATCATTACTATTATTTTTATAGGCCTATTGCCCGAACTGCGAACTGAATGCGTTTACACTATTATAGCCGTAAAAGTAGCTGTTTTATATAATGCGGGGTTACCTTCACTTTAGGTAAAAAAGAAAGAGGGGGAACAAGAAGGAATATGCTTGTTCCTCTCTTATGCCAATCTCTAGCCATTAAGAGAATGAGGTCAAAGGCTTGATTAATATAGTTTATAGCACTTTCTTGAGACCCTGTCCTAATAGCCAGCTGTAGCAACATCCACCTTGTAATATGTAAGAACTGGTTCTATCAAGCGCACTTGTTCTCTTGATCTTAATATTAAATTAAAGTTATAGTATATAAGAACTAGGCTTTGTTTAATCTAATTTCAAGGGAAAAATTCATCTTCCTTTTATTGTACAAGTTATTTTTAAGCTTAGTTTTGTAATAACATTTTATTTATTCTTCATCTACCTGCCTAGGTACCTATTTTGGGTATGAGATAAGGTACCTCTACCTATGAACACCGGAAGTACTGGGAAATGTCACCGCAGCACGGTCGCCTTGGTGAACCTGATTCGGTCTCACTTCTTTCAGCAACAGGCGCTCGCAGTCCAAATTGCCTCCTACCAGTCAGTCCGCCCTCCTCCCAAGCAGCCCAGCAGTCAATCTTCTGCTTTGAAACGTCCTCCGTCCACGATGCTGAGATGCCTTCCCTGGCCACGGCAGCTGCGGCTCGCGTCCTCGTCCAGCGACGACGAAGCTTCTGCCAGAAAGATGCCCCAGTCAGCGCCGAGCGCCGTGCAGATCGAGTCCAACATGGGCCCTGAAGGCTACATATTTGCGGTGTCCAAAACCCGATACATCGCCCCATCGTCGAAACAGGTAAGACGACTTCGCAAGCTGCCGTCTTTAGCGTCGCGGGTTGATCTAATAGGTCGTCGTTCAGGACTCGGCGCTACCGAAATCGAGCGCGGTGGAGTTAAAGTTAGCAACTGTGTTTGACATCCCGCCAGACGGCCCCGCCAGCATCACAGACGAGTGGATACGCAAATGTCTCGACGAGTACAGGCACGACGATGTATTCAGCGAAGAGTTCCTCGCCTGCGTGGTATTCAATGCGTCGCGCAAGCCCAGCGTGTCGAGTGAAGCCATCGATCTCCTGAAAGAACATGGCATGAAGGAATACGTCGTCACCTCGTCGACGGATTACTTGCCCGGCCCGCATGTCATTGTGGACCAGCAGCTCAGAGAGGTGTGGAAGCTAGTGGACGATTCAAACGGGACCTGCATGGTCACGTTGAAACCACAAAGAGAGTAATGGATAATAGACGTCTTCTTCCGCATCCGATAATCACAAGCTAACAGTCTTTTCTTAGCCCATTGAGCGCACCTGAGCCCTTTCTTATCGGCAGCCGAAACGGCCAGGCCCTCAGCTTTGCCATACCGTCACGTATCAAGAGCTATGCCCATCCTTCTCCGCTTGCAGGGCTGCGCGTCCTTGTTAAAGATAACATTGACTTGAACGGAATCAAGTCGTCTGTTGGCAACTATGCTTTCTACAAGACTTTTCCTCCAAAGGCAAAAAGCGCCCATTGTGTTCAGAAGCTAGTTGACAACGGCGCCGTCATCGTTGGCAAAACAAAATTGGCATCTTTTGGAAATTGGGAGGAGCCTATGGAATACACCGACTACCAGGCTCCATGGAATCCTAGGGCAGATGGATATCAATCACCCGGAGGCAGCAGTTCGGGTAGTGCTTCGGCCATTGTGGCCTATGACTGCCTCGACATTACTCTTGGTACTGACAGTACGTTGTCCTGGAAGAACGTTTGGTAAATAAGATGGCAATAATCTGACAGACTTGTTGGTAGCTTGGGGTAGCGTCACCCGGCCTGCTCACTGGTGTGGATGTTTTGGCCTTCGTCCTAGCATTGGAGCCATCTCCACAGAGGGAATTGAGCCATATGTGCAGTAAGCAGACGCCTCCTAAACAGCCTACATCAGACTAACCACTCTAGATCGTGGGATGTTCCCGGAATTCTTGCCAGAGATCTCAGCAAATGTAGAAATTTCGCCGCTGAATGGCTGACATTCGATCAATTCGAGAAGACCCCAAAAGTATGTTCCCTGACGAATTCGACCGTCACCGCTAAGCTAACACGCACGCAGCAATTTTCTTCAATCATCTGGCCAACCGATTTTTGGAAAGTCATTGATCCCGAACAAGCTAGCAAAGCAAGATTATTCGCCCAGTCGGCGGCCGCGAAGCTAAATGTCAAGCTTGTAGACATGTCATTTGAAGAATGCTGGAATGCGTCGCCGCCAACTGAAGATGCATCTTCGCTACCAAATTTTATTAATCCTGTATGTCATTGTTACTCATACTTGTTCATACGTGTCCAAGGTCTAATATACGACCAGGCTACCGAAGTCTTGGCGTATGATGTATACCATAACAGCGAGAATTTTCGCCTTCGCCATAAGGATTTATTTGGGCGAGCGCCGTATACAACGCTTCAAAATGAGCGAATCTGGTATGACTTTGCAATTTTCAATTGCAAAAGCGCCCAACCTTTCTTCCTCTATTTCTTTCTTCTTTTTGGCATAGATCTAATAACGATCTAGGTCCGCTGGAAAAAACATTACTCGAGAGAAACGAGACGAGGGATTCGAGCGAATCAACACGTACAGCAAGTGGTTCCAACAAACAGTACGGACCAAAGATAACACAGATGCGATCGTAATGCTGCCGATTGAGACAGCAGGACCCAGATACAGGGATGAATTCCCCGAGTGAGAAGAGTCCCCATCCATCCAGGCTATTTCAGGAGAGTAAGCAGTCTAACTAAGCTCTAGGTTTCAGAGGCCGCCTCAAAGGGGCGTTAATGCTCTAGCTATTGGCCCCGTCACCAAATCACCCGTCCTTGCCATCCCGAGTAAGATGGATACAAAGTCATGACAGAATGGAGTATATATTGACGATGGGTAGTTGCCGAGATTCCGTATCATTCGAGAGTTAGCGGCCGGGAGGAGAAGTTGCCATTCGCAGTAGCACTTATGGGGACGCCAGGTATGATCATGGAGTCATGCTTTTGTGCCGACTTACCAACTCACTTACTTACCTCTTGTAGGCTCTGATTTGCAGTTGATTGATACTGCAATCCAAATCTTGTCGCACTTGAATCTTCCGACAGTTGTTCAAACCGGAAGATCCATGTATAACAAGCCCGACCAGTAATGCGGCGCATGATCTGACAAAACATGATGGCTATGATATTCGTGAGGTTTGCCGAGGATCAATTTGAATATCCAGAGAATAGTTGATTAAACATGTCGAAATAAAAACAAATTCAAAATTGCAGCAACGCGGGTCTTTTATCTCTACCATCACACCAATTACATGTACTTGGAGTCCCTCTATTGGCGAGCTCCATCCAATACGGCGGAAGACGCGCTAAGGAGCAGACATCCAGGCACATACTTCTGCACATCAAAATCGCCGATGGGGGCTCTCTTGGCGGACTCTCGTAATTCACAACAAGCCAATCGCCCACATCGCAAGCAGCTTCACGCTCCCACTCTTTGGCCAATCCAAGCGTGCTCGATGTCTCTCCTTCGAGTGTGTACTTTTGCCGACTAGCCGCAGACTGCTCCCTCGCTAGCCGTGCGGCTTTCGTCGGCGCAGCTGTCATTAGATCCAACGATGCACAGAACTGCTCCCAGAGTCAAGCAGCAGCAACAAAAACACCAGCTTGTAAGTGCGTATTGTATAACTCAGCAAACAAACCTTATCAACAGTCAAAGCCAATCAATCAACAGGCCCCCACGATCCCTTTTCTTCCTCAGGCGATCACCAACCCAGGGCTGAATAATGGCGGGAAAATACAGCGGTGGGAAGGGCCGATGCGTGGCTGGCCGATTCGGCTTCCGCCATCATGGGTCAGGGATCCGTCATAGTTAGTGTGCATGCATGCCGACATCCATTTCGGGATGATTGGATAATCTCTCAGACGCGAACAGGACAAGCTTCTCTGTATCTTCACTCAATCTCCCTTTGGCTTTGGACCCCATGGAGACTCCGCAGATTAGATTCAAGCCGCCAGTCCTCGTAATCGCACGGCGCCGGTCAGACCGAGAGCGTGGCTTGAATCCGTGGTGGCTGCGAGGAGAGCTGCACAGTAATAAATGGCAAACTTTGCTATAATTATTGCGACACGATATTATCAATCGCATCGCATCCTCTCCTATCTCACCTCACTCAAACCCATATCTAATACATACTTGTAACAATAAGTTGATGCCTTGCCGACCGTCATGTCGCAGGCACAGATGACGTCCCGTAATCCGAATCCTCCTTCGCGTTATTAAGCCGTCAGCTTACTTTTTTTTTTTTGTATCCTGTCGATTGGTCCCTGACCGGACGTTACGTTAGATTCGCTCCCCCAATTAGCCAACGCTGGCGCCAAACTTAATAACGTAGACTTCCGAATCTCCGTTGTTCGGCCCTGGTGGCTCTCTCTTTGGGGAGGGACCCTTTTTTTTTTTTTGCCAGACCCTTTTTCCTCTGGCGCGCATAAGCTCAGCCAGCCCGTGGAGAGAGAGAACAGCCTCTGCGGCGCGGAATAGTATAAGATGCTCTAGTTTCTTCCTAGGGACACCCATTTGTTGGTGTATTTTTTTGCGTGTCCACCTGCTGCTAGTCGTTGGGGCTTCCCCATTTACTATCCATAAACTTGTTGCCATTGCTAGCCGACTGTGGCGCCGTCATCGGGTCTTTTTGCTGGTCCTTCGTTTTTGCCAGAATTGAAATCGCAAATCGTCGTCGACCTTCTCTCCATCCCGCATCACCTTTCCCCGTTTTCTGACAAAAGAAAAAAAAAAAAAAAACGAAGCCTTTCGCCAGTTCGTCTTGCTATTATCCAACAGCTGCGCGGGAGGCGAAAGAGGTCATGTCCACCACCGTAGGGTAAGTTGCGCAAGACCTGCGCCGGTTTTCGTGTTGCGCCGGACTCTCTGGGGGGTTGCTGTGGAGGGCCGTGCAATTCATTCGATTCATTCCCTGGCTAACACGAAATCTTTTTTTGATGCGAACAGTGGTTTCGCCGCAGGCGCTCTTGCGGCTTGCGGAGCCGTCACAGTCACTCACCCGGCCGAAGTGCTCAAGATCCGACAGCAGCTGCAGGGCGAGCTGCAGCTCAAAGGCGCGCAGCCGCAGTACTATCGCGGTCCGATCCACGGCATCAGCGTCATCGTCAAGAATGAAGGCATCAAGGGCATATACCGCGGTCTGGGCGCCGCCTACATCTACCAGGTGCTGCTCAACGGCTGCCGCCTCGGCTTCTACGAGCCCTTGAGAAAGTCGCTCGCCACGCTGTTCCTCAAGAACGAGAACGCGCAAAACATGGCCATCAACGTCTTTGCTGGCGCCTCCTCCGGAATCCTCGGTGCGGCTGCTGGCAGTCCCTTTTTCCTCGTCAAGACCCGTCTGCAGAGCTTCTCGCCCGTACGACCCGTCGGCACTCAGCACAACTACCGGAATGCCTGGGATGGACTGAAACAGATCTATCGCGGCGAGGGCTTCTTTGGCCTATACCGCGGCATCACTGCCGCCATGGTTCGAACTGGCTTCGGCTCTTCGGTCCAGCTGCCCACATATTTCCTGGCCAAGAGGCAACTGGTCAAGCACGTCGGAATGGAGGAGGGCCCTGCTCTGCATCTTGCCAGCAGCAGCGTCAGCGGCTTCGTTGTTTGCTGCGTCATGCACCCCCCTGGTTAGTATTAGTATTCCATTCAAACCATTTGCAAACGTCTTCCAAAGCTAACATGGCCGACTCAGACACCATCATGTCTCGTCTGTACAACCAGCACGGTAACCTCTACAGCGGCATCTTCGACTGCCTCGGAAAGACGATCCGAACCGAAGGAATCTTCGCCATCTACAAGGGCTTCATCCCTCACCTAGCCCGAATCCTCCCCCACACCATCTTGACTCTCTCCTTGGCCGAACAGACCGCCAAACTAGTCAGAAAGGTTGAGCACCGCGTTCTGCCCATGCTAGGGTATGAGGAGGAGCGCCTCTAAAACTAAAACTCGAGAGAGCTTGCGTTACAAAAAATTCCGGGGTTGAATCCCCACTTTGTCGACCCTGTCATTTAAAACAGGCTTGATTTCATCGCGTACATTATTAGTATATGTTGTTACGTCTTTAGGACTGAGGTCTCTGGTTAATAGATCACGGGTATATTTCCGGGCATGTCCCAAATTTGGAAGAGGAGGGGGCACAAGGCATGGAGAATAGGGGAAAAGCTCATGGCGGCATGATTTTTTGCACTGGAGTTGGTAGTCTTGATGAATAGATCTGAGCGCACTCGCGCTGCTGTATATTGGAATATTCACTTTATGTTTTGATCTTATTTCAAACTTCCTTTATATATATTTTTTTTGTTCAGTTTCTTTTGCTTTCTTTCTTTTTTTTTTCTTCTTTTTTTTTTCCTCTTCTTTCGCTATCCCCCCATAGAACGCTTGCATCCATAACACAGCTTCCCCTTACTATGTGTCAGGGAGCTATCTGCAGGGTCATCTCCCAGCTCGCCAGCCCAGGTTGAATCGCCTTCCTCGTCCAGGGTTATGCCGCATAAACGGCAATACTGTGATGTTTCAAGCCTGTCCAGTTTGCCCGCAGTGCGAACAACATTGGTCACTATACCCGAGTAGGGGCCCTCCACGCCGTCAAAATATCGGGCCATGACTTCTTCGATACTTTGATCTTTGTGAGAAACGACGCTTGACGATGCCTTGTCAAGAGAGGGGATAAGATCTTGGACAGAGGGCATGGTGCTAAGGTATGTGACGATTTCGTTTTTTAGAATCTCTCGTAAGGGGTAATATATGGGGAACTGAATCTTGGATTCTTCTTGGCTTGATTCACTGGCGCTGGCCGGATCTGCGGTCCGGCGGTAGGTGCAGACTGCAAACAGTCCGTCGCTAATCTGCCAAGGAACCGCAAAGCCTCTGCCGTTAGCAACCTCAGACAGCGTCAGGCTAGCCAATGCAGTGGTGCTATGGCCAAATAGCAAGGCAGAGTATGACCTTTCCCTGGCCACGTGAAGGAGAAGATGGCGAATGAACAGTCTTAGACTGTCGGCACGTGAGGTCACCGAAGGGAGCGACGAAAAGAATTGCCGTAGCCGCTCTACATCGCTTCCGTCTCTAGGAACCGGTATCGTAGTCCAGTCAATTGTGTTGACGCTGAGAACTTTGCTTAAATGAACGCACTCCAGTGAAACGTTGGGGAACTTCTCGCGGTATCTCGCAAGAAGCTTCTGGGCAGGGGTATCATGCGCATCGGCGGGGTGAGAGAGGTCTGTGTCAATATGAATCACGAGGGGCTCAAAGGGCGATGATCCCTTCCTTGACGCCTGGTATTGTGCAGTCTTGTCAAGGATCTGGGTGAGCGCAGTCGAGGAGGGTCCAAAGGAAAGGCCAGCAACGTATCTCCTAGGCTCAGGCTTTGGAGACGCCCTGGTCTCTCGCTGCAGGACAGTGAACCGCTTGATGACCTTGGAGTCAACATATTCTCTGAAGCAGTTCCTAAATGGCGTTGAAAGTCAGCGTCAAAGTACTTGTATCACCGAATTATACAGAGTATATGTATGTAAGCTTGGTATCAAGGGGAGTAGTATTTTGTGAGACGTGTATATCCCCCAAAGAAGTGGTTTGACTCACTCGCAAGTCGCAACGTTTCGCAGCTCAAACTTTGCATCTGGCGCTTTGCAGCGCGAGCATGATGCCGCCATGACAGACTCTCTCTTCTCTTGATATGGTGGATATGATGGATATGAACGACTGTCTTCTTGTTATGACTGAGGCTGCTCGCACGTCACTGGCTTCGTGCCGACCGCGGCGTGTCAAATATCTCAACAGCTGGTTCCGTAGTTGCCGTGGGGTGATTTTGGCATCCGGCAAATACCATATCAGGGCATGTATTCACCAGATTTCTGCGCGTGTGGACAGCGAAACTGGTGGCGAGAATTTTTCTGCGGCTGCGGCTGGCTGGTCGCAAGTCGCTACTCAGGTAAGCAAGAATAGGCGACAGGTGCGACTACTACTAAGGTATAGTAGGTAGGTAGGCGTCCGCTCCTGCTCCATGACCTGGACTTGTCGACTTATTCCCCCGTTTATCCATCATCGTTTCTCTTCGCATTTTCAAAACTCAATCCTGCCAACGAGAAGGATATTTCATCTGATTCATCTATTTTCTTGCCCTTTCTATTCCGCCCCGGCTGCAGCGCTCAACACCGCCTGAACAATGGCTTTGCCGGGAAGTACCACTGCTCATTTCAGCCCCTGTCGGTAATTGCCCGCCCAACCATCTACCGAGACGATTCATGCGCCCATAGCTCATTATAGCGCTCTTCACGACAGCCTGGACCGACTGGAGCGCCCCTCCTGGTTATGCGAAAGCATTGATGCGCCCAAACACCTCCAGTTGCATATCGCGCCTAACGAGGATCGGCGCTGGGCGTCTCAGAACCATTACTAGCACTAACCTAGTTGCTGTGCTACTGCTACTAAGTACTACCAGCGGTACTATCGCCAGGCCAGGAGTATAACAAGGAGAGAGGGTGAGCGCACGACGAGCAGATACCTATATCGAGAGAGCTCCAACCCGTCAGAACAGCCACCGGGGCGCAGTGCACGTTCAATTGCGACTGATTACGAACCTGTCACTGCTAAGCCTTGTGACGTAAACGCCGCGACATCTTGGCCACACTGTGGCGTTGCTGATCGAACATCCGTCCCGCCAAACCCGCCCAGCTGGTTGCTCCAGGAAGCATTAATTTAACCGCCGGCGCATTGGACTCGTGCAGCGCGTGAAGCAAACCAAACATAAGGCGCCGGCCAGTGCCGCGACCCTGTTTCCCTGTTTCTGTTTCATCGTCCCCTTTCACGCCGGCTGCTCTGTCGTCGGCGCACCAGCCAATCACCGCCCTGCTCATCCCTGCGCTTTCTGCGTTCGGCTCCCCAGCCAATGCAGCAAGGCGACTCATTCACCATCCACACACTCGACACGGCGCCTTTGAAGCTGAAACCGCAAACAGCTCCTTCAGCATTGTTCTCTCGCCTTTATTACATGTCGGCGAGCCAAAGCATGATTTATCACTCGGCCACGCGCCCATACCTGGAGGAAGGGATAATCGCTACTCATTCTTGTCAGCCTTAGTTCTAGGCTTCCTCCGTTGCAACTGGCCAGCGCTACCGTGGTGAGCCTACAAGCCAAGTACGAATACGGAATCTCGAGACGCCAGCACATCACCCGACTTGAAACTCGATATCGTGGCCGATCTAGCTGAAGCCACCTTTTTCCATTTACTATTTTTTGTCTCTGGCGCTTCGCCTCAGCATCGGCTGCCTCTACCCTGCCTTTCTAAACTTTATATACACTTTTGTTTACCCCTACGACTGCACGGTTCCGAACTCGATCGACATTCCCACAGCCCCTCAGCTCCACCAACCGACTTCCATCGAGACGCATATTCTGGCCTCGAAGAGCCAACTACAGCGACTTTGACGCTTGCTTGATTCGCTGCGAGAGCAAAAACATCCTTGCCAAGTATGGCAGCCCCTCAACAGGGAGCAACGAGACCACAGGAGGTCGACTTCGCTGCCCGCAGCTCCTGCGAAAACAATGCGCTTAACCGACGCAGTCGCTTACCCCTGGATACGTCGGTCGCTCCCGTGCACCAGAACGGGTGCTTTGAGATCGATCGTGTAATAAAGAGCGGATGTGTTCAGAAGCGCACCCAGAAGACAAAGGTACGCAGCGCGTCTCAGTACAATTTCTGCCCTTTTTTTTTTTTTGTTCAACTTTGCGACTTGACTTAACGTCTGTGCTAACGCGTTTTTGTACTATCCATAGAACTGGAAGAGCGTTTACCTTGTTCTACGACCAAATGCCGTTTCTTTATACAAGGATGACAAGGAAGCCAAGCTCCGACATCAAATTTACCTGTCAGAACTCTCTGCCGTCGCCATCCTCAAGGACCCAAAGCACAAGCGAAAAAATCTATTTGGACTTTTTTCCGCCTCGAGAAACTTCCATTTTGCGGCCCCCACGCCACAGGATGCAGAAGAATGGGTTGACTTGATCCGCAAGGTTGCCAGGCTTGACGAAGAAGAGGACGAAATGTACTTTGGCAGCCCGGTGGCGCATGGCATGTCGCCAATCGCGCCAGCACTCGAGAGCTGGGGAAACCACATAGACAATGCTCTTTCAAGCTCGCCCGAAAACCTGGGCCCCTTTGACCCTTCTGCGCCAAAATTCATGGGAGGACACCGTCGCTTATCATACACGCTGGAATCCTCTGGTCTATCTGGCAACGAAATGCTCTCGTACTCTGACTTTTCCGACAGCGAGGTTCAACGAAGCCATGGCGTATCCTTTGAGAATCTCGCCATCAAGCCGATCCCTGAAACAGCAGCTACAAACGCGCAACCTCGACAGGCCGCCCTGCCAGGCCAACGACCAGAAACGTCCGCCCGTTCGGCGAGTCAAATAAGCGCCGTGACCGCTGAGCAGGAATCCGAACGGGTCATTTGGCAAGGCTCGCTCTGGATGCAGCGAACCAAACGCGGCGTACGCCAGTGGAAAAGCATGTGGGGAGTGCTGCGAGCGCGACAGCTCGTGCTGTACAAAGACGAGTCCGAATATGCTGCACAGGCCATCATCGAAGTGGCTGACGTTGTCAACGTCGTCGAAATCGACCCTGTCAGCAAGAGTAAGACGCACTGTCTCCAAATCATCACCGAGGAGAAAACGCACCGCTTCTGCGCGCCCGACGAGGAGTCTCTGGTGCTCTTTCTTGGCGCATTCAAGAGTCTGCTGACCAAGAGGCGAACGATGGAAGCCCGCACGTTAGCGACCGTCGTGGTTAATCCTCCATCATCATAACATAACGCTGGGTTGAAGCTCTTTCACGAGAGCTTCTTACCTGCCTACTTTCGCTCACCATTTCATTTTCTGTCCTTTTTTTTTTTTCCTTTTGTCGTACGATCAATACCCTCTTCCTTTCGTAATTTTATATGACGAATTTATGACATGACTATTACTCTTTATTATACCAAATTAGTCACACTTACATGTCTTTTTTCCTTTACTTTCTTTTCATTTCATTCCCTGGCGCACACATACACACATCACAGCTTAGAATGGGCTTGTGGCTAATACAGGCGCATTGGTGGAGTTTTGAGACGCTCTTTCTTTGTCTTTCAGGGGGCTTATCGCCGTTCTGAATGCGAGCAAGATAATAGCCTTAATTATCGGGGAGGGTAATGTCAGCGTGTGGTTTGGTTTGGTGGTTGGTTCGACCATCCTTTTTTTCAGCTATATTTGCCGGCAATCTGTTGGTTTCAATTCCACACCAGAGATCAAAGAGCTTGTCTCTGACTCTTTCTTTTATTCATACTAGTTTTAGTTTTGTGCATGCATGGGTATGCTTTTGAGGCATTCTTTATGCTCATACATTTGGAGCAAATTAATTTCTTTTTTTCACTTTGTATGATAACAGGATGACGAAGAATGCTATGATGAATGTTATTTCGCCGATATTTTTTTTGTTTTTACACCACTTTGGTTTGGGCGTGCAAACGCGGCGATATGTATCAGATGATCACTTGGGTATTATTTCCAACAGGGAAGCGGAGATAACATATATAGCAATATGTACAGTTAACATATATAATTAATCGAAACGTGAAACGTGTCGAGCTCATAATACTTTGAAAGCAGCACGGGTATATGTATATATATATATATATACAGTCTTTGATCATGTTCCACCCCTCCCAATTTCCCTTCCAATTGCCCCAGACACCGGTGACCGTTCTTTTTGTTTCCCGATCAAATATCGACGCAAAAAGAGTTAAAGAACCGCAAGTAAAGATACATTCCTTCCCACAGTGGTCGATGAGGCGAGAACTGAGGGGTCCCAAGTAGGAAAGAAACCATGTATCAAACAAAACAGACCGAAAACAAATCAAGAAAAGATTTCTCCAACCTTCTTTCAGCTCAGAGCATCGAGATATCAAGACAACGCAACTTTCCCCCATGCATGCACCCAAAATTTCAAATTCAAATTCAAATCCAAATACCAAAAAAGTCCAAAAGAGTCCAAAAAAAAAAAAAAATCCAAAGCCATCGTTTTCTTACAATTTCTCCCATTTCTCTTTTCTGCCCAATTTCTTCTTCAAGACGTCGTCTCATCCGGTTTGTCCAGTCCAAAAAAGGCAGTGTCAAAGTCACCGCCAGCATCCATAAGCTCAAAGGTGCTGTCGCGGTTGTTCATAAGGTCGTCAAAGGTATCGTCTCCAGAGCCACCTAGGCTAAAGTCAAAGTCCATTCCGTCGGCGGCTCCGGCATCGTTGCCGAAGAACTCTGTGTTGAGATTGGCTGAGGGATCAAGGGCTTCGATTTTTGGTTCTTCAACCTTTGCGGGAGCGTTGGCGTTGGGGATCGAGATGCTATGAGCGGCGGCTGAGATTGACGGCTGGTTGTTGTTGTTATTGTTATTGCCAGCAGGGGGCTGATCAGGTAAGAGGTTGTTGAGGTTCAATATTTCATCCCCGCCATCAGCCGGGGCAAAGGTGGTTAGGTCGAAAAAGGGCTCCTTGGAAGACGTATTCTGGCCAGAAGCTTCGTTGCTCGACGGCGCGAGAGTGAATTCCATGTTGGTAAAGTTCATGCCGGAAGTCTCTGCCTTCGTGGGAGGCTGGTTTGAGCTGGTGGTTTCAGGCAGCATGTCTATAGTGGGCTTGTGATCTCCAGCGGGCAGCCGAGAGGCGAATCCTGGGCTGGCCTTTCCGTTGATTCCATTCATGCCGCCGGGTGGTGGTGGTTGCGGTTGCTGGCCATTAGACTCCCCGGCAGCGATGTCCATGTGGTCGGCCTCTGAAAGGTCGATGCTCATATTGGGGAATGGTGCCATAGGCTTCAAGTCTATGCTCTCCGCCATGGGCTCGTCCTTGAGCATGGGCTCGGGCGATGTGGATGGGATATCAATAGTTATGGGCTGCTGAGGAGTAGATTGTGTTTGGGCCAAGAGTTTCTTCTTCCTCTCTTGTAGCTCATTGAGATCTCTGAGTAAGACCGACTTGGCTTCAATCTAGCCGTGGGGACAAACAAAGAGAGTAAGTGATGAGTAACCGAAGAAAACAACAAAGAAGTGAGGGCTCGGAGAAAAAGGGGGGGTGTGAGTGTGTGAATGAACAGAGAATTGGGGATTGCTTACAATTTCCTCTTCAAGCTCGTCCAGCGCGTTGTGGAAGAGCCGAATGGTCTCTGGCAACTTGGATTGTGAAGTGCCAGGGATATGTGTCAGATTCCCGCGAGAGTCTTTCCGCGATGCCCGCAGAGCCTTTCCGGTTTGCACGAGCTTTGGTGGCGAGATGGTTGATTAGCTGGCGATGAGGAGAATGAAAGGAGAGCAGCAAGATGGTGAAGTAAGACGCGAGAAGCTGAATGATAATGCAAGTATGGATAGGCTAGACTTACAACATCGTTGATGAGTGACTGGAGGGCGTCCAACGGCTCCTGTTTTGGAGCCGAGGCTGGGACTGAGTTGGACGTCGCCATGCTGCCGGATAATCAGAGAGCACAGCAGCGAGAAGCCTGGATCAGCAGAGAAGCGTCGGAGACATGCACACGCATCCGCAAGCAGGATGCCGGAGGACTGCGGCTCTGTGTTGGATGGGCAACCCGAAGGCGGCCAGGAGAGGTCGCGAGCGAGGCTGAAGGGCGGCTTTCGGCGCTGCCTCTCGGGCTGAGTTTTGCTGGGGCTGACAAAGAAAAGAGCCAATGGGACGGGCAGCCGCGCCAGATCAGGCAGTGCCGCAGGACGATGGAAATACACAGCAAGGAGGGCGATTCCAGAGTCCGGGTGCGGGTGCGGGTATGCGGGCAGTACTTATAAGAGGAGGATGTTTGCCCTGGAATTGTTTCCATGGGCTGACATGCCGCATCTTTGGCAACAAGGGGGTGAGTTTGCGGTGGCTTGCGCCAAAAGCTTGAGGCCCGGCGCTGGAGAGCCCTGGAGAGACTTGGGCTGGCTTGGGGGAGGAGAGGGCAGAGGTGTGGCTGAGATGCGATGGGCAAGGTACTTAGTACATGTCTGCTTGTCGGTTCTGCGCTGAGTAGCAGCCAGCAACCTGCAGCTCCAGAAGTATCCTCTACTCCGCGCATCTGCCGTTTCCGCCGTGCCCTGGGCGATATCTGCGCCTAGGCGATAGCTGTGTGGCTCAGGCAGCTGCTCTGGACGCGGATTGGCCCAGCTTCCCCCGCATATTGCTGACTTGAAAAACGGCTAATAGATCTTGAGGAAAACTTCCGTAGGCTGGTTTTTGCTGCTACTAGTAGTAGCGGGCAGCGGCCGGCTAATTCTTTAGAGGAATAGCAGTGTCTGTTGGAGTACTGGAGGTAGTAGGAGTTGATGAAGTCATGTTGTTGTATACTGGTGCATGTACTATTGGACTGCCATATATCAGGGAGGAGGCTACCATAAAGGAGATCTCGCTGCACGAGGTGCTCCTTTGGTATTCGGCTTGGCGGCAATGTCCATTTTGAGCGGCTGATGGCAAGCTGAACTCCCGCAGGAACCCATCTATACAGGGGGGTCCTGTGGCATAGTGGTGCTCTTCGAACTTGATGTGTAGGACCAATACGTAAAGACAAACTAGAGCCAGCCTTCTTACTACATATGCATGTCTCACAACTTTGGCCTAACACATTTTCAAAGAAAAAAAAACAAAAGAAACACTCAAAACTCTCGCCCTGCGAAAGAACAATGGCCTCCATGTGCCCTTTGTGGAGTTGCCTGAAACTGGCCGCGGAAACGGGTGTGGCGCCGTGCCCATCAGAACATAGCCTCGAGACGGCATCGCCTCGTATTCGCTGCGCTGGGGTGCATAACTGACAGAGCCTAATGGAATTATCTGATGAGAGGTATACGTAGTAGCTACTAGGGACCTGGCAGCAATGGAATCCGGGGGGTGTGTAAGTATGTTGGTGTATGTATGGTGTCGATATCATCTAGAGCGATATATGTATACTTCGACTATGAATGAATTGCTGTCCAAGCATGGTATATGAGCTGTAGATGCCTCACGGCCGGCACATTGCTACTTTACTTGTAGTAGTTACCGACTGGATAGAGGCACAAAGCACATGTCATGTCGTGAGTACACGTAGTTGTCGGCAACTAAAGGAAGGATTTAGACTGGTGATCAACGTCAAATACTCCTCGGCTCTAGGGCTTATAAGCAGCTATCAGATCAGATGGCTACAAAAGACCCAATGCGCTACGATACGAGCCCCTCTGCATCATCATGCTGGGAAAGTGAAATGGCAAACTATTGATAACTGTTCACAATTATTCCGTCAAAATCCTTCTTCCGCCGTCATCAGCTCTGTGCTACAGGCAATCTCGTATTAGTAGTATGTAGTAGAGCCGTGGTTCGTTCAGACAGGCAGCCAAGAAAAGTAGAAAAGCGGCCTCGCCACATGCAGGGTAGCTTCGCTCCTCTCGCCTACCGGGCGAAATTGTTAGCACCAAGCCCGGCCTCCACTTTGTCCAGCACAAACCTTCACCTTATCATCTTTGGCCAGCTAGTCCAGGCTGGTTTTTTTGTCTCTTTTCCAACTGCCAAGTCGCTGTGTGTGCACGAACGTAGCGGAGCGGTTGGTTTCGATTTGCGGGACTCGTTTCCTTTATCGTTTTCTTCTGTTCTGTTCTTTTCTTCTTCTTCTTTCCTTTCTCACTCGGCATCCGGTTTTTCTCTTCCCCTGTCTTGTTCCTGTCTTGTGTGTCCCGCCGCAGCCTCCTCAACGGCGCTGCAAGCTCTCCCAGGCTCTGACCTACAGCTACACGCACGCAAATACCAAATACGCTCGCATCGCATCGACTCGATTTATTTCCAGCATCTTTCGACGCCCCGTTGGAAGCACCTCTGTTTGTTTGGTCTTTTTTCCCCCGTCGTCCGTGGTTTAGCGAGCTTGTCTTCGGAACCTCTTCGTTGCATCCCCCCCTAAGACCCCTCCTCTCTCCCGACTTCTCCTCACCCTCTTGTTCGCCACCGACGGCCGCAACACCCTGCGCGCCGCCATCTCCAACCAGCCTCTGCGCGCTCGACCCGGTCTCTGACGCAGAATCCGTGCAATCGCAACAATGGCCGACGCTGGCGCTGTCTCGACCGCTGCGCAGCCCGTGGGCGCCCCTGCCGCCCAAAATGGCCAAGGCAACCCAACTCACCTCCCCCCGCCTCCTCTTCATATTCCGCAGAATACGAACCCAATCCCGACGGCCATCACATCCCCCCGCTCTGGCGTTGATGGCGGTGGAATCCTCTCGCCGACCACTGGCTTCCGACGAGCTGCGCCTGAGCCTAACAAGCGGGCCCTCTACGTTGGCGGCTTGGATCAGCGAGTGACCGAGGACGTGCTGCGTCAGATATTCGAGACTACGGGCCATGTCCAGAATGTCAAGATTATCCCCGACAAGAACGTATGCTATCCCCCCTCCTGTCTCTTATGCAGAGGCCTGCGTGTGTGCGAGATTTGCTAACAAGGAGTCTTCTGAGGCGTAGGCCAAGGGCTACAACTATGGCTTCGTAGAGTACGACGATCCTGGTGCGGCGGAGAGAGCCATGGGAACTCTCAATGGACGACGGGTTCACCAGTCTGTATGTTGTTTCCTCTCGATTAAACCCATCTAGTTGCTTTCCTTTTGTTCTCCAAGATATTTGCCGCTGACACATGTCTTTGTGAAAATTCAGGAGATTCGAGTCAACTGGGCCTACCAATCCAACACGACGACCAAGGAGGATACCTCAAATCACTTCCACATCTTCGTCGGTGACCTTTCAAATGAGGTCAACGATGATATCCTTCACCAGGCCTTCTCTGCCTTTGGCTCCGTCTCGGAAGCTCGCGTTATGTGGGATATGAAGACGGGTAGATCTCGAGGCTACGGCTTTGTCGCTTTCCGTGACCGACCTGACGCCGAGAAGGCCTTGAGCTCCATGGATGGAGAATGGCTCGGATCACGGGCGATTCGCTGCAACTGGGCCAACCAAAAGGGCCAGCCGTCAATGGCTCAGCAGCAGGCGATGCAAGCTATGGGCATGACGCCTACTACTCCCTTTGGCCACCACCAGTTCCCTGCCCACGGCATCGCTAGTTACGAGATGATCCTTGCGCAGACACCAAACTGGCAGACCACCTGCTACGTGGGGAACCTCACTCCTTACACAACTCACACCGATGTTGTGCCTCTGTTCCAGAACTTTGGATTTGTGGTGGAATCGCGGTTCCAGGCTGATCGTGGCTTTGCATTCATCAAGATGGACACGCACGAGAATGCGGCAATGGCCATCTGCCAGATGAACGGATACAACGTCAACGGCCGACCCTTGAAGTGCAGCGTAAGTAGATCCTTTTTTTTTTTTTTTTTTTTGTGGTAAACCCCACGAGTGGTGACTATACGGGTTGCTGACTGTCTCATCTAGTGGGGTAAGGACAAGACGCCCAACTCTCAATCGTTTGACCCTCAGCAGCAGCCATATAGCCCCCAGACTTCTCAGGCTCCTGGCTTTCCTGGTACTCCTACCTACTACCCGCAATACGGAGGTGAGTTGAGCTGATGCAGCAGCGGTGACGATGCCTCATGGATTGAAGAATTAGGATACTAACACGACCATCTATTTACAGCTCAATACAACGGACAGCAGGGCAACTTTGGTGGCCCGCAAGCCGCCTCTCCTGCAGGATACAGTGGCTCTCCCATGGGATATGGCGGCCCTCAGAGTGCCGGAGGATATGGTCGCGGGCACCAGGGTCCCAACGGTCAGTGGAACCAGAACCAGGGACAGAATTTCAACAATGGTTTCGGCGGCTATCAGTCGTAATCACCGGGTATGAACTGCGAGTGGAGGATTGAGGAAAAAGGACGCTATCATGGTTTGGGAGGGACTCATTTTTCTTTTTGCCATTTGACGTAACATACTCCTTTCTTTGTCTCCCCAGTTCTTGTTGATTTCTCAAACTTGTCTCCTCTCCTCTCCTCCAACCTCCCCCTTTTTATCTACTGCCATCTTCATCCTATGGCTCTTTTCATTCTGTATCAGCCATCTTCTTTTTTTCTTTTCCAGTGTGATTTCCAAAGGGCTGTCTCTCCCAGGGGATTTTCTTCTCATGCTCCTTTGCCGTGTAATTTTCTTTTTATTTCATGCACGAGAGAAACGAAAAGTTGGAATGATTTTTATCTTGATTTTTACATTTTACATTTTTTTTCTTTCTCTCTCCTTGACAAGCGCCACTCTTGGAGATACCATTTTTGGGGCATACGGAGCAGGTAACTCCTCTCTCTCTTCATCTCTCTTTCTCTCCTTTTATTGCTTGTTATTCAAAAAGCCTGTTCCCCATATGATGATGATTACGAATTTCTCTTGTCTTGCGCTCTATGAAAGAATTATGCGTGGCATCACCATATTGTGTCTAAAAGGGTTGGATTATCTGAGAAGAGCACTTGCAGCCAGAGGTGCTTTGCTTCTGTTTCTGTTTCTTTTTCTCTTCCTTGTTGGTGGAAAGACTGGAGCGTTGTGCCGTTCGGAGAATCAAGAGAACGAGAAAAAAAAAAATAATGGTGTGTATTTTGTGTGAAAAATGACGAACAAAGGCGGGGACAATGAATATGTAGCCAGACTGCTTTCCCTCAGACCATAACAAAGAAACATGGATGTTGTTTATACGTGTTGTTTATACCACCTAGTTTGGTGAAAATCACGGATATACCGATACAGATTTTAGTCCAGTGAGAAGATAAGATGTACGTATTATTGATTACGTCGGCTGCAGATGATGCCGCAATTGATGAGTGTCTGAAGAGTTTAGATGAGAGTGTTGCCCGTGTTATTGCTGGGTTTCTTTGAGGCAAGTCTACACAGCGGTTGATCGTACGAGGCAGACGACGGGGCGGTTTTTCTCTTACAGTACGCGTAGCATTCGCTTCAGGGTGGTGAGGCGGGGCCCCCTGGAGGAGGACGCTGGGCTTTTGGCATGTGATTCGAGCTTATAGAAAAGCTGAGCTTTCATTTCGCGAGAGGATAGTGAATAGTTTAAGTGGTGCTGCTTGGACCAAAGTGCCTTATAGGATCTATTGGCTTTGGAACGCTGGCTGCATACAGCTGTGTATGTATGCATGCGTAATAGACATTTCTGTGCTCCTCATTCCGGGAAAGTACATTAGGGAGCATCAATAGTAGGCGTTTGTCATTACGGAGAAGAGCACGGAGCTTTTTATTCCCTGCTCTTCTTATTTTTGTTTTTTTCTTTTCCTTTAGGCCCAATGAATTTGATAGAGTGAGATATTCTGCTGGCGCTGTCTGGCTGATAGTTTATCCTTGTCCCTTGTATAATAATGCGAGGATTTGAAATAGTTACCTGCCAACGGGAAAAAAAAAAAAAAAAAAAAAAAAAAAAAAAAAGGGCGTTGGTGATTTTGTGACTGGCGCTCGCTGCTGGGCGGCAAAGCGGCGCGCACGAGCGCAATTGGCGATGCTGACTCGCTGAAGACGGCGTCAAGAGTGGAGTTTTGGGTTGGGGGGGATGGACGGAATAGGCCGCGCGCACATGGAGCATTTTACATTTTAGCTTTGGATAATTGATGGGCTGCAGATTCTGCCTATATGTAGGTACATGCGAAGCAGTAGCAGGGACTACTGTGCTTTATATTACTTACTACTAACCTACCTACCTTAGTAGGTATAGTAGGTAGTAGGTAGCAGATGTACAGCGCCCATCACGATCAATTGATGTTCCCGGCAGTATAGCAATATCACAGCCAGAGTCTGCAGCAGCCGAGCAACTGTACTGTATCTGTAGGGATCATGGATATGGCGGCCAGATTACGTGGACTGACTGTTGCGGTCATTTTGAGTGGGCCATGCGGTTTTGGCAGGGAAGCACAGGATACGTGTGAGGTTTCCAAGTTGTTGATGTTCCAGTGTCTGGGGCAACGGATGTCTCTGACTGGGTTGTGGTGTGATACATACTAGGTACTACTACCTACCTAGTAGTAGTAGTAGTATATGCTCGTATATTAGTACAATTGAAGCAAAACAGGGCGTACGGACGGCGCTCGTCAATTGCTGCCATTGCCATCCATTTTCTCTCTAGGTCACAGGAATATTGCCACCAGTCAGTATATCAGGCATGTGCATGTAACGTCCAACAAAACCCCCACCATGCACATCGCTGCCAGCAGACACCATTGGCCTGGGTTCCAGGTTGAGTGACGGAGCATGGCTTTAGGCCCCGAGATCTGCTGCTCTAGAGTTTCACCCCCCCGTCTCACGCCAGACAGCTGCGCTGCGCTGACTTACCGCAGCGGGGCTAGTACTGACGCAGCTTAGCGACCAGCTCTCCACGCAGCCAGTCAGGTCAGACACTAGCCCTGGAGTCTAGAGCGCTGCCCACTGTAGTCTTCAGCGCTGTGCCAGCCAGACGTGTCCGTCCAGATGGACGTCAAATCAGCTCGGCCCTTTGCCAGCCACAAGAGCCGCCTGGCTAGCGAGGACATGCTGCAAGTAGGTATTAGTATTAACCTTCCGGTGACTGTAAAGCATCTGCGGCGCCATCCCAGCCCTTTTTTCTTGTGTTTTTTTTTTTCCTTCTTTTGCTGCTTCTCTTCTTCATCCCTCGTCCCAAAGACTCTCCCGCCAGAGGAGGCGCTGCTATGCAGGAGGTGCCATGACGAAGCACATGCTGGCGCGCTACGTACTAGTCCTGAGGTGCTGCTAGACCTAGACACAAACGAATTACAGCATACCAGCCCATCTCCACAGCGTCCATCGCCTCCGCATCAGAATCGCAGCAAGTCAATCGCCAAAATCTGGGCCCGCCAGCAACTTGTGCTGCGTGCTTTCGGGCCTCCACAGAGCGCGCCCAATTGCGTGCGGATAGCGGCGTCGGACCAACGAAAGACGAGGGCGAGCGCTTTGCCTTTTCAAACAAGGCAGACCAGGAAAAAGGAAGCAGGAGAGACGAGACAAAAAAAAAATTAAATTAAAAAAAAAAATAATAGCACCTCAGTCCAGTCCAGTCAGTACTGGATAGCGCTGCTGCCGCTGCCGCTGGGCCTCTGCAGCCGTGCCCTGGGCCTCTCTCCCTCACCCGCAGCCCGCGCTGACGCCCCTCCTTGGCCTTGGCCCTTTCTGCCCAGCCAGCCCGCCATGGACAATCCGCAGTGGTTCCCCGACCCTCAACGAGACTCTCAACGACGCAACCCCAACGGCCAGCCATCGCGAGACTATCCGTCGCCGCTGTCCATCTCGGCTGCCGGCCACGCCTCTGCCTCTGCCGTGCCGCCCGTTGCTGCTGCCGCGTCGTCGTCGTCGTCCAGCCGTGCGGCGTCGGCCTACAGCTACGACCAGTTCCAGCACCAGCATCACCATCACCAGCACCCGCAGCAGCAGCATCTCCCTCTCCACAGCCAGCCTCAGGGCCAGAGCACGCATCCGCTCCAGCTCCCGTCGCAGCTCCCGCACCCGCTGCAGCCCGGCGCCCATCACAGCTCCGGCAGCCTCCACGCCGTCGCCTCGCCTCTTGCGCGCGACACCAGCGGCGACATCGCCATGCACGACGCCCACGATGCCCATGCCGGCATCAAGTACCCCATGAGGCCGCACCACCAATCCCACCTGTCGGGCACCCGCTCGTCGGGGCTCTACTCGCCGCAGGACCAGCAGCAGCAGCAGCAGCAGCAGCAGCATCCTCCTCAGCTCCAGCATCACCACAGCCAGAGCCAGAGCCAGAGCAGCCAGCCCTCGTCCGCCGCCCAGCGCTACTCGCCCATGGACACGCTGTCGCCAACCTCGCCCTACGCCTCGTCCAAGCCGCAGTTCACCAGCTCGCCGTCGCAGCAGACGCCCCCCAACGCCGGCGACTACTCGCAGAGCCCCTACTATGTTGGCCGCGGCCAAGGCCCGCCGCAGCTGCCCCCCATTGCGTCCTACACCACCACCCTCGACGGCTACCCCTCGTCTGCCGTGGCCGCCCTCGACGGCGCCTTCAGCGACTCCAAGGCTCCTCGCCGCCAGAACCCGCCCGTGATGAGGGCCGTGCCCGAGTTCAAGAAGATCAAGTCGCCCAACGAGCTGCAGCCCAAGAACACGAGGCAGCCGCGGTTTAGGCGGGCAAACCCAGAGGGAGGCTTCATCAGCGTTAGTTCTTCTTTTTCACCCTCGCTTCTTCTTCTACTTCCCCCTTTCCTTTCAAGTTCAGTCGTCTAACGTATCCTTTACGTTCGAATTTAGCCTCTCCAAGCTTTGACGGCGCATCTGCCTGCCACATATCGCATCTGCAACCCGAGCTTCAAGTACGAGTCATCGCGCAACCCTCGCCGAGTCTTAACGAAGCCTAGCAAGGGCACCAAGAACGATGGCTACGATAACGAGGATAGCGATTATATTCTCTATGTAAATGACATTTTGGGCTCCGAGGAAGCTGGCCACAAGTGCGTTATACAATCCACAGTCGTTGTTGTCCTGCCATGAACTCTCTCCCTCTGACTCATACTCTTTTATACAGAAATCGATACCTTATTCTCGACGTGCTAGGCCAGGGTACTTTTGGTCAGGTAGTCAAATGCCAGAACCTCAAGACGCAAGAGGTTGTAGCCGTCAAGGTCATTAAAAATCGCACAGCTTATTTCAACCAGAGTATGATGGAAGTTTCTGTGCTTGATTTGGTACATATATTATATCACCTCCCCTTCTTGGCTTCTTGACCTTGTGCTAACTTGTGGACTTTTTCAAAGCTCAATACAAAGCTCGATAAAAATGATGACCACCACCTCCTCCGCCTCAAAGATACCTTCATCCACCGCCAGCATCTCTGTCTCGTCTTCGAATTGCTCAGCGTCAACCTGTACGAGCTCATCAAGCAGAACCAGTTCCGCGGTCTCAGCACGACTCTGGTCCGTGTCTTTGCCCAGCAGCTCCTCAATGGTCTGGCGCTGCTCAATAAGGCTCGATTGATCCATTGCGATCTGAAACCGGAAAATATCCTGCTAAAGAATCTCGAGAGCCCAATCATCAAAATCATTGATTTTGGATCTGCCTGCGACGAGCGTCAGACCGTCTACACCTATATCCAATCGAGATTCTACCGTTCCCCCGAAGTCTTGCTGGGCCTGCCTTACTCGTCTGCAATCGACATGTGGTCCTTGGGCTGCATTGTGGTGGAGCTGTTCTTGGGACTGCCCCTTTTCCCCGGGTCGTCAGAGTATAACCAGATTGCTCGAATCGTGGAGATGCTTGGCAATCCTCCTAATTGGATGATTGACATGGGTAAGCAGGGCCTCGAATTCTTTGAGAGGAGACAGGACGAGTTTGGAAGACGGACATACCACATGAAGAGCATGGAGCAGTATTCGCGGGAGCACAACACCAAGGAGCAGCCTAGTAAGAAGTATTTCCAGGCGAACACGCTCCCAGAGATTATCAAGTCATACCCCATGCCTCGGAAGAATATGAAGCAGAGCGAGATTGATCGAGGTAAGAATTCCTGGGAGCAACATTTTCTTTTATTAGCTACTTTGAGATGGCTAATCTGTAATCGTAACAAACTCTGCAGAAATGAACAATCGCATTGCTTTCATCGACTTCGTCAGAGGCCTTCTTAACATTAACCCTCTAGAGCGGTGGTCACCACAACAAGCAAAGCTACATCCCTTTATTACGCAGCAAAAGTACACAGGGCCTTTTGTCCCGCCGATGAATCTCAAGTCGAGCTCTCTTAATAGGTCGCCAGCTCCCGGAACTCAGCAACAGCAGCAGGCCGAGGCCCTTAGCAAACAGCGAGCCGCACAGGCCCAGGCTCAAGCTGCACAGGCTCAAGCACAGGCCCAGGCAGCGGCCCAGGCTCAGGCTCAGGCAGCGCAGTCGCAGGTCAACTCTGCGCAAGGCGGATATGGGTCTCCAATGGGCGGCGGCCAGTATCAGCAGTCTGCCCACGTGCCGGCTCCGCTATATTCCAACAGTGGCCTCTATAACCCTGGGGCTGCTCATGGAAATGTGCCCCCTCAATACGGACCACCACAAACTGCCCAGTACGGCCAGATGGGAATGCAACAGGCTGCTCAACAGATGCCGTCATCGCAATACCCGAATTCGGCACAGCCCAACATGTATCAGCAAGGCGGCATGAGGACGAACAGGCAACGGGCATCAACCATGGAGCAACAGCAAAGCGGCATCCCTCCAGCTCTGCAACGGGTTGCTAGCCATCTCGACCCAAGCCAACCTATCCGACTCCAGCCTAGCCCGGCGTACTACCCCCCAACTGGCGAGGGATTAGATAATGCAGCGGCACGCGCTGGAAGACGAGGAAGCCGGGTTCAGCAGGGTGGTCAACGAAGCAACAGGGACTTTATTCGTAATCTGGAAGAGCGGACTCTGGAAGAAGGTTTTATGGGCAACCAGAACCCATGGCATTGAGGCTTTTAGCCATTTTATATTCCTTGTTTATTTCCGATCCGATACGAAACAAGTCTACAAGTCGATCTTCTGACTGTCATAGTGTGTCAAATTCATGGGTATTAGGATGTATGATTGGGGCATCAGACAAAGAACCATTCGCCGTTGGCTACGTTGAACATGGGAGGTTTAATCCCATGGGTTTAGGGATTCCCCGCCGACCACACCGATGGCTTGAAAGAAAGTCGTACCGATTTGAGAAATGTGGTCAAGAATGGACCAATGGCGGCATGTGTGTTTTCTAGTTGCGGCGGAAGAAAAAGCCCGCTCTGTCGACAAAGGATGTTTTCTTGAATTTGCCCATAACCGAGCCTCATAACCTCAATTGCCTGTGACGTTGTTAAACCACACACACGATCCCCCCCTACGATGCAATGCATGAAGATGTGGGCATGGATGGATTTTGGCGGATCAAGCGAAGGAAGTGCGCTCCGGCTGCCTGTACGTAGCTGGAGGCCGATTCCTCCTTAGACGTAAAGGTGGCAGCCCGTAATTGTTTCGCGTTTTTTGGGTGGATTATGGATGGGAGAAATACACGCAGGGCTTGGACTCTTTCTCTCTCTTTTATCTTCCCTACTTTGTCCCCTTTTCATTTCCGCGGGGATCAATTCTTGTTTCTACCTGTGTACGACTACCTCCTATCTGCAATTGATGTCTCATTTTTTTTTTCTTTTCTTTCTTTCCCGTTCCCGTTCCTCGTATGTATCTGCAAATTGAGACTGGCCTACTTTGTGTGTTTTTTGCAGGTGTTTTCCCTTTTTTGTTTGTTTGTTTGTCTTCCAAGGCAGGTTGGGGAAAGGATGGGTAAAGGGGCTGGAAAAGAAGCGTTGGAGAGAAAAAGGGGGGAGTGGGGGAGGGTTTGTCTTTTATTTTTATTCGAGGATAGGATGGAAATATGCATTGTGTGTTTTTTTAATATTGTGTTTCGTGTGTAGGTGGTATTTTGAAGAAGGGATTGTTGCGGGGGGGAGGGGAAGAGAGTGGGAGGGAGAGGCGAAATTGCATTTTTGAGAAGAGAGATGATTTGATTATGAGATGATTTAAAATGGAACATTTCCACGACGTTTAATCATCCACTGTGAGATGTAATGCAACATGTATCCGCGTTGGAATCGTCACAATACTCGAGGTTGAGTTTGACTGAGGTGCATTGAAATTGACTTATATGCACGATAGATACCGCTGCCTGTTCTGAATCAAGATCTATTTTTTTTTTTTTTTTTTAAATTCTATTTATGGTATTCCCTACTCCATCCAACCGTCCATACCACCCTCCTCATTGAAAAATATTTATCCCAACACTACTAACACAGCCTGTGACTCTCGATGCCTAAGAGGAAGAAAGAATAATAGGAAAAAAGTAAACAAAACGCTTGATTATTAGCCGTATCATATATGTCCGAGTTAAACCCCCCCAAGGCAATGAAACCGCTGTAGTCCTAAAACATAAAGAGAAAGGTGGCAACCCGTGGAAATACAAGAAAAGCAAGAATGCAAAAAAACGAGGAGGAGAGGTCTGAGCTTCGACCTTGAGCTCTGCTATGATACAGCTCTTCTCCTTCTGAGCTCCTCCGACCGCGACCGCGAACGAGTCTATCGTCCGCCGTTGTTGGAGCCCTTTTGGAATCCTCGGCCTCGCTTGTTGATGTTATTGTTCTTATTGCCGTCGTTGTTGTATTGCAGCCTGTTGCTGCCGCCCCTTGACGATGGGGGCACGTTCTCTCTGTCCATGAGGTCGTTGTTGTAGTCGGCAATTAGGTCATCTTGGGACGTCTTTTGGCGCCCTGAAAAGGGTGAATTGCGATTTGCCTTGTAACCGCCTGGCTTGGGGTACACTTTGATGATTCTACCGTCGGCCTGAAAGGAAAGAGGGGAGGTTAGCGATGATGGTGGTGTTTAATAAAAGGAGGAGCGTCTTCTTACAGTCTTGTTGTCGAACGTCTCAATTACTTTCTCTCCGCCCTCTCTTGATGCAAACACCATCTCCACAATGATAAACGGCTGCGTCTTGACGATTTCGCAGCTGACCATCTCGCCACCAACCGGCGTCATTGCGCTCTCGATATCCGCCGCCGTCGTTCCAGGCGCAAAGTTCTGCGCCATGATGGCAAACGGCCCTGCGAGCCCCCGAATCGTCATGCCGGTGTCTCGCGCCTGGGCCTTTCCGTTCTTCACAATGTTGACCTGGCGCTTGACAGAGTCGTCCGTCTCCATGCGGTCGAAGGCGGCCGTCAGTCTGGCGACCTTTTTCTTGGAAGCGGCTTTCTTGGCGGCACTGTTGGCGGCAGCACCGCCGGGGAGGGTGATTCGAGAGCTGAGAGGGGCATTGGCGGATGAGTTGGGTCGGTTGACGGTGCTGTGCAGATCGTGAGTCCATTCGCCGTTGACGTCGCCTGCGGGCACGCTTGCTCTGCGGCGTCGAGATGAGGTTGCGGTAACGGCTTTGTTCTGAGGCTGGGACTATTGTTTTTTTTCGACCAAGGTTAGCAAAGACTGGAGATGAATAAATGCGACGCCCGCTCAGTGTAGGACTTGGATTTACCTTCTTCACGCCGACACGGCTGGCGAGCGATCCTCCGATCTGAGGCTTGGAGTTGGTCGGTGCGCTCTGGCGACGGCCCCTGGAGAAGATCTTGTCGGCGAGAGCCTCATTCTTCTTGCGCTCTCGGGCTACGGCTGATCAGTATTTCGTTTTGAGGCAAGGCAATTGACAAGAGATTTTGTGCGTGTCGGGGGTTCTCGATGCTGCGAGTGCGCGCGCGCGCGACGGACAGAAGAGCGTACCGGTATTGATGATTTTTTCGAATTCGGTGGCAACGGGCGCCATTGTTGCGGTCTTCAGAGTCTTGTTTGGAAGTTGTAATGAATATCTCGTCTCGTGGATGATTGCCTGAAAACCAAAAGGTATGCAAAAGAAGAGAGATGGGATCTTGGATGCCTTTTTTTTTTTCCCTTGGTCGCGTCTCTCGCTGTTCGTTGCGGCTGAGCGCTGAAGGGAGAGTGAAATGCCTTGGTGAGACTTTGGGAGGCTGCGGGCATGTGATTGGCTGGCGGCGCCGCTTCAAGGCAGGCAGAGCTGCAGCGCTATTTCTGGGGGCGGTTTAGCGGGTTTGGGGGGGTGGCGGGATGTCCCCTGTCTAGCGGGCGGGCGATAAGATAGGGATAAGATAATAATTTTCTTTGGCAAAGAGCAGGCAGAGAGGGACGGGCAAGTTGATGCCGAATACAGCGATGCCCGGTTCGGCCTTTTTCAGATAATTGCTACTAAGAAAGAAAGAGACGAGGAGGAGTTTTGTTTGTTCTGCATCTATTCTTGCATATTCGGCGCAATGTCAGGAAGCTTGGGAACCTGCGCGGCCTGTCTGCGCCGTGCCTTGCAGGCGTCGACTCGCAGCAGAACCGGCATCCTTCCAGCTGCTCCCCTGCAGACCAGCAGGCGATATGCCTCTTCGGTAGTATCTGCAATCACTGAACGGACCGATGCTCCACGGACCCTCATCTTAGAGCCGGCCGATTCTGAAGTCTCCAAGAAGAAGAACCAAGAGCGGCTGGAGCGAATCGTCAAGAAAGAGCTGGCGCACATGAACACGAATGATCCTTGGAAGATTGCCCAATACGTGGAAAATGCGCTCGCCACTGACAGATTTGAGGAGGCCTTGCTTTTGACAAAGACTGCTGGCAAAGACCAGCAGGTTGTTGTGGCCTGGAACCACCTCATCGGCTATCTGCTGGGCAAGCAGCGGTTGCGGGAAGCTATCAAGCTATACAATGATGTTTGTCCTTTACAGTCACCTCTTTCCTTCAATTCCTGAGTCCTAACAGCATACCAGATGAAAAAACGAGGACAGCTGCCCAATGTCCAGACATTTACAGTCATATTCCGCGGCTGTGCCCAGTCGCAGCATCCCAAGATTGCGGTTGCTGAAGCTGTCAGGCTTTACAATATCCTTCTCAACGACAAACGTCTGCAGCCAAACTCAATACACATGAACGCTGTTCTCAACGTTTGCGCAAGAGCCGGCGACCTCGACTCCATGTTCCTCATCGCCGATACTGCCAATGAATCCACCCGTGCCCCTACGTCGTATACCTATACCACCATCTTGAATGCCTTGAGATTTCAGGCAATCCGCGATGGAGAAGTGAAGGATATAACGCCGGAGCAGCAAGCCGCAAATATGCAAAAGGCTGTGGATCGCGGAAAGAGCATTTGGACCGAAGTTATTGACAACTGGAGACAAGCCCGACTGGTCATCGATGAAGAGCTGGTGTGCTCCATGGGTCGCTTGCTCCTCCTCGCACCTAAGAGGGAAGAAAAGAGGGAGGTGCTCAATTTGCTAGAACAAACCATGAGCATCCCCAACCTGGCTAATGACACCACCATGGATGCATTCCAGGACTCTGAGATGAAGAAAATCTCTGTTACTGGTGCTGCGAAGAAGGTGCCTTCGTCTAGAGCCGTGTATGCCATCCCTAGCCGAAATACCCTGGCCCTAGTCTTGACGACTTTGGCCTCTTCAAAGCTCACCACATGCGGCATCAAATACTGGAATCTCCTGGTCCGCCATTATGGCATCATACCGGACAACGACAACTGGCTCCGCATGTTTGGTATGCTCAAAGTTGCCAAGGCCAGCGCTCACGCCTCCTCAATCCTAAGCCTCGTTCCCGACGAATTTATCGATGCCAAGCACTACGAGATTGCCATGGAGACATGTGTCCGCGACAACATCAACCCCAACGCCATTGCCAATTCAAACCGAGTGCTAGAGTCTATGCTTGAACGCCTCCCTGTCCCAGGCTTGCACGCTCTTCGCATGTACTTGCGGGTTGCCCTCGTCAGCCACTTTCAGTTCCGCGAAAGAGTCCAAAAGGGCGACGAAGAAGGCGCTAAGCGTGACTATGGGCTGCAGATAACAACTGCCCTCGCACATCTATGGGAGCCTTACAAAAAGGTCCACTACCACTTCTTTAAAGAGAGCTCAAAAGGCAATGATTCTAGCCCAGGAGCGGTGTACAACAGCCAACGCGAGGTCATTGCCTTGGCTCGTCTCATGTTTAGCGCATTCAACAAGGTTATCAACGAAAAGATGCTTCCGGAGAAGGACGCACAGGAACTCCGCTCAGTTGGCGCAAAGATTAACCGCGAGATTCAAAAGTTTTACTCGGGCCGTGAAGAGAGAGAGCCCAACTTGCGAAAGGCTCGCCGTGGCGGTGCGGACCAGAGGCGAGACGCTGTTGAGCCAGATGAAGAAGACAACACTAGTGAAGAGGATAGGCTCAATAGTGGATTCAGGCCGGGAGGCGACTTTGTCTGGAATACGACAAGGCAAGCGCCAGTAGAAGAGGAGAGGCAGCCCCGGAGGCCTTGGGATGCCAGCAGGACAAGACAATCGCGAGTGGAGGACGAAAGGCAGCCCCGGAGGTCATGGGATGCCCGTAGGCCAAGACAATTCCAAGCAGAGGAAGAAAGACAGCCTAGGAGATATAGAGATGCTACCAGGAGGCAGAGGACGTATTAAATGTGTACGATTTATGAGTGTATGATATAGGGACAACGACCGTTACTGTATACCATCAAAGCCTCTTATAAAAATGGCGAAACAGGAGGGACCAGGAGATATTCCCGGGCTGGGTCTTTTAAGAACATATACAATTTTATCTCCACTTCCACTTCCAATTTTTTTTTTTTTTTTTTTTTTTTTTTTTTTTTCCCGCAGCGAGTGAAAAATCGTATTCCTGATAATGTGGTGACGTTTGCTGATTGTGTTGATATACACAGCGTCAAGCTTAAACATAGTCTAGTATCAGTCTCAATAAGTTCATATCGCTAGGGGTGGTGCATAAATTCTTCTTAAAGAAAGTGCCCCTCTTAGCGACCCCACGTACCGATTACAGCGACCCTGGCGCACTAACAACCAATTAATTATAGCGCGTTGGCAACAACGCGACCCACGCGTAAAGACGCGTTTACTACAGGCTTGTATTAATTGGCAGCCAGGGCATGTGGGATGTGCTTCACAAACCAACTGAAACCTCGCCAAAAGCCCGAGTCCCCGCCTCACTTTACCAGCGCAAAGCGAGTGGCCTTGCCTGATGTCTGCGTTTTGACTCTCATTTCTAGCCATTCGTTCATGATACCCGGAACAAACGCCACTCCGCCATGCCAAAGGTCGACCACCGGGCGAAGCTCGCCGAGCTCAAGGCCCTGCGCCAGGCGGGCAAGAAGGCATTCGAGAGCTACCAGGTAGAGGATGCGGACAATCTCTACGACGAGGTTGACGAGGCTGGATACAAGAAGATTGTGCGGGAGCGACTGAACCAGGACGACTTTGTGGTCGACGACAATGGCGAGGGCTATGCCGACGACGGACGAGAGGATTGGGACAGAGTGCGGCAGTACGAATCAGACAGCGAGGGAGAAGGCGGGCTTCCTGTGCGTGGGAGGCCGAGCAAAGCATGTGAGTAGGAGCAACGATACAAGGCACCTTGGCCTGCTTCAGTGATGCTAATACCAATCGGCAGCCAAAAAGAGTCTGCAGGAAGAACAGGCCAAGCGAGATGCCAACGACCGCAGCATCAGCGAATACTTTACCAAAGGCGCTGGCAAAGCTCAGCCCAAGCCCAAGGTACGAGACACCGACCCAGCGTATCCATAACCGGAGCGAATGGCTTACCAAGAATTGCAGGTTGTCAAAACCAAGGCAGATGACGACTTTCTTGCCGATCTGCTAGGAGAGGTGGACGCCAATATCCCAGCACCAGCCCCAAGCTCCTCAAAAATCGAACGATCCGGTGGCGAACGGCGCAGACCTCGAGAGCTATCTCCTGCGCCAGAGCCTAGTTCCAAGAAGCAGAAGAGGGTCAACATACGCCTGCCCTCGCCATCACCAGCCCCTGCGAGCTTTGACGATGATGATGGCCTTGTACCCTTGATCGACGACGAGCCCATGAGCACCGCCGATATACCCATGAGTGACCCAGCACCGTCTTCGCCTGCTGCCAAAGTCGCCCAACGCAAGGCTCTGATAAAACAAGAGCCGCAGAGTGACGACGATGACGACATGATGGAGATTGCCCATGCCGGTGCCGTCAAGGTTGCTAGTGTCAACATGGCAGGCTCACGGCCTGTGAAGAAAATCGTCAAGGAAGAGCCGCAATCGTCCCCGGTCAAGGTTCCAGACACTTCTGTTGATCCAACATCTTGGAACGAACTCACAGAGAAGCTCAACGTCGTCAGCTCCTCTTTGTCAGAATCTAGAGGCATCGGCAAGATCGACCACAACGACGCCATTGAAGCCGATGGATCCCTGAATTTCTTCTGGACTGACTACACCGAGGTCAACGGCAGTCTATGTCTGTTTGGCAAGGTGCTGAACAAAAAGACGCGCTCGTATGTTAGCTGCTTCGTCAAGGTTGACAATATCTTGCGGAAGCTCTACTTTTTGCCCCGCCAACAGCGTGTTCGAGACGGCGAAGAAACTGGCGAAGATGTCGACATGGGCGATGTCTATAACGAGGTTGACGAAATCATGACCAAGATGAACGTCGGCATGTATAAGATCAAAAAGTGTGAGCGCAAATACGCGTTTGAGCTGCCGGATATCCCTAAGGAAGCAGACTACATGAAGCTCTTATATCCTTACACAAGTATGTCTTGAGAACTAATGGCGCCCCTTCCCCCTCCTGACCTATCAGCAGTCTATTAACCAGCCTTTATTAGAGCCTACACTTAACATGGACGTAAAAGGAGAAACCTTTTCTCACGTATTTGGAACCAACACTGCTCTATTTGAACAGTTTGTGCTGTGGAAGAACATCATGGGGCCTTGCTGGCTGAAGATCCAGGATGCCGACTTCGGCGCTATCAAGAATGCCTCACACTGCAAACTTGAAGTTCTGGCTGAACATCCCAACATGGTGTCTGCCATTCCTGATTCTGATAATATGGAAATGCCCCCCCTGACGCTCATGAGCATCGCTCTCCGAACGGCATTCAATGCAAAGGAGAACAAGCAAGAGATCCTTGCTATCAGTGCCCGAATCTACGACAAGGTGCTTTTGAGCGATACAACTCCCGCTGAGAAACTTCCGTGCAGGACATTTACCGTCATCCGACCTCATGGGCAGGCTTTCCCCATGGGCTTCGATACTCTAGTGAAGAAGCGAATAGAGCAAAAGAAAGGTCTGGTTGTTTTGAAAAAGCAAGAATCAGATGTGCTAAGCTTCTTCTTGGCTCAAGTTGATGTGGCGGATCCTGATGTCATTCTTGGCCACCAGTTGGAAGGCGTCGATTACAGCGTACTGCTGAATCGTTTGTTGGAGAAGAAAACTCACCAGTGGTCAAGACTTGGAAGACTGCGACGATCCCAATGGCCGTCAGCTATCGGCAAGGTTGGTGGCAACGTGTTTGCTGAGCGCCAAGTCATGGCTGGTCGGTTGCTCTGCGATCTTGCCAACGACGCAGGAAAATCCGCCATGTTCAAGTGTCAGACGTGGAGCTTGACAGAAATGTGCAGCTTGTATCTCACAGGTGACAATCGTCGCCGTGATGTTGATAACGAAGTTGCCCTCAACACTTGGGCCAAAGAGAGTCAGGGACTCATGGACTACGTGACCCATATGGAGGCTGATACACACTACATCGCCGCATTAGCTGTCAGTGTGCAGCTGCTTCCCCTTACCAAAGTCTTGACGAACTTGGCTGGTAACTCTTGGGCTCGTACCTTGACTGGAACACGCGCGGAGCGAAACGAATACATTCTCCTTCATGAATTCTACCGCAACAAGTACATTTGTCCTGACAAGCAGACATTCAAGGGACGACAAAAGGCTGAAGAAGAAAACGAGGAGGAGGCTGGTGAGGGCAAGAAGAAGGACAAGTACAAGGGTGGTCTCGTCTTTGAGCCGGAAAAGGGTCTTTATGATAAGTTTGTGCTTGTCATGGACTTCAACTCTCTGTATCCTTCTATCATTCAGGAGTATAACATTTGCTTCACTACGGTGGATAGAACAGCATCGGTAAGCTGATCTCGAAGCTATTGACATAGACCAGCCATTGACTAATGCTTGCCCCTAGGCCGAAGATGAGGATGCAGTTCCTGAGGTTCCTGTTAACCAGGATCAGGGCATTCTCCCTCGACTCATTGCCACGCTCGTTAGCCGTCGTCGTCAAGTAAAAAGCCTCATGAAGGATAAGAAGGCCACACCCGAGCAGCTTGCTACTTGGGATATCAAACAGCTAGCCTTGAAGCTGACGGCCAACTCTATGTACGGTTGCTTGGGATACACCAAGTCCCGTTTCTATGCTCGTCCCCTGGCTATTTTGACCACGCACAAGGGTCGAGAAATTCTTCGTAGCACCAAGGATCTTGCCGAGAGCAAGTCTCTACAAGTCATCTACGGTGACACTGACTCCGTCATGATCAATGCCAATGTGGATAATGTTGCAGACGCTTTCAAGGTTGGCAACGAGTTCAAAAAGGCCGTCAACGAGCAGTATAGGCTTCTGGAGATTGATATCGACAATGTTTTCCGTCGTATCCTGCTGCAAGCCAAAAAGAAATACGCTGCTATCAACTTGATTGAAAAGGACGGCAAGTTCATCGAGAAGATGGAGGTGAAAGGTCTGGATATGAAGCGTCGTGAATACTGCGCTCTTTCCAAGGAGGTATCCAAGCATTTGCTTGACGAGATCTTGTCTGGTGATGATATTGAGGTTGCCGTGGCTCGCATCCACGAATACCTAAGAGAGACTGCTACTAAAATGAGGGAGTTTACCATCCCGGTGCCGAAATATATCATTTACACGCAGCTCGGAAAGGGTCCCAAGGAATACCCCAACGCTGACTCCATGCCTCAAGTACAAGTTGCCCTCCGCGATCTCGCCAGGGGTAAAACTGTGCGCAAAGGCGATGTTATTTCCTACATCGTCACAGGCACCAGCAAAAGCTCTGAACCTGCGCCAAAGCGAGCCTATGCTCCGCCGGATCTCAAGGCTGACCCCAATCTGCAACCCGATGTGGACTGGTATATAGCTAAACAGATTTTCCCGCCTGTCGAGCGTCTGTGTGCCAATATTGCGGGTACTTCCACATCTCAGCTTGCTGAACAGCTGGGCTTGGATGTCCGCCGATATAGCTCCACCCAGACGCAGCAGATCAGCTCAAATGACGATCTTGAGATTCACCCTCTCGAGTCTCAGATTCCTGACGAAGTCCGGTTTGTCGACTGCAAGCGGCTCTCTCTACGCTGTCGAAAGTGCAAGGCTTCATCCGTCTTTGAAGGCCTCTTGGGTTCTCCAGATCGCGTCACTGCGTCGGGTGTCACATGTCCAGGCTGCGGCGCAGTCATCCCCACGCTCTCCGTCGTAGCGCAGGTAGAGCATGCGGTGCGCCTTCAGACGTCCCAATATTACGAAGGATGGCTCGTCTGCAACGATCCCCAGTGCGGCAACCGAACTCGCCAGATGAGCGTCTACGGCACCTGCTGCTTAGGCCCTAAGGGTCTGGCGCGAGACTGTAACGGCACAATGCACTACGAGTACACCGAAAAGGCCATCTACAACCAGCTGGTGTACTTTGCCAGCCTGTGGGATGTGGAAAAAGCCAAGGCTAGAGCTGCTGATACAACGAATGAGATTTCGATACAAGAGCGAGAGAAGGTTCGGGCTTTGGCGGAGCACAACCGGGTGCGCTTCACGACGGTCAAGACTGCTGTGGATAAGTACCTAGATAAGTGCGGCAGACAGTGGGTTGCCATGGACACGCTTTTTGCAAAGCTTGGATTCAGTAAGATGTTTGCCGCTCCAGCTGCTGCCTCATGAGAAGACAGAGAGGGAAAGGGCTGTATTTGGGAAAATATATTCATGACGGAATGTTTTATACAATTGTAATCTGTTTCTTTTTTGAGAGTGAGAGAGAGAGAGGGAGAGAGGGAGAGAGAGAGAGAGGGCAAGCATATCGTAGCATGGCATGCAAAGACGGTTTTTGTTCCAAGAATACAAGCCAAACTAACTATTGCGGCGCGGAGCTGGGAGATGATAGATGGCGTTTTGGGAGTTCTTTATGGAAACTTTTTAGGAATGCTGCTGCATTGCATTGAATATGATGGAAGAGAACTTGTAGTTTACGACTAAAAAGAAAGAAAGAGAGAAATGTTTATACAACTATAGTTAAGAGAACAAGGAGCTTCTGATTTGCTGTATACCATATTGAATCCATCTAGAGGAACAAAAAAAAAAAAGTCATTTGTTGCTCATGCTAGACACATGCTTGATACATAATAACTGCGATGAAGCCCTTCAGCTCAAACCACATACAGTTATGACTTTCCAAAACATATACTATCCCGTCATGTTACGAAAAAAGGAACCATTTCAAATTATTTCATGAAAACATTCATTTAATTATTTCCATCCACCAAAAAAACTCTTATAACAAACAAAAAAATAAGATCCCAATTTTGTACTTTCTTTCCCCCCCTTTCCCACTCCCCACAAACACACTCTCATTTCTTCATATTCTCACACTATCTCTTTTGAGAAAGAGAGAAGGGAAAAAAAAGAGCAGGTTAAAGATTTCATCATATACGTGGGGTTGAAAAAAACTCCAACGTCCCAAAAAAAGAGAGAAAGAAAAAAAACCAAGGGTCAAGTCAATCAATCAGTCAATCAGCCAGCCAATGTACGTGTATAGCAACAAAGTAGTATACAACAGCACATTGTGGGAGAAAACAGGTTTACAAAAAAAGAGGGAAAAAAGGATCAAGAGAAATTAAAAAAAAAAAAAAAAAAAGGGCAACAGGAGTAAATATCAGATATCAATCAACACCTTCCTTTTCCCACCCTCCCTCCTTTGTAAAAACCCATCCCCTGTATCTGTGCCTGGTTTGCCTATCCTTCTCCCTCCCATTTCCTCTCCCATCCTGTCGTAAATACAACATCCATAGTGGCCAAAACAAGTGGGAGCCATTCAATTGTTCTGCCACATTGAGTGTCTTGACTTCATGCTAAAAGAAAAAAAAAATCGTTCAACTTCTTAAAACATCAAGCATTCCCTAATTTTCTCCTTTCTCATACGTCTCGACGTTGGGTGTGGTCATCCATTTTGTGTTGCCGAATTTCCCTCCCAAAACCAACAGGGTGGGTATTGCATCCGTAGATTTTCTCCCAGGCGTGATCCTTTACGCCAGGCGATGATGACATTGACTTGTGTGTCCCTTTTGTTTTTCAACTCCGAGCCACTCAGTATTAAAGATTGGAGCACACCAAAAGGGGACATTAGAAGAAGCTATAAACACAATTCATGAATAGAAAAAAAATCATGATGAATTCCCTAGTCCGAAGACAGTAGAAAGGGGGGAAAGAAAAAGAGAAAGAAAAACAAGTTCCTCTCCCCTCCTCTTGGGGGAGGCAACATCTGTCCACCCGTTATGGTCAAATGATCTATGGGGCAAAAGGTATCGCGAGTAAAATGCGTGCTCAAACTTTTAGTGAAACGTTGCATAAAAGCCTTGTAAATGCAATAAAAAAACACAACCCCGCCTTTAGTCTATTTCCCTCCCCAAAATGCAGAGACACCGAGAATAAAGAAAACTTTTTTTATTCATTGTCCTTCTTGTCAGTGGCAGGGACAGCCTTAGACATAAGAGGCGAGGGTCCAGCAGAAGGAGGGGAAGCCGGGTGGTCTCCGTCCATAGTAGCAAGCAAGCTGGATGAATATTAGTATTTGATTGGAATAGGGGAATTGAGCGAAGAGAAAAGGGGGGGTGGTTGCTTACCTGAACGCATTAGAGCTTGTGGGGCCAGGAGTTCCAGCGCGTGAAGAGCTGTTGGAATCATCGCCAGAGCGGCCAAGAGCGCCACCAGGTCCGAAACGTCTTCCACTGTTGCTACGAGAGGAGAGCATCGAAGCGGGACCCAGGGTGACATTTGAGCTTGATGCTCTGTTCATAGATGAACCCTTGAGACGTCTCAGGTCGTCCACACCAACCTGGTTGCTAGTTTGCTGTTGGAAGCCACCAGAAAAGTTGCGAGCATCGCCGCGACCGACGGGAGGTCGGCCACCGCCAGGACCTCGCTGGTTGCTTCGTGCGGCTTCCTGAGCCTTTGCAGCTTGCTGAGCTTCGGCCTATATTCAATTTGATCAGTACTCACTGTATGAGAGCGGATAGGGGTTGTGGAATAGATGTATAAACTCACCTCGGCGCGAACCTCTTCCAAGGTCTTGGGGCCCTTGTTAGCCTCCTTCGAGACCCAGCGGGCTCTTCGAAGATCGATAATGTCCATGAGCATGAATTTGATACGGCTCTGCAGCTCAGGCAGGTCAATCATGCCCTGGATGCGCTGGAAGTAGGCGTCTACCAAAGGACGGCCCTTGGTTTCGTCAAGATTGGCACCAATAGTGCGAAGCAGCTTGCAGAGAGACTCGACTTCAGCCTCGTCTGGCAGACCCTGGTAGTCGACCAGCTTGCGAACACACTCGTGCATGATACGCTCTGTAAGCATGCCCAGCTTGAACAATTCTCCGATGAACTGAACGAGACCAAGTCCTCGTCGCTTAGCTGCGGCAGCGGCGTAGTATTCGTCAGATAGGAGAGCAGCCTCCGTAGGCTTAGCATCCGTAGGCTTATTGTCGGCATCTTCAGCACCCTCTGGGGCTTCCGGCAGGTTGGTTGTCCAGCCACGCTCAAACTCCTCCTGGCATCGGTTCAAGAGATACTTTCGGAAGAGGTTTCCGCCGCTAACAACTTGGCCATTCTTGTCCTTGATGTTCTCGTCACGGATATCAGAGCTCATGGTCTCAAGCATGCGCTTGCAGAACTTGGCATACATGGATGCCCAGTGAGCTTCATCAGTAGCCTTCTCAAAGGTAAGCTGGATGACCTGGCGCAGTGTCCGGCCATCAGACTCATCCTTTGACTGCGAGGCAATAAGCAAGATCTGATCCGCAATACGGTCAAAGTTCTCAGGTGTCATCTTGTTGAGAGCGGCCTTGACCTTTCGCTGAACCATCTCTGGCTCCATGTGCTGGCTCGGGCCAGGAGCTGCAGCACCGGGCTTGGCTCCGATACTAGTAGGCTTCCATCCGGTGGCAGAAACAACAATGGGCTTGAGCTCCATGCCAGCGGTGAGAGGCATGGTCTTAGCAGCCTGTGCTTCCTTGGCAGCGTTGTCGTTGCGTCGGCTACCACGAGTAGACCGGCTGGACTGGCGGGGAGAGTTGGGCATGTTGCGCATGTTCTGAGAAGAAGTGCGAGACATGGCAGATGAACCGGGGAATCCAGAGCCAGGGCGCTGGAAGGATGCCATCGGGTTGACCTGCGGTCGCGGCAGGGCGCCGCTGGCAATAGCCATGCGGTCGGCTGATGTGGTTCCGGGAGGCAGAGTGCGTCCTGCAGGAACACCAAAAGAACCGCCGGGGAAACCACCTCCACCGCGAGATCCCTGTCTGGCTGAGCTAGGGGTCTGGCCACGCGATGCAGATCGGCCGCCATCGCCATCGCCAATCAGCTGCTTAATTTGCTGGTGGAACTGCAGTGAGGGCTGTTCCGTGAAGACCTTCTGGAACTGGAGCATGAAAGCGGCGTCGTACTTGAAGGTCTTGCCCTTCTTTGCGACGGCAGCGTTAAGGGCTGGGTTGGGAGACTTGATTCCTTCGGGGTAGATATCCTGGTTCATGACCGCAAGGAAGCGAGCAGATTTCAAAGACTGGAGAGCGGCGCTGGGCTGGGGGGGCTCCACCGCACCGGTCTTGATGGGTGCCAGGTTCAGAGCAGCAGGCTTGGCAACTCGCTTCTCCTTGGGACCGGCAGCCTCAGCAGACTTGTCTCCAATGCTCAGGTCGCCCAGCTTATCGGCAACTGAGTCGGGGCCAGCAGGCTCGTCCTTCTTTTCGCCACGAGCCAGAGCAAGAGCTTCAGTAAAGGAGAGAGTCTTTCCAGTAGCTTCAGCAGCCTCTCGTCGCTTCTCCTTCTCTTCTTCGAGTCTCTCCATCTCTCGTTCCTGTTCTCGAAGCTTTCGGTCCTGTTCTTCGGCAGTGGCCTTGGCATTCTTCTCTTCCAATGCCTTGGCCGCAGCCTTCTCGGCGTCTCTCTTCTTCTTGTGCTCTGCTTCCTCTGCTTCACGCTTGGCCTCGGCTGCCTCCATCTCCGCAATAATCCGCTCAAGCTCCTCTTCTTCGGTTTCAGCCTTGGCTGGCTCCTCAGGCTTCTGAGCCTCCTCGACCTTGGGCTCTTCCGCCTTGGGCTCTTCCGCCTTGGGCTCTTCCACCTTGGGCTCTTCCACCTTGGGCTCCTCAACCTTGGGCTCTTCAACCTTGGGCTGGGGCTCAGGCTTGGTCTCCTCAGATTTCTTGGCTGGCTCTTCAACCTTGGCCTCCTCAACCTTGGGCTCTTCTGCCTTGGGCTCTTCCACCACCTTGGTTTCCTCAGCCTTGGCCTCGACCTTGGGTTCGACGGGCTCTACCTTGGCCTCAGGCTTGACTTCAGGTGCGGCCTCAGGTTTGGGTTCAGGCTTAGGAGCCTCACTTTCCTTCTTCTCTTCTTCCTCTTTGGAAGCGAGCTGCTGCTTCTGCGTAGCGGCAATAATCTTTGCCTTGAGCTCCTCCTGGATCTCCTTGGCGGACCTGTTTACTGAGTGGCTCTCTGTACGAGCATGGGTGGGCGTGTCAGGCTTTTGAGGGGGGGTTGGGGTTGAGGCGACGGGAGGAGTCTTGGTCTGATGGGTGCTGGGAGAAGGAGAAGCTGGCTGCTTGAAAGCCGAAGTATCAACAACCTCACCGGCAAGATTTTTAATTTGAATTGCTGCACTCTTCCTCTGGCGAGGAGCAAAGGGGCTTCCACCCTTTGGCTGGGCGTTGAGAGCCTGTGGGTTAGATGACACGATGGCGGGCTGGCTCGGCTGGCCGGCGCTGGGAGCCCGCTCAGGCTGCGAGGGCGATCGAGACATGCTGTGGCTCTGTTGGTGGAACGGAGGTACGAAAGGCTGGTTGAAGGGCTGGGCGTTGGGTTGGGGAGGTCCCATGTAAGGCATGCCATTGTAGCCAAACGGCACTGTCATGGGCTGGCCATATTGGTTCATCTGCTGCGGGGGAAATCCGTACGTCTGATTCTTCCAAGTTAGCAAGCGCTCAAATCCTCCGTTTTCAGGAGATAGGTCAAGTGAAGGCGGGTGATTTGGGGGGAGACTGTTGAAAATGGGGCTGGGAGAAGCAGGTGAGTCCTGTTGAATTCCACTAGAAACCGGACGCATATTGTTCTTATCGTGGGTTCGCCGCATTGTATCTGCACGTTGGCCATTGTTACCGAAGCGGCGTTGATGCTGCTGCTGTTGCTGCTGCAGAACGTCGCTGGGGGATGGCTCACGCGCGGGGTCCAAGGGGCGTCCCGTCTGAAAAGACCTGTCGTGCTCACGACGGCCTTTTGTCTTTTTATAGTTGGGCTTGGAAAAATGCATTTTGGTGACTGCAGGAAGGGGGTACTGTACTTGTTGCTGATGTTGCGGCGCCATTGGTGGCGGATAATGGTACTGCGGAGGCGTTCCCATAGCCAGGTTGGGTGGCGGCATCGTGGCGGGAGTCAAGTTGGGGGTGCCGGGCAGCGAAGCCACCAGAGCAGGGCTTCGTGTCATGGGCTGGGGCGAGTTCGGGTAGGGTCGATTCGGCTGGAACGCAGGAGGCATGCCACGGTTCTGGGCAGGGCCAGGTCGATACTGGTTGTTGGGAGGGTAGCCCATCTGGTGGTTGTTGTTGAACTGAGCAGCATGAGGGTTGAACGAGTTACGGTTTCGGTTGTTCTGAGGGTTAAAGTTGCCACGGCTGCTGTCGCTCTGCACAGAATGGCCAGACTCGCGGCGGAAGTGTGAATTGGGTTGAGATGCCAGGTTCTGGTTTGGAGGCACAGAACCTTGTCTCATATGACGCTGGAAAGATGGTTAGCATTTGACGGCAAAGGTCTAAAAAGAAGGGGAGAATATGGGGATAGAAGAGAAAGCACTTACATCACCGTCACTTCCAAGGCTACCAAAGGTCATCTGGTTAGTGGGCTGCTGTAGGCTAGATGGAGGTCGGCCACCGCTAGCAGAGGGCTGGGGAATAGGCGCGGGAGAGTGAGCGGGAGAGGGAACCCGGTGGTGACTGTTGCCCTCAGGAACTGGGATAGGAGCCGAGTGGCCAACATGAGGAGTGCTGTGACCCATGGCAGGCGAGTCGTATCCAAACTGGATGGCAGACTTGGCGGCGCCAATGGAGCCACCGTTGGGAACGAAGCCGCTGGGGCCGTTGGCAGCCATGGTGACGGAGCCTTTTCGAAGGTGGTCGGGGGCAGAGCCGTTGAGAGTGCTGCCGCGAGCGACGGTAGGGGCCGCGGCCTGTTTGCCGTTTACTGGAGAAGGAGATGAGGCAGCTTTGGCATTCTGTGCCGTCGAGGCAGCTGAGCCAACTACCACGGGGGCGTTCGAGCCGGACGCAACTACAGGCGCCTGAGCGGGCTTCTTTGGCGCACCTGCTGCGGAGGCATAAGAAGTTGCCGTAGGAGCGTTGGTGTTGGTCGCCGGGATGGGGTTCTGCTGATTCGCAGGCGACGTCATATGGGGAGCGGGTGGTTCGCGATGCGAGAAAACGAAAGGCTTGATGGGTTGTTTTCGTTGGCGGGGCGAAAAGGCGAAAGGTAGGGGGAAAAAAAAAAAAAAAAAAAGCCGAGACGACTTTTTTTTCCTAGTTTTTTTCCGGGGTGGTGTTCAGAATCGACTCAGCGATCCTTCACTTGCTCTCTGGGATTGTTCTCGGCGAAAAGGGACCAAGAACGCTCGAGAAGAGAGGATATTGGATTCGGCTCGTTCGACGACGACTGGCTCGGTCGATGGTCGAAAACGAAGCGGCGAGGAGATGAGGCCGACCGGTGGGGGAAACGATCGCAGACTTGGCTACGATCCCGCGGGGTGGCGTCAAAGAATGAGCAGGGAATTGAATCTTCTGCTACCGAGGCCACAGAAGATAATCCCAATGCTGGTGAGGAGAGAAAAAAGGCCAGGCGAGAAGAAGAAAATCCACCGCACTGCTCTCGTGTTTGGGTGATGAAGGTTGGAGAGGAGGTCCAAGCAAGAAAATTTTGGGCAGCAGGAATACAGGATGTGGGCGGAAGGGGCAGTGGCCAAGAGCGCCGCTAAAAGGAGGGGTGGCGCTAAAAGGCTGCCCAGACTTTGGTTCCCTGCGCTAATTTTTTTTGTATGTACTGTACAGCGGCTGTTGAGAGGGCCAATCTGAAGGTTCTGGGTAGATAGGTAGTAGTCTAGTAGGTTGAGTTGTTAGTGGGTTATGTAGCTTGGAGCACACGCAGCAGCCAGCACAGCACAGTCTAAAGAAGTAGACTACTACTTACCACTGGGACTAGGGATATCTATCGTGCGGATGGGATGTAGGATCGATGTTTGCTTCTTCTTATTCTTCTTCTTCTTTATGGTCCTTTCTGGCCGGGGAGTATCGGGTATCTCAATCTGCAACAAGTGAGAGTTTTATACTTTTTTTGCAAACGCACCGATTAAACGCCAACACGCTGCGCTGTGAAAGTGGGCGAGAGTCGAGAAGAGCAGCGCCCCCACCCGTTCTATTTATTTATCAAATGCGATTCCTCAGACAGAGCTTTGTTTCTTCCATTTTGTAGTTTGTGTTTTTTATTTCTGCTTCTATTTTTGAAGATCCACTGTGGCTTTTTCCTTTTCCTGGGCCGTGAGCAAACAGGGCCAACACACGGCCGTTTGTTCTCCGGCTTCGTATCACCGGCGGAAATGAGAGAAAGTGGTGGATATGCCCTATGGATCTTTGACGCAGGTCAGAAACTCTGAGCCAGTCGTATCATCTCATTGCGGCTCCCTGCTGCTGCTGCTCGTGTTCACTGCCAGGTCCCGCCAGTTCCACGATGCAGTCCTTATGTATTCCTCCCTCTTTCACTGTCACTGACATCCAGATGTTATCTTCACACCCTTCAGCTGCAGTCTTCCACTTCCACATGCTACAATAGGTTCTCTGTAGCGCAGCGAGACATGTCGTCGGTGTTATCAACACGTGACTTTTACGTCAACCCAGCATCAACCCTAGTCCAATGGGCGGCTTCTACTGGGTACCTAGTCCCGTATAGCGCTACGATAGGTGCGCGTTGACAAGCATCAAGCGTCAAAGCCTTGGAAACAAGAGAAAAAAAGAGAATGCAAGTGTTGAACAAGCCATAAGGGTGCATGGCAGAAGTACCTTTGTTTCCAACTTCACAAAACAAATTGTTCGTTTCTTTGCGTGGCGTTGATGACCTACAAAAGACCATCCCGCCACAAGGCACAAACAAAGCGTAGCATGTGATAATCTACAAAGCATCGCAACGCCTTGTGAGGAGTCATAGCAATGAGCTATGAGTCAAGTCGGGATTGAGCTGGCTCTGATTATATGCGGTTGCTCCATATTTAGAAAGTCCTTGGATGCCACCATATAAAATTTCAATAGGGCCGCTGAGTTTAACTTCCTATCTCCATATGTACCGCGCTCGGTCTTGATGATTAGACATCTAAACTCCGAACTAGCTGAGCCACATTGAGGAAACCACCAAGCGGCCTCACAGGCGAGGGAGAAGCCGGGATGAATAATCATGTAACGGTAGGTAGCTCACAATGCATGGCCGCTTTCCAAGGATGAATTCTGGGGTGCCCCATAGTGCCGGGTTTGCAATGCTGCCTGACTGTCTACATGTACCTTGCGGCCTCGCTAAACGGCGTACATATCCTATGCCAGAGCCACCAAAGACTAGTGGTCTAAAAGAGAGTTAAACGTTTTGAAAATTAATGAAAAAATAAAATAAAATAAGAGCAGAAAGGACAGTATCAACACCGAGTTTACCCCTAGTGACGGGCACCGTTCAAAGCAAAGTCGAAGTCGACGTTGTAGGTTAGCAACTCTGTGGCTGAAAGAGACGTAATTGGTCCCTGGTACCTAGAACCCTCGGCTGAACGTTGAACCCCTCCATCAGCCACAGTGACGAGGTATCTCATGTACTCTGATGAGGCGACTTCTTTGTTGAGAAATGAAAGAGAGAGGGTAGCTGACTGTTCATTCTTTAAGTCAGATTACGATTACTATTGGATGATGTGCAAACAAGACGGAGTGTCCCGCCTCTGAGAGGTACACAGAGGAATCTTCACGCTCAACTGCCTTATAAACCCACATAATAGGTACTCAAAAACTTCAAATGCAGCTTCTGAAATCCCTTGGATGAACCAACCATCCACCGAATTGTCCATTGGAAAACAATATTTCTTCACAATGCTCAAAAGAAGGGGCATTATGATTCAGCACCCCAGCTGTAACTATTATCACATATTCACAGCTATTTTAATCTTCTACTGCTTTAACTGCTTCTATGTTGTCAAGTCTAATATGCGGCTCAAATTATCTTTATATGTAAACCGACTCTTTCATTTATCCATTGATAAGGTGCTAGATAACAAAACTGGGGTCCAAAGGAAATTACATGGTCCCAGATACAGCAGAGTGACCTGTTCTATGTAGTAGCCCGCTAAAAAAAAAAAAATAGCCACTTTCATTTCACCACATGCGATGGAGCAAACAGCCCAAAAGAAAAAAAAAAAAAAAAAAAAAAAAAAAAAAAAGGTTGTTTTAAATACACCCCAGGGGTGATTGTATCGCCAAAAAAATTAGAAGAGAGACGATTATTTCCCCAAACTAGGAGTTTTTAGTGGCCTTATTTTCCCCTACTAAATCGGCCCTGTGCGAAAACTCCAAGCCTGCGACCACTGTCTTGCAATGTTCTATCATTGATGTCGTAAGAAGCCTCCGGCTAGAGTCATCAAAAACGTAGTCCGTTGGGAAAGTACAAAAGTTAAGAGAATCCAGTGACAATAGCTCTAGAACTGAGGCCTTGGATTGTAAAATCCAGGTACAAAAGGTACTATGTTACCAAGGATTTGATACAGTGTGTGGCTGACAAGTACTACAACCAAACGACAAGCCCGCAGAGCGGTATCACCCGAACTCGGCGACACGAAATAATCGTCGCCCTGTACCACCAGAAAATAGAAACTACGAGAGGCAGCCATTCACAATCACATGATTACGAGACAATTTTTGCTCCAAAAAAAAAAAAAAAAAAGTTCAAGTCGGTAACTGCCGACGCCGATGATGATGCGAAGATGCATTGTGGCCGATGTTCCGGTACTGAGGAATGTGCAGTACCGTGCTGGTTGAAAGGAGAAACATGATCCTCTTCATATTTGCGCATGATCCTCGACAGTCCCTAATTCATAAACCTGATACGCTGCACATTTGATAGACACTTCAAAGTCCGGATATTTGGGAGAGGACAAGCATACGTGCCCATAGCCATCACCAATCGCCTTTGTAAGTGCCGTACTCCAAGAACAACACCAATATCCCATTTTTCGTTTCCCAATTCGTTTTTCATGCTGGAAGCTGAACTTCTCAATCCTAATATGTGTAGCAGAAAAATAACTATCTATACAAGTCCAACATTGAAGAGCAAGCTTCACTTCGTACCATGTGCCGTCTGCAAGTCGCAGATCATCCGCCTCCAATGACGCACCTTGTCTCGCCCCCCATGTCATCACATGTTCAACGAATTTCCAACAACCCTAAAGTTTACATTCTCGTTTCGTTCTGTCATTGTCTAAAGGTATGTATCATATCTTGGGGGGGGAGGTAAAAGCCCCTTTCAGCCAAAAATAAAATAAATAAAAGAGTGCAATATCATGGCTCGTTTCTTTGTTACATCCTTTCATATCACTAAATGTCCCATTTTTCCTTTATTACTTCTCCCTTCTTTCGCTCAATTGAGTTTAATTCCACATCCCCGGAAACTGCAATCTCTAATTTGCCTCTCCTTCTCGGACTTCAAGAATGTCTGGCTCTAGAGCCCTGTCTTCTTCCTCGTCGTAATATCCTCCCTGTTCCTCTTCGCCTGCCTCATCAATTGTAGATTCCATCAACAGGCCCTGCTCTGCTTGTAGCTGATTGATTTTGGTTTGCGTCATCTCAAACACATACTGCCCTATGTGCTCAACACCCTCCATGGCGACTTCGCCCTCCACTGAGCCGTCTTCCTCTGTGCTTGGCCGTTCCGCTCCGTACAGCTCTCCTGTCACTAGCATTAGTTTATCCGGACGTTGTAAAAGCACGTCAAAAGCTGGTCGGAGCTCAGGGCAGGCTTCAAACACTTCTCGGCGTCCAAGAACGTAGAGTCCAAGTCGCGCGCGAGAAAAGGCCACCGTCATACGACGGACGTCGCGAAGATAGCCCACTCGTGATGTGCGAGTCAGAGAAAGAATGATGTCTAGAAACTCTATTAGCTTTTGATTTTTACCCTAAAAAGATGGTGATATGAGAAAGAAAGAGGATAGAAACTCACAATCATTTTGTTCTCCTTGATATTTGTCGACTGTAGCAACAGCCTTGGGCAGACCAAAAATAGGACTCGAAGCACATCGGTGGGCGAGCACATCTCTCACCAGAGCCTTTTGACCAGCATATGTCGTGAGTATGCTAATCTTCTCAGCTGGGTACCCTAGGAGCCGCATATACTGGTAAATAGCCACAGCGTATTCAGCCTCGCCGAGATTCTGAATAAAGTGCGGCGTCGGTTCCGCTTCACCTCGGCCCTTGTAGTCGGGGACATTGATGAATTGAAAGTCGTATTTGAAGCCAGCATTTGCCCGCAAGAACTCTGGGTTGGTCTGTACGTCGGGAAGGCTGTCAAGCTTAGGGTATCGCCACTCGTACAGCTTCGCAATGGATGGCCGAGCACGGCCTTGTTGATCCAAGGTCACTGTGGGCACGCCAAGCCGGACCAGCCGCGAGAACAGCGACTGCTCCAGGTTGGCATAGTGTCGGAATGCCAAGCTCTGAATGACCGGCGAGTTTTGGAAATGGTCTCCGCATAGGACGACTCGTTGCAGCGGTAACTGCCCGTCGACAGGCTTTTGCATCGCCAGGGGAATAAACGTTTCTATCTCGGTGATTTGCGCCGCTTCTTCCATGACGACGTTGTCATAGTGAAAGCCAAGTGCTGCAATCTCGCCTCTCCTGATGGCCGCATGGGTAGTCGTCATTGCGACAATGCGAGCCTCATTAGTGAGGAGATAGTTGGCCTTATCCTTCTCACGTCGCAGGATCTCAAATGGCCGGATGTCTGCCAGCTCAGAAAAGATCTTGGAAATGTGGCGGTAACAGCCTTGAGCAATGTCCAAGACTTGTGCTCGGTCTGCTTCTTGCGGGAATAGGGGCTGGGGAGCATCCGCAAAATATGAGTGAAAGGGGAAATGCTGCACAATGTCAGATGCGCTAGAGGCGTCGGATTCTGCTACTAGAAGAAACTTGGCCCAGGCCGGCTCTACATAAGCAACGTTGAAATACCCTGCAGTTTCAGCCGAGTTCTCATGTGCTCCTGGAGCCCCCAAGCTTTCTGCCAGCTTCTTGACCTCAAACAGAAACCTGTCCCGGTTGTCCAAAAAGGACTCGACGCGGCCATACTTGCTGAAGCTGCCTTCAGTGTCCAAATCTTCCTCGCCGTGGCCGAGACGTAGGAGGTGCCTCTCATCGATATCCAGTGCAATGATTTTGGAAAAGAGTTGGTTGAGAGCCTGGTTGCTGTGGGCGATGAGTAATGTCTTTTGGTTCGGAAAGTTGTGGTAGATGTTGTTTATGATTTGTGTAGCGACGTCCGTCTTGCCCGTCCCTGGGGGTCCGACAACGACGGTCAATCCAGGTTGAGATCCGGACATGATGGCCTCGATTTGAGCCGGAGTAAACCTCACAGCATTTTGCTTTGGCGCATCAAAGGGATAAGGGCCATTGTTGGGAGGCTTGTAGGTGGAAACCTTGAGAGTTTCTACCTCTGACAGCAGCGCTGGTTCTAAATCACGCCGTCGCTTCTTGGATGGCTTGCCGCCCTGAGGCTCTTCTGCTTTGTCGACAGCTTCAAGGACATATGGCGGCCCAAAACTGCCGGTGACATCATCGCCCGGCTCAACAGTCTTTCCAGGTAAGCTTTCAACCAAGTGCTGCCAGCCCAAAAATGTGTCTCTGTAGTCGATTGTCTTGAGCCTATTGGGCAGGTTCTTGTAGTGCGCGCCAGCCGGGTCGCCATAGCCCAGAAAGACTTCGTGAAGCCATGAAGGCAGTGGCATTTCGGATAAGACGAGGGTGCGGATGGCCTCCAAAACAGGCTTGAAATTGTTTTCCCTCTTGTTCCGTCTGAGTAGCAGGTTAATGCCTGCATAGACATCGGGCTTACCCGCCGCGGCTTGCTCAGCATCATGCGCGTACGTTGCCGGATCTAGCTTCAGCTGGATACGTCGTTTTGGATCCAGGCGCTCTCCCCGTTCCCTGGCGTGGTGGCCTCTGTCGTCCGTGATTTGAACGACTTCGGCAGTTCGTACCGCCAGGACACCGGCCTTGTCAGCTTCTGACTGGGTTGACCTGCCATTAGCTACTCCTGGGCCAGATGAAGGGGGCTGAATTGCCAGCAAGAAGACAACATCGCCTGGGCGAAGTGTGTCCCACTCTCTGCGCACACCATCTCCCAACCGTTTCGCATCAAACGTTACTTCAGCCCGAACCACAGAAGGTTTATCGTCTCCGACAAGAGCAGGGACGACTTCTAGTATAGTCGGCTTAGCAATTGGCATTGCCATTTTTGAGAAGCCTGCAAAGTGGGTTTCTCCAGGCCGTCTGCTTTCCGGTCGCAGACGACGCAGCGCAGCCTCGATGTCCTTTCGGATTCCATAAAAGGACTCGCAGCGATATAGTACTAGTGCCCTCCAAAGAAAATCGCCAACTGAAAGATATTGGAGATTCAGCTTTGGGAGGGCCAGAGGATGTGAGCCATCGTAGGAGTCTGCCCGTTGAAAGCTCTCATCAAACAGAGTGTCTTCACTTGGTACCAAGCTTATTCTCTGAGCAACCTCCTGGAAGGTCTTCTTCCGCTCAAAGGTAGTCAGGAGAAACTCAATGAGAAATTTTCGATCAATGGACACGTTAAGACTGTCGGGATATGTGGATCTGAGGTCCAAAAGATTCACCAGCTCAAGCAACTCGTCATCGGTAAGAGGCTCAAGATGTGATATCAACTCTTCTCGCTTATCAACTGCGCCGTAATTTGACAGGGCCAGGATAGTAAGCTTATCCTTGAAGTGCTTCAAAGCAGTTCGCTGGAGCTTTCCTAGCAACGTACAATGTCTGTCAAAGGCCTCTGATCGGTTTAATTGAATGCCAGTCTGGTCATCAATGGCAAAGAATGTGTAGTGGGAGAGAAGAGCGTGAAGATCACGCAGCAGAACGCCGGACACGTCGTTGTATAGCGGAGACAGTCTCATCAATGGAATGAGATGCAAATCCTGGACTAGGGAGTTTACGTATCGCCGAGTGGGCAGCTGGCTCTGCAAATCAGATATAAACTCGGTAAATCGTTCGCAGTAAAGAAGCGTCTGGTCCGACTGGCCGCTCTCGTCGTACAACTGGTTGATAAAATCAAGGATAAGCGTGTACAGCCATGAACGCTCGAACCGTAGCCGCGCTTTGGTGGCCTCATCTGCCGCGTCATATCGCTTCTGGGCAGCTCTCCAAGCTTTTCTAAGATGCGGCGATGAGTCGAGATGGGCCTCTTGGCGCTTCTCGGTGGATAGGTTATGCCAGATGCCAATTGATACCAAAGGAGCGCATTCCTTTCTCACAATAGTACAGTCGAGACTCTGGAAAGCATAGATGAGGAAGCAGAGGAGGTGCGTTCGCAATGTCGTAGACAACGTCCGATCGAGTGTCATTGATAGAATACGGCGGAACAGGGACGAAAAGTCATCGGGTCTCTCCTCGAAGATTTCTATTATTTCGCTCTCACGTTAGATATAGCTTTCAACTTGGCTGAGCAATCAGACTTACTCCATGTTTCGAGGTGTTCACGCCTCTTGATATTGCATATCAAAGCTAGTATGAGGACATGATGGTTGGACGACTCTTCGGAGTAACCAGGCCATAGGTAGCTATTGCAACGCGTTAGAACAGCTCTAAAACAGCTTAATATCACCGAATTTTAAAGGAAGTCATACTTCTCCAGCGTCTGTAAGCTCTCCAGCAGCAGCAGCAGCTTGTATGAGAAGCCATCCTGCTCCAAAACATCCCAGATGCCCTGCTTGACCACGTCGTTCTTGACCTTGACCTTGGCCGTCTTCTTCCCGGGCTTTAGCCAATGCTTTCGTGCAATCTGCACAAACTGGTGCTCCTGCTCCTCCACCTCTGCTGGCGTTGGGCGCCCATCTGTGGTGTCCTTTGGCGGCGGACGTGTCGTCGCTGCTGCTCTGCCAGCGCCGGTGCCTCTGGATCGCTTCGCGTTAGGCATTGTGAGGCTGCAGTCGCGTCATGAGCTGCTCGAAATATCCGGCCGGGCGTCCCAAGGGCTGGTGGACCGACTAAATGCTGCAGGAGAGGCTCGTTTCCGGGACAAGGTGGGCATTCATGCGCAGCCGAAGTTGCGTCCACGCCTGGCAACGTTCCCTGTGCACAAAATTTCAGCCTTGCGTGAGCTGGAGACCCACTGAGCGGCAGCGCCACAGCGAGCTACATCTTATCAAGTATCTCTTGACAGCCAGTACCGCCTGGCCCATGCAGTGCTTGCGGCTGACTCGTGTACCTGCAGCAGCATGGAACCATGCGGGCATCTCTCTCCAGTCTCAGCCTTCTCGCCTCACATCAAACAATTCGCGACTCAACTCAGCACTTTCTTTCACAGACGACTATCCGCCGGCAACGCGACCCTCGCAATATCGCCTCTGCCAAATTTACCCACACACACTCTTACGACCCTTAATCTCGACTAATTTCGGCCTCGCTTACTTTCAACACTCACGCTCACGCCGTGGCGATCCAGCCATCCGTGTCGGCGACTCGACACGGGTCGACTTGGGCCTCGCTTTAGTGTTTGAAATCGAGTTTTCCGCCATGCCGGCCCTCGATATCGAGAACCCAGGCGTTTCGGCCGTGAGCGCGTTCGGGGAGCTTCTGAACGAGCTGCTCAACGAGGCCTCCGCGGCGAAAGAGACAACAACCATCGAGCCTGCCCTCTCAAAATCCGACTTTGCCAACATCTACGATCGGGTTTCCTCCTCGCTTGCCCGCGCTAACATCGCGGGCGCTGAAAGCAATGCGCCCCAGGACTCGCTCAGGTCTCGGCAGTTCGCCGTCGTCGAAACAGCGGCTCGCGATTCCTTCAGCAAGCTAATCGTAAGCCGGCAAACAAGCTCTTTTCGAACCCCTCCAGACACTAATCCATGAAGGCGACAACGTCAATTGATAGCCCCAAGTTTGTGCGGATGTGGAATTTGCTGGATATTCTTTCGATACTCTCCGACGACGGCCAATGCGACCCTGCTCTTCTCTTTTGGCTTGTGGAGGAGCTTCTCGACAGCCAGACGATTGCGGGATGCCGCATAATATTCGACTTCCTTGAATCAAGACGAGAGCGCATCACCGCCAAGCACTTTAAACAGAAGAACCTTGTTATTCTTCGCAGTTGCAACGAGCTATTGCGAAGACTCTCTCGCGCCGAGGACACGGCTTTCTGTGGACGAGTATTCATCTTTATGTTTCAGAGCTTCCCTCTAGGAGACAGGAGCTCTGTCAATCTACGAGGAGAATACCATGTTGAGAACGTGACATCTTTTGAAACACCAGAAGATGATGACAGCAAAATGGAAGTTGATGCTCAAGCTGAAGCGCCAAAGGAGTCGGGCGCGCCCAAAACCGGTGCAAAGAATGGAGCTCAAGAGTCAAACAAAGCGTTGGATTCTGACACGCTATATCCTCTATTCTGGTCCTTGCAGGAAAGCTTCAGCCAGCCCTTGAAATTGTTTGACGTAGCCAATTTTACAAAATTTAAGAGCAGCCTGGAGTCGACAATCAAGGCTTTCCAGGCGATCCATGACGACAGCTTATATACATCAAAGTCGATGGAGAATCTTAAGCGAACTCTCAAGAGAAAGAGGGATGACGATGGAACCGAGACGCTTCCAGAGGCGTTTAATCCCAAGTATCTTACGAGTAAGGACTTGTTCCAGCTTGAGGCAAGTATCGCAATAATCACCTTTAATACTCTCCTTGGCAAGCATCTAACAGTGAAATTTCCACTATAGATTAGCGATCTCTCATTTCGGCGACACGTTCTCGTTCAGGCTCTCATCATCACAGACTTTCTCCTATCCCTATCAAAGGAAGAGAGGGAGAAACGAACCAACATCAACGTATCCAACAAGTCAGTCATTTATCCTGACCAACTGAATGAAGAAAATGTAAGAGACTTGTACCTGACGGACACTCCATGCTCACATACTCACTTTATCCTTTCTCCAGACGAAATGGGCTACCGACATAAAAAAGGTGATATCAGACTATCTCAAGCAGGGCGCTGATGGGCCATACTTTTTTCGCATGGTAGAAACAGTGCTAGCTAGGGACAAGAACTGGGTCTTTTGGAAGATGGCCAGCTGCCCGCCCATCCAGCGCGACCCAGTATCAGCCCAAGGCTTCCTCGAGGCGAGGGAAGCCGCTCAGCGCATGGCAACAAGCAAGCGGCTACGACCAAATCCGCTCAATGCCGTGCCTCTCGATTTTCTCGCAAACGAGGACGAAACCTCGGCTTTGGATAAGCTGAAAGATTCAGAGCGGTACCAGCTGCCCGAGTTGGACGCGTTCAAGAGCAAAATCGCAGACGACGACTTTGAGATTGAGATGCCGACCAATAGCGAGACAAAGGCTGCGGCCGTTGCGGGCAAGGCGAGCAAAAGCTGGAGAGCCTTGCGGATAGCGTCGAGATTCAGGCTTGCAGCCTTTGATAAGCTCGATGACCCGAAGAAGATCAACCTCATCTTTGAGGACGACATTGAAGGGGCTGAAGACGAGGAGGATGCCGAACCAACAGCGAGCGAGGACGACATGCCCAAGAATCGCGACCCCATCATCTTGTCCGCGTCGTCTGGCATCGACATTTCATCGCTAAAGGCGAAACTCATGGATCTGCATAAGGGAGTATTCGCGCCTGTGGTACGCCATGCTGTGCGCGAGCCCAAGGACGGAGAGGCCAATGGCAAAACATACCACTTCGTCAAAGCCCAGGAGTTTAATCAGCTACGAGACGGTGACCGATTAGTCGAGTACACCACCCGTGATGGAGTGGACTACGGCACAAGCAGCAAAGCTGTTGAAGCTGTTGTTGACGCAGGCAAGGTGCCCATCATTGAGCTCGATGTCGAGGTACGTGACTGCACTCTCTTAAACATTCCCTATACTGCCCTCCCCCCTTTAGTCAACGTATGCCTTCCAGTCAGATCAGTCGCTTACATATATTTTACCTTCTTAGGCCGCCCAATTCGCCAAGGACATGGACTTCTCAGCCCGCTACATATTCATCAAATCCTCTTCCGACGAAACCTTTGACGAGTCCAGAACCAATGAACTGTTCGACACCGTAGTTGAAGACAAGGACAACCTCGAGGAAACAGCTACTAGTGTTGGGGAATTCATTTACGCGGAAAAACAAGAGGACGAAGGTGAGACGACAGCTAATGGCGATGCGAGCATGGAGGATGCACCGCCTGCAGATGGCGACGAGGAGGAGGAGGAGGAGGCGTAAACGACCGCATTTACGTACAGACATTTTTGACCTTTTTTAATGACGGCATGGGCTTCATGTGGGATATAGGCTTTTGTGTTTTTGGTTTTTTTTTTTTTTTTTTTTTTCAATATGAGTGTATTTTTTAAACAGTGCTGGAAAATCGGGTTCGAAGAAATACCCAAGGGAGTCAGAAGCAAGATACCAAATAAATACATTGGTCATATAGCCTAAGCATGTATACAAAGAAAGAAAGCACGTTATACACATACATCACAGATCATGTGCAAAGAGTTAAAAAAAAAATGAGTGGACTGTACGATTTCAAAAGAGCAATCTACCTAGTAATACTACTGAAAGTCCGGTTTCTTTTTTTTGGTCACACATGCTCGATACATGTATATATGTATATATATATAACAAAAGGAGCCATTTCAACATCAAACCCCCCTCGACAGCTACCCAGCTAATTCTTCACTTCCCATATCATGAAATTCCAATCTAGTAGATGATGGGAGAAAAATAGCACGCTAAGAAGCAACGGGCCTGTCGAAAGCAAGTCTCCCAAACAAACAGGAGGAGGCGAGAGGCGATTTTACTCGTCCTCTTCGGAGGATTCCTCCTCTTCGGCCTCCTTGAGCCAGTTGATAAAGGGCTCAGCAGCCTTGCGGACCTTGCGAGAAGTAGCAACATCGACGTACTTCTTGCTAGCCTTGGAGCCCCAGGGAATAAGGACCTCCTCGGAGGCAAGGTCATGCTCATAGTACAGCTGCAGGATCTTGGCGACTTGTTGCAGCATTTCGGGGTGCTCCTTGCTGAGGGTGCCGATGAGGCGCTCAGTGCCACCGAGCAGGGCCTTCTCATGCTTCTCAGATGTAACAAACTGTGAAAACGGTGGAGTTAGTTAAAAGAAAAATTTTGTACGCAAGAGAGTAAAGGGAGGGTGTAATAGCTTACCTGCTTGAGCATGCTTGCGCGCTTGGGAATCTGGGCAAGAATGTTCTTGTCAAAGACGGTCTGTACCAGAACGAGAACAGATCGGTGCTTGTTCTCGATGCCAAGCTCCTTGGCCTTGACATAAATGTTGATGGAGTCAACATTGTCAACGCCACCCTTCTCCTCAGCTTCCTGGACAATCCAGTTGCCAAGGTCGTCGTAGACGGTGTTGCCACCACCCTCGCCGTCCTCGTCTTCATCATCGCCGCCGCCAATGTTGAGCTTCTGCTTGAGCTCGCCAGGCAGCTGTGCTTGGCGAGCCTTGACGGCCTCCGCGCTCATGTCGACAGCCCACTCGTCATCCTTGACCTCGATATCGGCGTTGGCAGCAGTAATTGCCTCAGCCTGGACCTTTTGGAACTCGTCATCACTGCCGACGTCGGCCTCGTTGTCGCCAGTCTCGTTGGAGCCGTGCTCAGAGCCATCCTCGCCACTGGCGTGGCCATTCTCTTTGGCATGGCCGTTCTGCTTGGCCTTTTTGGCAGCTCGGCGCTCAGCCTTGTCCTTCTTGCCCTTCTTGGGCTGGTTCTTGAGGATGAATCCACTAAGCTTCAAGCGGAGGTCAACGTCGGTGCGCTGACCGCAAGCCTTGCAATCGAGGATGATGTGATCATCTTTGATGATGACATCGGTCTCAGGGTTCTTGCATTTCTTGCAAAGGACAAATTTGTTGATGAAGCCATCGAGATGATCCTGCAGCTTGGCGGCATCGTGGGCGCCGTTGATGATCCAACGGTCATCCTTGGGGTCAATGTTGGTCTGAGCACCAAGCTCGAAACCAAAGTACTTGATGACATAGGAACCAGGGCGAGCAAGAGACTGAGCGACGCTGGACAAGTTGACGACAACGGTCTTGATACCGTTACCCTTGCCTTCAATCTTGGTCTGGAGGCGCTCCATCTTGTAGCGGTAGAAGGCATCGCTGACATCGCGACGAACGTTAACGAGAGCCATGATGACGGTTGTATAAAGATTTTTTTTTTTTTCGGAGATGATCTCTTGAATTGTATTTTTTTTTATTTAAGTGGCGAGACGAGGTCTTGAGGGCTTGTGGGCTAAAAAAATTACGTCTGTGACGAAAGATATCGGCATGAAGCGACTCGAGGCGTAGTAAGACGATTGTGTTTTTGACGCTGGATATAGCGGGCGAGTCGGAGACGAAGGGAACTGAAGAAGTTCAACAAATATGCGTACTGGACATAGGGAGGACCGGACAGATTCTCGACTGCAGTGAGATAGGCATGAACTCGGAATCGAGGCTAATATCAACCGTCGGATCTAATATCGGGACTGCTAGGTTTCCGCGGTATGCGAAATAGCTGCAGCGTGAAGAAACGTCTGGATACGGTGGCGGAATCGTGCTGATACATAAACAACAAGGTACCGGCAATAGACTGCTAAGTGGGCAGAACGCTGGTAGAAGCAGACAATCTAGGGAGATTGGTGGAGGAGGATAGCAGAAGAAGGCGTGTGGTGTATATCACAGAAGCTCTGCGGCTATGTGCGGTTGATTGCTCAGCTGGAGGCGAAAAAAAATCGCGGTAGAAAAGGTGCGCTGCGACCGACAAGACAGTCAGCAGGCCTAGCAGATGGTGGAGATCGAGAAGCTCAGAGATTCTGGCAGATGCAGTATCTGACGGAGTCGATACGGAGTCGTCGAGTTGGATGAGGGGAAAAGGAAGAAGGGAAAGAAAGAAGAAGGTGAAAGAATATAAAGAGGCTACCAGGATTTCGAATCAGGCCGAGATCCAGGTGTGGGGGCAAAGTTGTCAGCAAGCGCGGAATTTTTTTTTTATTTTTGGCCTTTAAAATTTTCTTTTTTTCTTTTTTACACTTTAGTGCATCACGGCGCTGCAGAAGGGTTCATATCCACTAAAGCAGCCGCTGGCAGCTGCCACTCTTCCGGCGTCTTCAGCGCCCCCCGGGGCTCGCTCTCGGCTTCTCTAGCGCCATCGCTACGGCGGCAGCACAGCAGGCAACCACCAGCAGTGCGTGCATCTGCGCCGCCGACACGGGCCCGGCATATCTCCGGATACACCGAGACAAAGGCCGCAGAAAAGTGTGCTCGGATGGGCTTCTGGGACTGGTGCACGGCACGTCTGGCTCGAATGGATTGCGTGTCAGACTGGCGGCGCGTTCTAAACTGCATTGAGCCATTTGCTGCAGCGGTTCTTGGCACGGAATATGCGGCTCATGCCTGCCTGTTTGTCTGTCTGTCTGTCTGTCTGTCTGTCTGTCCGTCTGCCTGTGCCCTAGGTAGGGCCTGGTGCGGAGAGAGCCGACTGGGCTCGGGGCAAATTGAACGCACATGGAAAATAGTAGATACAGCTATATACTAGGTCCATATATGGGCTCTAATTTTGAAACATCACGCCACCATCTGTCTACTACCACTGCTAACTACTAGCTACTAGCTAGTAGGAATAGTCGGTATTGGTCAGAAGAACAAGCAGGAGAGGAGCAGCAAGAGATGCAGATGGGCCATGTGATTGACGATGCTATTCCCTCGGTTTTTGTCCCAACAGCGAAGGAATATCCCCATTGCCGGATTTCGGGCTTAAGGGCTTGTACAACCGCTGCAGCCTTGTACGAAAATCTTGTTTTTAAGTTCAACTGTGCATGTGCATAAGGGTACGTGTTTTTTTCCAGCCAATTGATGCCCGGATGCTACTCTCAATATATCCTGGTGGTTGCCGTTGGGCATAGCCCTTGGGATTCTTCCCAGCCCATAGGGATCATGTACACGTACTATCACTAGGATAGCAGTATTCAATTCGATGCTCTTTCGGTTCTTCTTGCTTTAAAAAGGCATTTAACTACATGTAGGTACGTTGTTAATTCAAAATGGCGATTCCATATATTATATCGCTGCAGGGTAGCGCGATCTGGTAGATGTAATCTGCTAGAGGTATAGTAGGTACATTGGGAATTACATGTGCCATGTAGCATGTCCACGACGATCATTTTCGTATTTCACAATTTACACACTTCCTACTGGCTATTTATGTCGAGGGGGTGGAAATGAAGAAGGCATTTCTGGCTCAGAGGCCTCGATGAGATGAGCTGATCCGACATTGCCATATCCTCCGCCTTCATAGACTTGTGCGGCGTCGTGCTGTAGCTGGAATAGATGTCTCGCAGCAGAGTCTTCATTTCGATAATGGCCAGACTAACGCATCAAACTTTGGTCAGCCCTGGGGAGAAGATTCTTATTGCCAAAAAAAAAAAAAAAAAAAAAAAAAAAAAAAAAAAAAAAAAAAAAAAAAAAAAAAAAAAAAAAAGGGGGCAAAAAAAAAAAAAAAATTATTAAA